>WNWK01001791.1:118190-141600 GCA_009830355.1 Cherax destructor
CCTCAAAATATTCTCTCCATCTTCCCGATACCTCTAACTTCCATTTAATAACTCTCCTCTCCTATTTTTAACTGTCAAATCCATTTGTTCTCTAGGCTTCCTCAACTTATTAATCTCATTCCAAAACTTTTCTATTTTCAACAAAATTTGCTGATAACATCTCACCCACTCTCTCATCTGCCTCTTTTACATTGCTTCACCACTCTTTTAACCTCTCTTTTTCTCTCCATATACTCTTCCTCCTTGCATCACTTCTACTTTGTAAAACCTCTCATATGCTAACTTTTCTCCTTACTACTCTCTTTACATCATCATTCCACCAATCGCTCCTCTTCCTCCCGCACCCACTCGCCTGTAACCACAAACTTCTGCTGAACACTCTAACACTACATTTTTAAATCTACCCCATACATTTTCGACCCCATTTCCTACACTCTCACTAGCCCATCTATCCTCCAATAGTTGTTTATATCTTACCCTAACTGCCTCCTCTTTAGTTTATAAACCTTCACCTCTCTTTACTTACTGATTCTATTTTCCTTGTATCCCATCTACCTTTTACTCCCACTGTAGCTATAACTAAAAAGTGATCTGATATATCTGTAGCCCTCTATAAACATGTACATCCTGAAGTCTACTCAACAGTCTTTTATCTACCAATACATAGTCTAACAAACTACTGTCATTACGCCCTACATCATATCTTGTATACTTATTTATCCTCTTTTTCTTAAAATATGTATTACCTATAACTAAGCCCTTTCTATACAAAGTTCAATCAAAGGGCTCCCATTATCATTTACACCTGGCACCCCAAACTTACCTACTACACCCTCTCTGCATGTTTCTCCCACTTTAGCATTTAGGTCCCCTACCACAATTACTCCTCATTTGGTTCAAAAGTTCCTATACATTCGCTAACATCTCCCAAAATCTCTCTCCTCTACACTCCTCTCTTCTCCAGGTGCATACACGCTTATTATGACCCACTTTTCGCATCCGACCCTTATTTTAATCCACATAATCCTTGAATTTACACATTTATATTCCTCTTTTCCTTCCATAACTGATCCTTCAACATTATTGCTACCCTTCCTTAGCTCTAACTCTCTCAGATACTCCCGACTTAATCCCATTTATTTCTCCCCACTGAAACTCGCCTACCCCTTCAGCTTTGTTTCGCTTAGGGCCAGGACATCCAACTTCTTTTCATTCATAACATCGGCAATCATCTCTTTCTTATCATCCGCACTACATCCACGCACATTCAGACAACCCAATTTTATAAAGTTTTTCTTCTTCTCGTTTTAGTAGATTTGTACAGGAGAAGGGGTTACTAGCCCATTGCTCCCGGCATCTTAGTCGCCTCATACGACACGCATGGCTTACGGAGGAAAGATTCTTTCCACTTCCCCATGGACAATAGAGAAAATAAAAAGAACAAGAGCTATTAAGAAAAGAAGAAAACCTAGATGTGTGTATGTATATATATGCATGTGTATGCCAGTGTAGTGTGACCTAAAGTGTAAGTAGAAGTAGCTAGATATACCTGTTTTCCAGCGTGTTTACGAGACAGAAAAAAGACACCAGCAATCCTACCATCATGTAAAACAGTTTCAGGTTTCTGTTTCACAGTCACCTGGCAGGACGGTAGTACCTCCCTGGGTGGTTGCTGTCTACCAACCTACTACTACTGCCATTATGTGCTGGAATATAATAAAGTTAGTAAATTCAAAAACAACTCACAAATGTTCAAGAAATGTCAAAGTATTTTATCCACAGTAGCATATTACCAACCATTCTGGAAAAATATTGACTTTGCCTAATGTAAATAATGCTTAACCACTTAAACTTGTTTAAAATCAAGCATACCTTGCTAAAATATAAGATATAAATAATTCAAAACCACATTTAGGCTACACTGTAATATCTTTTGTGACCTAATTCATATCTGCATAAATAACTCATTATGATTGTAACCAGATATAAACAGGTAATGTAGTTCATTACCACTAACTTGTTTAGCCATCAAAACTGAAGCCCATTCCCTGGACCCATTATCTGCCGTTGTAATCTTTTGACTCCCACAGGATGGGTATGGGGGTGCATAATAAAGATCTTAAACTAAAACTTATTTGTACAGTGGACCCCCACCTAACGAACAAAATTCATTACAGAAGCCTGCTCAAGTGCCATTACCGAACGAATTTACTCCCTTAAGAAATAATGTCAAGTAGGTTAGTCCATTTCAGACCCCCAAAATACACTTACAAAAGCACTTACAATATTATACTTACATAATTGTACGATTTCCGGGGTGTTCATTAGGCGGGGGTCCACTGTAGTTTATTAATTAGAGGGTTCACTGTACTATAACTTCACGAGAAGTGACCGTGATTAGGCAAAAATCATTGAGGCCGGAAATTTTAATTATTATAATAAAACAATAGACTGAATAGTTTTTTAAGTCTGAAATTTTAAACAATAAATTGAATTTCTTGATATTAATGACAGGATTCTTTTGTTTCATCACATTAAAGAAAATACTAGTGATAGAAGGCAACACTCCAATAATAGACCTGGGTACCAGGCTCATATCATATTGTAATTGGTATAAGTTATTAAATTCATGGGGGAAGTGCAAAATCCATAGAGGTTATTCAATGCCTAGAGTAATGGGAGACAGTTAGGTTTGATTCTAGGAAGGGAAGGTCCAATTTCTTAATTCATGAGTCTTTCACCAGCATCAAGGAACCTCCCTTGGGAGAACATGTATATATTGAAGTCCCTTAATTTAAATCTTGCCTGAAATGCTACACAAGCAAAGATCTTAAATTTACTGTATATAATGAGTTTCTCAAATGTAATTGCAACAAACATCCTACAAAGTAGCCTCATATAATGAATTTATAAACATAATATATTGTTATCTTTCATTTCTTTTTCTTTCAACAAACTGGCCATATCCCACCAATGCAGGGTGGCCCAAAAAGAAAAACAAAAGTTTCTCTTTTTAATTTTAGTAATGTATACAGGAGAAGAGGTTACTAACCCTCGCTCCCGGCATTTTAGTCGCCTCTTATGACACGCATGGCTTATGGAGGAAGAATTCTGTTCCACTTCCCCATGGAGATAAGAGGAAATAAACAAGAACAAGAACTAGTAAGAAAATAGAAGAAAAGCCAGAGGGGTGTGTAGTATATATATGCTTGTACACGCAAGCGTAGTGTGACCTAAGTGTAAGTAGAAGTAGCAAGATGTACCTGAAATCTTGCATGTTTGAGACAGGAAAGACACCAGCAATCCTACCATCATGTAAAACAATTACTCACTTGGCAGGATGGTAGTGCCTCCCTGGGCAGTTGCTGTCTGCCAACCTACTACCTAGATCTTTCATTTATATAACTATATTTAAATATACAATACAGGACTTTTCTAATACTGTACTTTGAAAATAATGGTGCCCCTTATTTATTGTGTACAGTACAGTGGACCCTCGGTTTTCATTGAAAATTCTTTCCAGAATGCTGTTTGAGTGCCGTTACCGAACGAATTTGTTCCCATAAGGATAAATGTAAATTAGATTAGTCATTTCAGACCTCCAAAACTACACTTACAGAAGCAATTACGAAAATACATTTACATAATTGTTCGAGTTTGGAGATGAACGAAAACCGAGGGTCCACTGTGCTGTATTAGGGATGAAGACTTCAGATGTTTTTGTCAATTGTTCTAATGTAATTGAACCATGCATATCTAGTTTAATAATGTTTTGGAATCATCACATAACTTGGCTGAAGGAATCTTAACATTCTTCCAGTACAAGTGCTTTACAACAATACATAAACACTATAGTGTTGATGAGTGGAGGGAGTTCGGCGAGAACAATAAGGATGTGTTGGAATATGTAGCTGCATCCTCTGGCATCTCTAACTCTGACTGGGATCGTTTGCAAGAAATACTCGCCATATTTTCTGAGGTGAGAGAACAATAAAATTAAGTTTTTCATTGTAATAGTAAATTAGGATTTAATTTGTTGATTTACTTTTTTTGAACAACAAATAATAAATAGATTAATTTGTCTTAGGAAAAGCTTGGCTCATCTGGAGAGAAAAAGGGTTAAAAGAATTAAGTTTTATTATCACATTACAACTGGTTGATGTAATGATAGTCTTAATTTGGAAGGGCAAGATAGGAACTGATGTGACTAAAGAACTGCATGCCAGTTAACTTTTATGTACTACTCTATAGAGACCACTGAATATAAGTCATGTGCTGGTGTGACATAAGCATGGAATATCAAGAGTTGGAATATCAAATTAATAATAATAATAATACTTTATTGAGACATGGTACAGTGATACATGGTAGACATAGTTATTACATAGTTATTACATAGTTGTTAATGAGATGTACATGCCAAAAGCCCATAATATGCTGTGCATTGCGGGCATTCTTAGGACTACTTAATTCTAGACTACATGGTAAAAAGTTATGGTTGATAATTTATAAAATAAGTATAATTGCGTATCTAAGTTATAAAGTTTGAATATAAGTTGAACATATCAATTAATTGTAGCAATGCAACTGAAAAGTAAAGCTAGTGTTTGGATGATAGATACAGTGGACCCCCAGATTACGTCATTATTTTGTTCCAGAATGCTGTTCAAGTGCTGTTACCAAACGAATTTGTTCCCATAAGGAATAATGTAAATTAGATTAGTCCTTTTAGACCCCTAAAAATACACTTACAAAAGCACTTACAAAAATACACTTGCCTAATTGTTCGAGTTTGGAGCATAATGTAAACCGGGGGTCCACTGTATAAGGAAAGATATGGAAAGATGTGGAAAGCAACAGTAATGTAGCTCATGAGTGAGGGAAGAATTCTATGGTGGTATGGTCAAGTTAAATGAATGGTTGTCAAGTGGTGAAGAAATAGCATGCGTGTGAATTGGGGGTGTACCAAAGTATCGATGAGTATCAGCCAGTTCTGGTTGTATTGGTACCAGTATCAATGGGTATTTGCTAATTTTAATGGTATCAGTATTAGCCTAAAACTGAGTATTGGTATTGTCAAATAATTTGATATCATCCCATCCTTAATTTGAATTTAAGAGTATACAGTATGAATAAGGTGGGTAGGTATGACAAATGTAAGGAATGTTCTACGAGTATAAGTCTTTTAAGAATTAGTGATGAACAAGGCTGTGAAAACTGTTACAAGGAAGTGAATTACAGTGGTCCCTCGGTTTTCGCCGAAAATTTGTTCCAGAATGCTGCTCAAGTGCCATTACCGAACGAATTTACTTCCTTAAGAAATAATGTCACGTAGGTTAGTCTATTTCAGACCCCCAAAAATACACTTGCATAAATGTTTGAGTTTGGAGATGCACGAAAACCGAGGGACCACTGTATTTACATTTTCCGTTGAAGCAGCACTTACACTATTGAATGATGCTAAGATATACTGCTGTCCATGACTGGCTGGAGACTGGTAGGGCTGGTTTTTGAACATGATGTTGCAGAGTATGGAAAATAATGCAGAAATATTGGTGTCACTTCGGATATCTTTAATGTCTTTTACCTTTTTTAACTGTATTATTCTTATATGTCTTCTTTAGATAGACCTGCACACCCATGGAAGTGTAGAATATAGTACTACTTACAGTATTACGTATAATGATGAGGACGATAGTGGAATACTTTTGGAAGCAAAAGTTGTATGCAAATAAAATTTTGAGTGGTGATTTGGTAGCGTTTGATGTAATAGGATGACGAGAAAAAGGAGACAGCAAGAAGATAGCTGCATAATGTGAAATTCTGATGGGTATTTGCAAAGTGAAGATAAGAAAAGCAATAAAATATTGAACCAGTTAAACAAATGGTAGATGCAGATGGGCCAGTAAAATACAGAATTGAGTAAAAATATGTAGGGTTACAGAAAAGTGTCACCATTTTGATGGATTACTGCATCTTATTTAGAGGTAATGCGACACTTAGACTTAAACGTGCAGCTTATTCAAATTGTTACTTTCTGACCCTACAACATTTACATACATACAGCTTTTACATTTTGAGGATCATTGTAGGATTGTATACATATAGTGCTATACAGCACTGCAGTTGAGATCTAGTCTTAACTGATGTTAAAGAATTGAGGAAAACGTGTTCCCTTACATATATTTTTTTTCTTTTTCAGATAAAATTCATATGTCTGGATGTTGCCAATGGCTACTCAGAAGTGTTTGTAGAGTATGTCAGAAAGGTTCGAAAGCACTACCCACACCACACTATACTTGTAAGTTACATTTTTCTTGCTGTTCATTTAAAAACTGGCATTAATATTAGGGTAGCAAAAATCATAATTATTCAAATTTTGATGGTATCAGTATTGGCCTACTGATCGCTTATCCTATTAATACATGTACATACAGTGGAACCTAGGTACTCGAATTTAATTCGTTCCAGAAGGCTGTTCAAGTGCCGATCTGTTCGAGTACCGAACGAATTTTTCCAAACCAATTTTCTTTTTGGTTTGCTGTTATCACTTATCTTCTTAAGCCCCATGGTGACTTATTTATACAAATAATATAAAAAAACACCAAAAAATGTGAAGAAACACGAAACAATTTACAGTGAAGTTCTGGCAGGTCATGTTTGTTTGGTAAAGTGCCAAGCAAACGGTCAACTACTGAACGATTTTTTTACCGAACGAAGCATTCGAATACCAAATTGTTCGAGTATGGAGGTGTTCAAGTACCGAGGTACTACTGTACTTGAAAATACGGATCCCGTCACTATCAAATTATTTTCAAATAGGAACTTTCATTTATATTTTAATTTTTTTTAACCTTTTTGTATCCACTTTTCTTTTCTTCTGATACCTGTAGCAGACTTATGCCTCACAATGACTTCATTGGCCACATTCTTAGATTTGCCATTGTGGTGTGATGATCCCAGTGAGCTGTTCAGAAAAGAAACTAGTTATACAAGGTTATAATAATAATCTTTATTTCTGCAAGTACATGTACAACGTATACAGACCTAGCTGATATCAGGGATGTACTATATAGAAAGCCTCTTGTTCAGAGCATAAGTCAATTTTGTTCCCAGCATGTGACCTACACCAGTCAGCTAACACCCAGGTATGTATTAACTGCTAGGTGAACAGGGACAGCATGTGTCTGAAGGAAACATGTCCAGATGTTTCCACCCGTACCCAGTATCAAACTATGGACCTACATGTGTGAGCTGAGTGTGCTAGCAACTGAGCAACACAACACCTTAATTTTGACAGGATGTGTGTTACGTCCTATTCCTTCAGCAGGAATCATCACTTTGAGATCACTGTCAATTGAGGATAGGACACATGCATCTCACCTATACTCGCTTGTTTGCAGGTGCTCCTGCTTCCCCACCCCCACCTCATCCTTACCCTTCAGCAGTTTGTGACAGAACACCTTTTAATTATTTTCCCATGACTTGGGTTTTTTCACTTACATTGTGGATTTTATAATTACATGGGTGCCCGTAGAAATATTGGGGGAACTTTTAGGAGTCTGTTTGACATAATTTAATTGGGTTTTTAACTGAATGTGGTGATTTTAAAAACAACAACAACAATAATAATAATAATGTATGAGAGTATAGTTATACCAACACTCTTGTATGGGTGTGAGGCATGGGTTGTGAATGTTGCAACAAGGAGAAGGCTGGAGGTAGTGGAGATGTCATGTCTGAGGGCAATGTGTGGTGTGAATATAATGCAAAGAATTCGGAGTTTGGAAATTAGGAGGAGGTGTGGGATTACCAAAACTATTATCCAGAGGGCTGAGGAGGGGTTGTTGAGGTGGTTCAGACATGTAGAGAGGTTGGAACAAAATAGAATAACTTTGAGAGTGTGTAAATCTGTAGTGGAGGGAAGGCTGGGTAGGAGTCAGCCTAGGAAAGGTTGGAGGGAAGGGGTAAAGGAGGTTTTGTGTGCGAAGGGCTTGGACTTTCACCAAGCATGTGTGAGCGTATTTGATAGGAGTGAGTGGAGACAAATGGTTTTTAGGACTTGATGTGCTGTTGGATTGTGAGCAAGGTAACATTTATGCAGGGATTCAGGGAAACCAGCAGGCCAGACTTGAGTCCTGGAGATGGGAAGTAGTGTCTGCACTCTTAAGGAGGGGTGTTGTTGCAGTTTTATAACTGTAGTGTAAGCATGCCTCTGGCAAGACAGTGATGGAGTGAATGATGATGAAAGTTTTTTTTTTTTGGGCCACCCTGCCTTGGTGGGAAACGGCCGATCTATTAATAAATAATAATAATAAAAATATTAATAATAATAATATTTTATTTTGATATTGTACAAAGAAATATATGCATAGCATTAGTGCTTGTGTTGTGTATTTTATTTGTGCTACTACAGTATACTACTTTATCATTTGTTAAGTTTATCTTTCATGGTTCTAGTGCTTGTCAAAGTATGCCAGGTTGAGGCATCCAGCATACTTTAATGTTGAAGAAATGCTTAACTGTTATGTGTTTTGGTGCAACAAAAATTAATGCTGGCTACACAAAGCAGGACATCATGGGATTTCCTAAGGCTACTGGCTGCATTCTCATTGCTTTCTTAGCTTGTATGGTGGACGGATATTTGTCTGTAGTTTCCCTGCACTGTGTGGTCTTCAGTGCCGAGTTTTTCAAACATTTTTGGCGGTAGACAAATTAATATGGGCAGGAATAAGTCACTGACATAAAAGACAATTGCGCAGATCATTGGATTTCAAAACGCAGGCCATCAAATGAAGGAAATAATATACCTGGAGGGTGTTTTGGGGGTCAATGCCCCCACAGCCCAGTCCGTGACCAGGTCTCGCAGTAGATTAGGGCCTAATCAACCAGGCAGTTACTGTTGGCCACATACAAACTAACATACGAACCACAGCCTGGTTGGTTAGGTACAGACTTTAGGTGTCTGTCCAGCTCCCTCTTGAAGACAGCCAAGGGTCCATTGGTAATTTCCCTTATCTATGCTAGAAGGCAGTTGAACAATCTTGGTTCTTAGACACTTATTGTGTTGTCTCCTAGCATACTTATAGCATCCCTGCTTTTCAGTGGTGGTGGGGGATGTTGCACTGCCTGCTGCCGAGTCTTTTGCTTTCATAGGGAATGATTTCCATGTGCAGGTTTAGGACCAGTCCCTCTAGGATTTTCAAAGTGTATTTTATCATGCATCTTTCTCGAATGTGTTCTAAGGAGTACAGATCAAAGGACTTCAACCTTTCCTAGTAATTTAGGTGCTTTATTGTACCTATACATGCAGTGAAAGTTCTCTGTATGTTCTCCAGGTCTGCATTTTTGCCTGCCTTGAAAGGGGCTGTTAGTGTTTACCTGGAGAGGGTCTGTGACAAGGCCTCGTGGTGGATCAAGGCCTGATCAACCAGGCTGTTATTGTTACTGTTTTATCACAGTTATGCATGCAATACTCAGAAGTCATCATTTGCTTGGCATCCCTGATTTTGAAGGTTTTCATTATCAATGTGGTTTTTGAAAGTGAGATTCTCTTGACATTATCACTCCCATGTCCTTCACATTAGTTATTCACTCTGTGTGGTTGGAATTTGTTTTATACTCCAATCCAGTTTTTATTTCCTCGAGTTTTCCATAGTGGAGCAATTGAAATTTGTCTTTCTTGAACTTAATATTGTTTTCTGAGGCCCATTTAAAGACTTAGTACATTAGTTAATGTCTGCTTGGGTCCTCGATGAATGACACTGTCATGCAAATTCTGGTATCATCAGCAGAGGACACGGTGCTGTAGTTTACACCTCTGCCTATGTCAGATATGAGGATGAAGAAAAGGATGGAAGTGAGTACTACACTTTGTGGAACAGAGCCTTTCACTGTTGCTGTGTTTACTATTATTCTTTGTGTTCAATTTGTTAGGAAGTTATAGATCCATCAAACCACTTTTTCTGCTATTCCTTTGTTTTTTTTAAACCATTTATTCACATTCCTTTATCACGTATTTTGTGTGCTATTACACCATGATCATACTTGCTGAAGGGTTTTGCAAAATCTGTGTATATGTACTACATCTGCATTTAGTTTCTTCCAGTACATCTAAGACCATGTCATAGTGATCCAGAAGCAACCTGCTCTAAGCCCATGCTGCCCTGAGTTGTGCAGTTGTTGGGTATCCAAGTACTGTAGTTGGCGATTTTGCTTCTTAGAACTCTTTCAAAAGATTTTTATGATGTGGGACAATAGTGCTGTTAGTCTGTAATTCTTGCAATTGCTTTACTGCCACCTTTGTGGAGTGGAGCTATATCCATTGTTTTCATAGACTGTGGGATAACCCCTGTATCTATGCTCCTTCTCCATAGAATATTTAAGGCACATTAAAGGGTTTCTTGAAGTTCTTGATGAACATGGAGTTCCACGAGTTTGGGCCTAGGGCAGAGTGCATGAGCATGTCATTGTTTTTTCAAAGTCCTGTGGTTTTAGGATTATATCAGAAATTCTTGAATTAACCAAATTTTGAGTCTTAGTCATAAAAGTCATTTAGATTATCGACCCTTAGTCTGATTAATGGCTCACTAAATGCCGAGTCATATTGGGACTGCAGTATCTCGGTCATTTCTTTGCTGTCATCTGTGCAAATTTCCATCTCGTTTAAGCAGGGTCCAATACTGGATGTGGTTTTTGCCCTAGATTTGGCACAAGAAATATTTTGTTTTTGTTTTTCAATTTCATTTATTGCTTTAAGTTCTTACAGCCTCTCCTCACTTAGCGACGTATTCGTTTACCGAAGACTTGGACTTACGACGGGCTCTCTGACCAGTATGCATACCTAAGTTATGTATGCTAGAGCTGATTTCCTCTATTCTGTTTATTAAAATATACGGTACACTACTGTATAAATATTTAAAAATAGTATACCAGAAATGTTATAAATGGTGTAAAGGTGACATTAACCCTTTGACTGTTTCGGTCGTATATATACGTCTTACGAGCCAATGTTTCTTACGTATTAAGACGCATAAATTCTAGCGGCCTCAAATCAAGCAGGAGAAAGCTGGTAGGCCTACATGTGAGAGAATGGGTCAGTGTGATCAGTGTGCGCAGTATAAAAAAAATCGGGCAGCCAGTGGTGCATTGTGGGAATGCCATTTCAGTAGTCCTTGTTCAGCATGCCTAGCGGTAAGAATTATCTGACTCCTTGTTGCATCTGGGACTGTTCTCTTCCTCAATGAGAGCTCTAACACAGATGGAAGTGTCTCTGAAGATACATTTCATGGTTTTGAGGAGTTTGTGACCGAAAGAAATGCCCAGGATACCAGAAGGAAGGTAGGAAGAAAGGAAGGAAGGAAGGAAGAGATGAGAGGAAGGAAGGAAGGAAAGAAAGAAGAGATGAGAGGAAGGAAGGAAGGAAAGAAGAGATGAGAGGAAGGAAGGAAGGAAGGAAGGAAGGAAAGAAGAGATGAGAGGAAGGAAGGAAAGAAGAGATGAGAGGAAGGAAGGAAAGAAGAGATGAGAGGAAGGAAGGAAGAAGAATGAGAGGAAGGAAGGAAAGAAGAGATGAGAGGAAGGAAGGAAAGAAGAGATGAGAGGAAGGAAGGAAAGAAGAGATGAGAGGAAGGAAGGAAAGAAGAGATGAGAGGAAGGAAGGAAAGAAGAGAGGAAGGTAGGAAGGAAGGAAAGAAGAGATGAGAGGAAGGAAGGAAGGAAAGAAAGAAGAGATGAGAGGAAGGAAGGAAGGAAAGGAAGAAGAGATGAGAGGAAGGAAGGAAGGAAGGAAGAAAGAAGAGAAAAGGAAGGAAGGAAAGAAGAGATGAAAGGAAGGAAGGAAAGAAGAGATGAGAGGAAGAGAAGGAAGGAAAGAAGAGATGAGAGGAAGCAAGGAAGGAAAGAAAGAAGAGATGAGAGGAAGGAAGGAAAGAAGAGATGAAAGGAAGGAAAGAAGAGATGAGAGGAAGGAAGGAAGGAAAGAAGAAGTCAGGAAGGAGGAAAGGAAGAAGGAAGGAATTAAGAAAGAAAGAAGAAAGGAAGGAAGGAAGAGATGAGAGGAAGGAAGGAACAGAAGAAGTAAGGAAGGAAGGAATGAAGGAAGAAAGGAAGGCAGGAAGGAAGAGATGAGAGGAAGGAAGGAAGGAAGGAAATATGTAAGAAAGGAAGGCAGAAAGAAAGGAAGGAAGAAAGTAAGCTAGGAAGGTAGGTATGAAGGAAAGGAAGGAGGTTGTGGGGAAGAAGACATGGGTCCCCTTTTGTGTTGACAGGAAGTGTGGGTGGTGAGTAATGGTATAATATGTCATTTTGACAGCTACCTTTCCCTGACTCAGCAAATTTAGATGTACACACACACACACACACACACACACACACACACACACACACTATGAATCACCCTGCAACCACAACTAGGTGAGTACACACACACACAGCTTGGAGCTTTGAAGTGCTAATTGCAGTTGATGGAAAGTGTCCAGTCATTTATATGTGTATATATATATTATAGAACAATAGTAATAAACAATTTTTTTTATTGTTGGTTGGTGTAAGCAAGTTTTGTAAACAATATAATGATACTAATGTTTGTGCGATTATTGTTTTGCATACGAGTGTATATATATATACATTGCACCTTACTTTGGTCTCACAGGCCACATAAGTTCCGTAAAAAAATAAAATAGTGAAAAAAACAAGAAACCTACAAAAGGAAATAAACCAAAGTTTACTGGGTGAGCGACATTCGCCGCTGTTGCCATACGCGGCTCATTTTTTGCCAACTTTATGCCTCTATATCTCAGTAAGTACTGATCGCAAAATTTTTTGGGGGGGATTTAAACAATCAGAAAAATAATCTTAACATTTTGATAAGAAATGTTTTTTTTTTTTTTCGAATATTTCCCAACATAGAATGACAGTTTCAGAGAGGGGCCTCCGACAGTCAAAGGGTTAAAACAATATCAAAGATGGTTGACACAAACCCATTACCATTATAGTATGCTCCTCGCTTAGCGACGAATTCGTTTACCGACATAATCTTAGGAATGGAACTCCGTCTTTAAGTGAGGAGAGGCTGTGGTACTGTGTTTCTCGGCTCCTGTATGACTCCCTAAGCTTAAATTCGAAGTAGAAGCCATTGGTATGTGTGATTGGTCAGTGATGAACTGGGTGCCTTGGTTCCATGATGGCTGTGCTGATGACAGGCTTACACCATGAGCATGTCCAGAGAAGTGTAGATAAACATCTCCATGTTCGTTAACCATAATGTACTTTTTTATAGTACTATTGAGAAATGAGAAACCTGGTAAAACAAATCAACTGTATATACAGTATAGGAACATTATAGGTGCCTGTGGTCTGACACAACTCTATAAGGTGCCCCATGGCCTGGTGGCTAAAGCTCTCGCTTCACACGGTGAGGGTCCGGGTTCGATTCCCGGCAAAGGGGTGGAAACATTGGACATGTTTCCTTACACCGGTTGTCTATGTTCACCCATCAGTAAATGGGTACCTGAGTGTTAGTCGACTGATGTAGGTCGCATCCTGGGACAAAACTGACCTAATTTCCCGAAATGCTCAGCATAACAAGCGGCTCTCTATATAGTAGTACATATGTCATTGATGTCAGCTAGGCCTGTATACCTTGTACATGTTTTTTTTTTTTTTTTTTTTAACAAGTCGGTCGTCTCCCACCGAGGCAGGGTGACCCAAAAAGAAAGAAAATCCCCAAAAAGAAAATACTTTCATCATTCAACACTTTCACCACACTCATACATAATCACTGTCTTTGCAGAGGAGCTCAGATACGACAGCTGAGAATAGTCCCTCCCAGCTGTCACTATCCCAGACCCCTCCTTTAAAGTGCAGGCATTGTACTTCCCATTTCCAGGACTCAAGTCCAACTAAATCAATTAACTGGTTTCCCTGAATCCCTTCACAAAATATTACCCTGCTCACACTCCAACAGATCGTCATGTCCCAAAAACCATTCGTCTCCATTCACTCCTATCTAACACGCTCACACATGCTTGCTGGAAGTCCAAGCCCCTCGCCCACAAAACCTCCTTTACCCCTTCCCTCCAACCTTTTCTAGGACGACCCCTACCCCGCCTTCCTTCCCCTACAGATTTATACGCTCTCCAAGTCATTCTACTTTGATCCATTCTCTCTAAATGACCAAACCACCTCAACAACCCTCTTCAGCCCTCTGACAAATACTTTTAGTAACTCCACACCTTCTCCTAATTTCCACATTCGAATTTTCTGCATAATATTTACACCACACATTGACCTTAGACAGGACATCTCCACTGCCTCCAGCCTCCTCCTCGCTGCAGCATTTGCAACCCATGCTTCACACCCATATAAGAGTGTTGGTACCACTATACTTTCGTACATTCCCTTCTTTGCCTCCATGGATAACGTTTTTTTGTCTCCACAGATACCTCAACGCACCACTCACCTTTTTTCCTTCATCAATTCTATGGTTAACCTCATCCTTCATAAACCCATCCGCTGACACGTCAACTCCCAAATATCTGAAAACATTTACTTCTTCCATAATCCCTCTCTCCAATGTGATATCCAATTTTTCTTTATTTAAATTGTTTGATACCCTCATCACCTTACTCTTATCTATGTTCACTTTTAACTTTCTACCTTTACACACACTCCCAAACTCGTCCACTAACCATTGCAACTTTTCTTTAGAATCTCCCATAAGCACAGTATCATCAGCAAAAAAGTAACTGTGTCAACTCCCATTTTGCATTTAATTCTCCATAATTTAATCCCACCCTCTCCCCAACACCCTAGCATTTACTTTTTTTACAACCCCATCTATAAATATATTAAACAACCATGGTGACATTACACATCCCTGTCTAAGACCTACTTTTACCGGAAGTAATCTCCTCTCTCCTACACACCCTAACCTGAGCCTCACTATCCTCATAAAAACTCTTTACAGCTTTCAGTAACTTACTACCTATTCCATACACTTGCAACATTTGCCACATTGCTTCCCTATCCACTCTATCATATGCCTTTTCTAAATCCATAAATGCAATGAAAACTTCTCTACCTTTATCTAAATACTGTTCACATATATGCTTCACTGTAAACACTTGATCTACACATCCCTTACCCACTCTAAAGCCTGCTTGCTCATCTGCAATCCTACTCTCTGTCTTACCTCTAATTCTTTCAATAATAACCCTGCCATACACTTTACCTGGTATACTCAGTAAACTTATTCCCCTATAATTTTTACTCTTTTATCCCCCTTCCCTTTATATAAAGGAACTATACATGCTCTCTGCCAATCCCTAGGTACCTTCCCCTCTTTCATACATTTATTAAACAAAAATACCAACCACTCCAGCACTATATCCCCCCCTGCTTTTAACATTTCTGTCATGCTCCCATCAGTTCCAGCTGCTTTACCCCCTTTCATTCTACGTAATGCCTCATGCACCTCTCCAACACTCACACCTGCTCTTCTTCACTCCTAAATGATGTTGTACCTCCCTGGCCAGAACATGAAATTACCGCCTCCGTTTTTTCATCGACATTTAACCCTTTGGGGGTCGGTGCCGTACTAGTACGTTTTACGAGCAGGGGTTGGTGCCGTACTAGTACGCCCAAATTCTAGCGGCCTCAATTTAAGCAGAAAACGTCTGGTAGGCATACATTTGAAAGAATGGGTCTGTGTGGTCAGTGTGCGCAGTATAAAAAAAATCCTGCAGTACACACTGCATAATGAGAGAAAAAAAACTCTGACCGTTTTTTTCGATTAAAACAGCGACTTTGCAGTCGATTTTCGTATGGTTTTTATTGATGTATTCTCGTTTTCTTGGTCTCATTTGATACAATGGAAGATATATTACAGAAATAGAGATGATTTGGATTGGTATGACAATGACAAGTACCTTGAAATTGAGCTCAAAGTAGCAAAAATGTTCGATTTTTGACGATGTTCAAGAGTAAACAAATCACACCATGCCTCCAATACACATCAACTGGCGAGTCTTATATTCATGCACAAGTGCTCTGATATTATTTATACCATTTTTACAATGATGCAGTTGTATACATAACAGTAAATCTTCTATTTTTTGTGAGAATAAAAATTCAAAATGAAAAGCAAAAGTAATGGAACAGGGGCCTGGAGACGTGACTAATGAATAGAGAACATGTTATTTTAGTGCCAGGAATGTCTGCCTTGTTTACTCTGGACCCTATTTTGAATTTGGCATCGTTTGAAATTTGTGTGAAATTGGAAAATTGCCATTTTCTGTCCACTATTTTGGGTAGATGAAATTGGTAAATAGGCGGTTTCGTGTACTCAATCGATAGAAAAAATGGAGTTCTAGCGAATTAGCTATAATTTTAGGAGACTGAAACAGTGGAATTTGTCGAAAAGAGGCTCAAAGTGGGCAAAATCGCCGATGCGTAAGTGTCATGGCTACCGTCAACTTCGCGAAAGCATAATTCCGTTAGTTTTCGATCAAATTTCATAATTTTGGTGGCGTTATGATCGGAAAAAGATTCTCTATCATTTCATAAGAAAAAATTAATTTTTTTTTTTCCAAAAAAATTTCGACCCCAGGAACACTTTCCTGAGAAGGCCTGTCGACCCCCAAAGGGTTAAAAGTTCCTCAAAATATTCCCGCCATCTACCCAATACCTCCAGCTCCCCATCTACTAACTTCCCTACTCTGTTTTTAACTGACAAATCCATTCGTTTCCTAGGCTTTCTTACCTTGTTTATCTCACTCCAAAATTTTTTCTTGTTTTCAGCAAAATTTCTTGACAGAGCCTCTCCCATTCTTTCATCCGCTCTTCTTTTGCACTCTCTCACCACTCTCTTCACCTTTCTTTTACTCTCCATATAATCTGCTCTTCTATTAACACTTCTGTTTTGTAAAAGCCTCTCATAAGCTACCTTTTTCTCTTTTATCACACCCTTTACTTCTTCATTCCACCACTCACTCCTCTTTCCTGCTGCACCCACCCTCCTATAGCCACAAACTTCTGCCCCACATTCTAATACTGCATTTTTAAAACTATCCCAACTCTCTTCAACCCCCCCCCACTACTCATACTTGCACTAGCCCACCTTTCTGCCAATAGTTGCTTATATCTCACCCTAACTTCCTCCTCCCTTAGTTTATACACTTTTACCTCTCTCTTGCTGTTGCCATTTTCTTTTTGTCCCATCTAACTTTAACTCTAACTGTAGCTACAACCAAATAATGATCTGATATATCTGTTGTCCGTCTATAAACATGTACATCCTGAAGCCTACCCATCAACCTTTTATCCACCAATACATAATCCAACAAACTACTTTCCTTACGTGCTATATCATACCTTGTATATTTATTTATCCTCTTTTTCATAAAATATGTATTACTTATTACCAAACCTCTTTCTACACATAGGTCAATTAATGGTTCCCCATTTACATTTACCCCTGGCACCCCAAATTTATCTACTACTCCCTCCACAACATTTTTACCCACTTTAGCATTAAGATCCCCAACCACAATTTTACTCTCACTTGGTTCAAAACTCCCCACACACTCACTCAACATTTCCCAAAATCTCTCTCTCTCCTCTACACTTCTCTCTTCTCCAGGTGCATAAACACTTACTATAACCCACTTTTCACATCCAACCTTTATTTTACTCCACATAATCCTTGAATTTATACATTTATATTCCCTCTTTACCTGCCATAACTGATTATTCAACATTATTGCCACTCCTCATAACATCTACAACAATCTCTTTCTTATCATTCGCACAACATCCATGCACATTCAAACATCCCACTTTGACGGTTTTCTTCTTTCTTTTTAGTAAGCTATACAGGAAAAGGGGTTACTAGCACTACAAAAGGGTACAAATAATATTCTAGTCATGATTTCTAAAGATTTATTGTTGTCTTCTTTGGTGTACACATTTTAAAAACGAAGGGTTATAAGCACTACAAAAGGGTACAAATAATATTCTAGTCATGATTTCTAAAGATATATTGTCGTGTCTTCTTTGGTGTACACATTTTAAAAACGAAGGCAAAAATTAGTACCCCTGTTCCCAGTGAATCATTAAAATTGTATCAATCTGCTAAACTCCCACAATACAAGTTTCATGCAGCAGTACAGTACGGTATAGTGGACCCCCGGATTACGTCATTATTTCGTTCCAGAATGCTGTTCAAGTGCCGTTACTGAACGAATTTGTTCCCATTTTTTGTAAGTGCTTACAAAAGCACTTACAAAAATACACTTACACAATTGTTCAAGTTTGGAGCAGTACATAATCCGGGGGTCCACTGTATATTTAAATGTGTTGCATAGGTCAAACAAATAAATCTTGCATGGATATGTATACGTACATAATTGTACAATAGATTGCAAAGAAATTTATAAATAAATGTTCTGTAGACTGCAAAGAAATTTCTACTTTTAAAATTATTCTTTTTTTAAACTAGTATCTTTTTTTTTCTTTTTCTATCTTGCCCTAATCTGCAGAGTCTGAGGCAATTTGTTCAAAGTCTACCTTATTTCCCCCAGCCTATACTCTTATGAAAGAGGCTAATCTCTGAGTGATCCTAAAATGCCTAATAGTCTGCCATTTCATTCTTGCAATACCTTTATCTGTGCTGCAGGTTTAACTCGATATCTTTTCCTCAGGCTGGTAATGTGGTAACAGGAGAGATGGTTGAAGAATTGATTCTCTCAGGTGCTGACATTATTAAGGTGGGAATTGGTCCAGGATCAGTGTGCACCACCAGAAAGAAGGCTGGAGTTGGATACCCTCAGTTATCGGCAGTCATTGAGTGTGCTGATGCAGCCCATGGCCTTGCTGGACACATCATATCTGTATAAGCATCTACTTTTAATACCTGTTTACTTTGTTGTACAGTACAGCCTTAATAATCAATTCTAAACTTCAGAAACTCCCATAATCTAGAAGAATTTATAAAAAAATATTTTGTAATACAATGGACCCCCGGAAATCGAACATTTTTCGTTCCAGAATGCTGTTCAAGTGCTGTTACCGAACGAATTTATTCCCATAAGGAATAATGTAAATTAGATTAGTCCATTTCAGACCCCCAAAAATACACTTACAATAATAAACTTGCATAATAGGTCGAGTTGGGAGGCATTCGATTTTCGGGGGTCCACTGTATTAATGTAAAAATGTCTGATGTGAGTGCTATCAATTCTGAGTCTTACTGCTGCTACTTAAAATAAGAATGTGTATATATAATGTGAAAAATTCTACAATAAGGAGCTGCTCAGCTCCTAGACTTGCAGATTATCA
Source organism: Cherax destructor (assembly GCA_009830355.1). Lineage (NCBI taxonomy): Eukaryota > Metazoa > Arthropoda > Malacostraca > Decapoda > Parastacidae > Cherax > Cherax destructor. Next base: position 137,529 of record WNWK01001791.1, read on the forward strand.
AGGATGTACAGTACTGTAGTTTTTATTTTCCATTGCAAAACTCTCATTAATTTCTTCATATTTATTTCCTTCTCCAGAACATAATAAACCATGCACAAAACTTCCACCATCAAAAGATGTACATGTATCAGCTCTTGTCATACAGTGGATTCACGGTTTTCGTAATTAATTCGTTCCAGAATGCTGTTCAAGTGTCGTTACCAAACTAATTTGTTCCCATAAGGAATAACGTAAATTAGATTAGTCCTTTTAGACCCCCAAAAATACACTTACAAAAAAAAAAGCACTTACAAAAATACAGTTATATAATTGTTCGAGTTTGGAGCAGTACAAAATCCGGGGGTCCACTGTATACAGTGGTACCTCGACTTACGTTGTTATCACCTTACGTTATATTCGATATCCGTTACTTATAACGTAAGAAATTTGAATGCGACATCCGTTGTTTGATTCGTCTTACGCCTTTCGTACCGGACCTGTTCGCTTGGAGCCCAGCTGACGCGCACTCCAGGAGCGTCAGTGCTATTGTTTACAAGCGAGAGCGACCACCCACCCACACCCACGCATTCATACCAGTATATTGTAATTATTCCACTGTTTTTAGTGCTTGCAACTGCTAAATAAGCTACCATGAGTCCAAGGAAAGCTCCTAGTGCTAAGCCTGTGGTAAAGAATGTGCAGGGAGTGAAGCATTTATGCAGGGAGTGTAGCATTTATGCAGGGGAGTGTAGCAGGCATGCAGGGAGTGTAGCAAAGATGCAGAGAGTGTAGTAGGGATGCAGGGAGTGTAGCAGGCATGCAGGGAGTGTAGCAGGCATGCAGGGAGTGTAGCAAAGATGCAGGGAGTGTAGCAGGGAGTGTAGCAGGCATGCAGGGAGTGTAGCAAAGATGCAGGGAGTGTAGCAGGGATGCAGGGAGTGTAGCAGGGATGCAAAGAGTGTAGCAAGGATGCAGGGAGTGTAGCAGGGATGCAGGGAGTGTAGCAAGGATGCAGGGAGTGTAGCAAGGATGCAGGGAGTGTAGTAGGCATGCAGGGAGTGTAGCATTCATGCAGGGAGTGTAGCATTCATGCAGGGAGTGTAGCATTCATGCAGGGAGTGTAGCATTCATGCAGGGAGTGTAGCATTCATGCAGGGAGTGTAGCATTCATGCAGGGAGTGTAGCATTCATGCAGGGAGTGTAGCATTCATGCAGGGAGTGTAGCATTCATGCAGGGAGTGTAGCATTCATGCAGTAACCCCAGAAAAGAACTTGGTACCTGCAGTGTTAATGGAAGGGGATTCCTCTTCCAAACACTAGCATACTACTCCACCTTCTCCCCTCCTCACGTCCTCCACACATCAACAACTCTTCAATAAATGTAAGTGACATGTTATTGTACAATATTTGCATGTGTATTTATGTATTCTTTATTAAATTGTGTATTATTTAATGTCCAAAAGTTCTAAAAAATATTTTATTTAACTACTTTTGAAGTCTTGGACGGTTAAATTTATTTCCATTATTTCTTATGGGGAAAATTGATTCGTAGTTACGTTTGTTTCGTCTTAAGAAATGCCCTCTCTGACGGATTAAAAACGTAAGTCGAGGTACCACTGTATGTTGTCTCTCACAACTGTCATCTTGCAAAAACAGTACAATACTACATTATTATATTTCTGGAAGAGTTAAATCCTTAAAGGGATCTTAATTTTATATACACTGTACTGTACATGTACTATACCCTGTGCTGCCTGAATTTAAATAGAAGCCTGTTAAATGTTTTGAATTCTTGTGGAATTGCTGATCTGTTTGTCTTATAAATATACAAGATGGAAGGTACATCTTAAATTCCTTTCCTTTCCTTTCAACACGTCAGCCGTTTCCCACCGAGGCAGGGTGGCCCAAAAAGAAAAACGAAAGTTTCTCCTTTTACATTTAGTAATTTATTCAGGAGAATGGGTTACTACCCCTTGCTCCAGGCATTTTAGGCGCCTCTTATGACACGCATGGCTTACGGAGGAAGAATTCTGTTCCACTTCCCCATGGAGATAAGAGGAAATAAGAACAAGAACTAGTAAGAAAATAGAAGAAAACCCAGAGGGGTGTGTGTATATATATGCTTGTACATGAATGTGTAGTGTGACCTAAGTGTAAGTAGAAGTAGCAAGATGTACCTGAAATCTTGCATGTTTATGAGACAGAAAAAAGACACCAGCAATCCTACCATCATGTAAAACAATTACAGGCTTTCGTTTTACACTCACTTGGCAGGACGGTAGTACCTCCCTGGACGGTTGCTGTCTACCAACCTACTACCTAGGACATCTTAAATTACAATCCTTAAATTACATTCACTTGTAAGACGAAGAATGAGGGAAGACATGATCAAAGTGAATAAGTGGAAGATGGGTATTAACAAAGGAGATATAAATAAGGTCTTGAGGATATCTCTCCAAGAGTTTAGATTTATAAAGGATATAGGAATGTATTAGTTTGGAAATAGGGTAGTTGGTGAGTGGAACAGTCTGCTTAGTAAGGTTATAGAAACTAAAACCTTGGGTAGTTTCAAATTTAGGATGGATAAATACACGAGTGAGAGGGGTTGGATTTGAGTGGGACTTGCACACGAGTTAGTAGATATATCAGAGCTTATTGTTAGGGTAGAACTAAAGTGGGTTGGGCAAATATTCTGTTAGTAGTTTGTATTTGTGAAGGACCTGCCCAATATGGGCCAACAGGCCTACTGCAGTGTTCCTCCTTTCTTATGTTCTTGTATAGAAAATATGTACAGTGTAATCTCTGTTTACGAGTTTAATTCATTCCGTGGCCTAGCTCGTAACCCGATCTGCTCGTATGCTGAGTCAGTTTTCCTCATTTAAATTAATTGAAATGCCATTAATCCGTTCCAGCGGAATTTCTGCTCTCAGGAGGCAGGACAAGATACACTTCAATATAGCGCTACTGTCAACTCTGCGGCTTATTTATCTATCACAATTCATCTAATATGACATAAACAATATAAATAACCTAGAAACCTGATATATACTCTAGAATGAATAAAATGTCATTGTGACAAGTGGTGGCGGCCATTCTCGCTCCTGCGTTGTTGTAGTATTTACTGTGCCATCTAGTGGCGGCGTTCTGGAACTCCCTTGTTATTATAGTATTTTTATTATAGTGGACCCTTGGTTTTCATGATTAATTCATTAGTGTCTGCCGAAAACCAAAATTCACGAAAACCAAAACCATTTTCCCCATAAGAAATAATGTAAATCCAATTAATCCGTTCCAGACACCCAAAAGTATTAACAAAAAATAATTTTTTTTAGAGATTAAATATAGATTTACATACAGAAAAGAATGACAAATCAATATAAAGCACTAATAAAATGTATAAATGAACATTTAACATCATACTTACCTTTATTGAAGACTCTTGTTGGTGTATGGAAGACAGGGAAGGGGAGAGGGAGGCAAGTTTAGTTTGGAGACAGGACAAAATGCTTGAATATGACACTAATATCAACTCTTTGGCTTATTTACCTATCACAATTCATCTAATATGACATAATAAACAATATTAATAACATAAAAACAAAAACATGATATATACTCTAGAATGAATAAAATGTCATTGTGTATGACTAGTGGTGGTGGTGGTGATGTTGGGTTATCAGGGCCACTGGCAGCATAAGCCGTATAGAGGTGGTGGCGGTGGCAGTGTTGTCAGTGGCCCTTTTAAATGGACCCCCCAGTTTCGTAAAGGGGTTTTTTTTTCGTAAACTTTTGTGTTTCTTAAACTTTTTTGATTTCGAGAATCATAAACTGGCTCGTGTTTGGGAAAGTATTTGACCTGTCCGCCCCCAGGATCCGCCAGTGAAACGTTTTTTACCATTGAGAGGGAAAATTACCCAGCGCGCTCTTTCCCAAAAATTCACAATACATTTGGTGTCGTTTTTGGTGGTTTAGTGGTTACTTGAAATAAGTCACCATGGGTCCAAAAAAGCTTCCTAGGGGGCACCCCTGGGAAAAAAAGTGAAGGAAAACCATCCGAAAAAAGAGATTATAGAAAATATGAGAGTGGCGTCGT
>WNWK01001791.1:141700-229200 GCA_009830355.1 Cherax destructor
TATAAATATATATAATATATATATATATATATATATAAATATATATATAAATATATATATAAATATATATATATATATATATAAATATATATATATATATATATAAATATATATATATATATATATAAATATATATATATATATATAAATATATATATATATATATATATATATATAAATATATATATAAATATATATATATATATATATATATATATATATAATATATATATATATATATATAAATATATATATATATATATATATATAAATATATATATATATATATATATATATATATATAATAAATATATATATAAATATATATAAATATATATATATATATATATATATATATAAAATATATATATAAATATATATATATAAATATATATATATAAATATATATATATAAATATATAATATTTATATAAATATATATTTATATAAATATATATATATATATATATATATATATATATATATATATATATATATATATATATATATATATATTGTCCGATTAGGTAAAACTGGTCAATTAGCAAGAAATCATCTAAAATTAAGTCCTTTCTAAAATTTTCTCTTATACGTTTAAAGATATATTTTTTTCATTTGTGGTAATGTATAAAAATATAATTTTGTACCAAGAGAAACTTTGAAAACCTACCTAACCTTATTACAAGCGCAATTTAATTTAGCCTAACTCAACTAAATATATTTTAGATACGTTAACAATAATTTAATAATAAACAAACACAATGAAATATATTTTTTTCGTTATGTTTAGAATGATTTTGGTGAAATTATTGCATACACAAATTTTCACTTGTCTTATATGGCAAGGTGAGCGTTGCTATTTAAGCCAAAATCGCAAGTTTTACCTAATCGGCACGACATATATATATATATATATATATACATACATATACATACATACATACATATGCATATGCAAAAAGATCACAGTAAACAGGTGATATCAAAATATGCAAAACAACCACTATGAAAAAATAGAAGAATTCCAAGCGCTTTCGTGACTACCACATTATCAAGGAACTATAAAGGAAACGTGAGAAGAAGGCTTATAAAGAGGCAGAATACACCTCACAGTCACATCACACTAACAAAGACAACACCTCACAGTAGCGTAACATCTCACGACTCTGTGAAGAGGAACATAAGAAAGGACCTGAAACTCTTCCCAAGATAGAATTAAAGTGTCGGTTTTTCTTCTATGTTTTTGAGAGCTTTATGCATTTGTAGTCCAGAGTTCATAGATGAAGAAATCTCTAAAATTTATGAAATAGCTAATGATTTAAAATACCCAAGAAACATAATTGATAAATCTTTTAAAATAGCTTGAAATACTTTTACAATCCAAAAAGGACAACCAACCTTATTCAACCAAAATATGTTGGTTCTCCTTACCATGAAAACTTGGTTGATATGCCTTCTTTTCTTAAGAATTTTAATATCAAAGTTGTATTTAAAAATCTTGATACAGTAAAAAGACTTTTGATAAAAAATTCCCCCCAAAATGCTGACAGATGTGTCTATAAGATTCCCTGTAAAATATGCGATAAAGTTTATTATGGTCAAACTGGTAAAAGTCTTGAACTAAGATTAAAACAACATAAATATATAGCATTAGAACTGGACAAGATTCTAATGCTCTATTTATTCATGTGAGAGACTTTAACCATCCAATTGATTTTCAAAATGCTGAGAAGGTTGTATCAAGCAAGTCCATGGTTGAGAGGAATATAATAGAATCATGTTTCATTAAAAGCAGTTTTGAAAATAATATGAATATTTCTTTTGGTTTATATAAATTGGATTCATTTATAATTAATAAAATTTGGGAAGAATTTAATGATAAATTGGACTAATCTTAATTCTTGGGAAGAGTTTCAGGTCCTTTCTTATGTTCCTCTTCACAGAGTCGTGAGATGTTACGCTACTGTGAGGTGTTGTCTTTGTTAGTGTGATGTGACTGTGAGGTGTATTCTGCCTCTTTATAAGCCTTCTTCTCACGTTTCCTTTTATAGTTCCTTGATAATGTGAGTAGTCACGAAAGCGCTTGGAATTCTTCTATTTTTTCATAGTGGTTGTTTTGCATATATATACATATATATATATTGTTTTTAATTATTTTGCATGAATATTTTTTTGTGGAACGGATTAATTGTATTTACATTATTTCTTATGGGAAATAATGGTTCGAATTTCGTAAACTTCGTGCTAAGTAATATCTCCTGGAACGGATTAATTACGATACTCGGGGGTCCACTGTACCTCCAATAACATTGGAGGAGTTAAGTTTTGTGTCGTTCTTTTTCTATCGCTTAACTTACTTGCTACACTGTTAATGCTACAATTTATCGCTGGCTGGCGCTATAGCCTTTATCGACTCCTGCTGCTTTGGTATCGTACATATCGTAGAATCACTGAAGAAGGCACATTCTCCTCTCTTCCTCCTCCACTTTGGTACTTTGCCATGATTTCTTTCTTTAATTCTATCGTGCTTCTTGCCTTCTTTACCAAAGGCCTGGAACTAGGAGCTTTCTTTGGGGCCATGGTGGCTTATTTAGCAGTTGCAAGCACAAAAAACACTGGATTACGTACTTTACTGTATTGTGAAATGTTTCGTATGAATGCAGGGTGTGATGCTCACTCACTGAGAAACAATAGCAGACTGGAGCTGAATGTCTGTGGCAGGCTTTGTGTGTGCAGGGCCACTGGGACACATTCCGTACCACCGCCGAAATCTAAGGGAAAACACAAAAATCAAGGCAATATTTTGGCGAAAAAAGTTGCCGATAACCAAAAATCATGATAACCAAGATTTATGAAAACCAAGGGTTAACTGTATAATTATTATTATATATTATTATATTATTATTATATCGTTTAGGAGTGAAGAAGAGCAGGATGTGAGTGTGAGGGAGGTGCATGAGGCATTAAGTAGAATGAAAGGGGGTAAAGCAGCTGGAACTGATGGGATCATGACAGAAATGTTAAAAGCAGGGGGATATATAGTGCTGGAGTGGTTGGTATTTTTGTTTAATAAATGTATGAAAGAGGGGAAGGTACCTAGGGATTGGCAGAGAGCATGTATAGTTCCTTTATATAAAGGGAAGGGGGATAAAAGAGATTGTAAGAATTATAGGGGAATAAGTTTACTGAGTATACCAGGTAAAGTGTATGGCAGAGTTATTATTGAAAGAATTAGAGGTAAGACAGAGTAGGATTGCAGATGAGCAAGGAGGCTTTAGAGTGGGTAGGGGATGTGTAGATCAAGTATTTACAGTGAAGCATATATGTGAACAGTATTTAGATAAAGGTAGAGAAGTTTTCATTGCATTTATGGATTTAGAAAAGGCATATGATAGAGTGGATAGGGGAGCAATGTGGCAAATGTTGCAAGTGTATGGAATAGGTAGTAAGTTACTAAAGGCTGTAAAGAGTTTTTATGAGGATAGCGAGGCTCAGGTTAGGGTGTGTAGGAGAGAGGGAGATTACTTCCCAATAAAAGTAGGTCTTAGACAGGGATGTGTAATGTCACCATGGTTGTTTAATATGTTTATAGATGGGGTTGTAAAAGAAGTAAGTGCTAGGGTGTTGGGGAGAGGGGTGGGATTAAATTATGGGGAATTAAATGCAAAATGGGAGTTGACAGTTACTTTTTGCTGATGATACTGTGCTTATGGGAGATTCTAAAGAAAAGTTGCAAAGGTTAGTGGACGAGTTTGGGAGAGTGTGTAAAGGTAGAAAGTTGAAAGTGAACATAAATAAGAGTAAGGTGATGAGGGTATCAAACGATTTAAATAAAGAAAAATTGGATATCTCATTGGAGAGAGGGATTATGGAAGAAGTAAATGTTTTCAGATATTTTGGAGTTGACGTGTCAGCGGATGGGTTTATGAAGGATGAGGTTAACCATAGAATTGATGAAGGAAAAAAGGTGAGTGGTGCGTTGAGAGGTATCTGTGGAGACAAAAAACGTTATCCATGGAGGCAAAGAAGGGAATGTACGAAAGTATAGTGGTACCAACACTCTTATATGGGTGTGAAGCATGGGTTGCAAATGCTGCAGCGAGGAGGAGGCTGGAGGCAGTCCTGTATAAGGGCAATGTGTGGTGTAAATATTATGCAGAAAATTCAGAATGTGGAAATTAGGAGAAGGTGTGGAGTTACTAAAAGTATTTGTCAGAGGGCTGAAGAGGGGTTGTTGAGGTGGTTTGGTCATTTAGAGAGAATGGATCAAAGTAGAATGACTTGGAGAGCGTATAAATCTGTAGGGAAAGGAAGGCTGGGTAGGGGTCGTCCTAGAAAAGGTTGGAGGGAGGGTTAAAGGAGGTTTTGTGGGCGATTGGCTTGGACTTCCAGCAAGCATGTGTGAGCGTGTTAGATAGGAGTGAATGGAGACAAATGGTTTTTGGGACATGACGATCTGTTGGAGTGTGAGCAGCGTAACATTTTGTGAAGGGATTCAGGGAAACCAGTTAATTGATTTAGTTGGACTTGAGTCCTGGAAATGGGAAGTACAATGCCTGCACTTTAAAGGAGGGGTCTGGGATGGTGACAGCTGGGAGGGACTATTCTCAGCTGTCGTATCTGAGTGCCTCTGCAAAGACAGTGATTATGTATGAGTGTGGTGAAAGTGTTGAATGATGATGAAAGTATTTTCTTTTTGGGGATTTTCTTTCTTTTTGGGTCACCCTGCCTCGGTTGGAGATGGCCGACTTGTTGAAAAAAAAAAAAAAAGTATTATTATATTATTATTATAGTATTATTATTATATATGCTATTATTATTATATATGTAATTATTATTATTATAATGGGGAAGCGCTAAACCGGTAAGATTATACAGCGCCTGTGGGATGGAAGGGGATGGAAGGTATTCAGGCTTAATTTAGGGAACTGGAGCACAGATATAATTCCCTTGATCAAGAGCCCCTCACCAGCGTCAAGGAAAATCCCTTGAGGGGAATGCTTGCAACCTGAATTTTGGCTAGTATCCAGAAGCAAAAAATTGACCGAGTGACAGCTCGTATCCTGAAAAACTCTCATGGTGGGGCACTCGTAAGCAGAGGTTCCACTGTATTTTTGCTTTCCCATGTGTTTTTTAGTACAGTACTGCATTTATTACTCTCCTAGTGTTTCTTTTCCGGTATGAGACAGGGCCACAAAGGCGATGATCCTCAGAACCATTAACAAATAACGTAACTCTTGTAACAATACCCTAGCAGTATGTCATATATACAAATAATCGGTACTAGCTTCAAAAGGGTGATCAGTCCTGTGGTCATTCTTGCTCAACAGATACGTCACTAATTCTCCCCAAAGTACTACAGTACAGTACTACATGTTGAGACTTCAACTTGAAGTTCCTACAGATTCCTGCACACATACAAGAGATGGAAAAAGTTTGTGGAACAGTAAGCTCACTAGCCTGCTCTCTCAGCAGGGCAAACTTCACAGAGTGAACAGACTTGTCAGGTGTTTATGGTCAGTGGACTGAGAGAATCTCTCTACAACAGCAGGTAACTTTTTGTATTTGTAGTGGAGGATGAGTGCTTCCTGGTACTATTTGTAGTGGAGGATGAGTGCCTCCTTATACTATTTGTAACTGAGGATGAGTGCCTCCTTGTACTATTTGTAGTTGAGAATGAGTGCCTCCAGGTATTATTTGTAGTTGAGAATGAGTGCCTCCAGGTATTATTTGTAGTTGAGGATGGGTGCCTCCAGGTATTATTTGTAGTTGAGGATGGGTGCCTCCAGGTATTATTTGTAGTTGAGGATGGGTGCCTCCTGGTATTATTTGTAGTGGAGGATGGGTGCCTCCTGGTACTATTTGTAGTGGAGGATGGGTGCCTCCTGGTACTATTTGTAGTGGAGGATGGGTGCCTCCTGGTACTATTTGTAGTGGAGGATGGGTGCCTCCTGGTACTATTTGTAGTGGAGGATGGTGCCTCCTGGTACTATTTGTAGTGGAGGATGGGTGCCTCCTGGTACTATTTGTAGTGGAGGATGGGTGCCTCCTGGTACTATTTGTAGTGGAGGATGGGTGCCTCCTGGTACTATTTGTAGTGGAGGATGGGTGCCTCCTGGTACTATTTGTAGTGGAGGATGGGTGCCTCCTGGTACTATTTGTAGTGGAGGATGGGTGCCTCCTGGTACTATTTGTAGTGGAGGATGGGTGCCTCCTGGTACTATTTGTAGTGGAGGATGGGTGCCTCCTGGTACTATTTGTAGTGGAGGATGGGTGCCTCCTGGTATTTGTAGTGGAGGGTGAGTGCCTCCTGGTACTATTTGTAGTGGAGGACTGTTATTAATTTTACCAATTTCAGAGGAAGTGCCCTTCAAAGGAGATTACCTTGATGCCAGTGAAGGGTTTTCGATCCATGGAATTGGAACTCCCCTCCTTTTCCTTGATTGAGCTTTTTTACCATGAATTTCCTTGGTACTATTTGACCCCTATGAGTTTAGCACTTTTCCCTGAAAATAATAATGGAAGTGCTAAACCCAGTAGGGTCATACAGCAGTTTGATCCAAGTGCTTCACTGGCATCAGGACACCTCTTTGAAGGGTAGTGAAGAATAATTCCCTCCTCGTAGGAAGACAAAGACCTGCTCGTAATAGTAATGGTTCTGATAATGGCCTCAATTAGTTTCCCTCTACCTGAAGCTGTTTTATTTTGTTCATCTTTCTTATGAAAACTTACATTAAATGATAGGTGTAGAGCTACAGTATATGTAAGGAACTGGATATTGACAATTCTTATCATTTATAAATGTTTTCAAAGTAAAACACCTAATTGCACTAGGTCAGCAAACAATAACAATGGCTGCATAGCAAATCTATTTAATGTACCTCATAGGTCATACTGCCCCAGCATGTAGTTCTAGCCACCATATGTGTGCACCATAAGCACAATTCAGCTAGTGCAAAAAAAAAAAAAAAATCCAAGGGGGTGAGGGAACAGGTGAACACAAAGCAGAGAGATTCCTTATACTACATGTATATTCATAATTGCCCATTGAAATCCCACTAAGCATGATTTTATCATGGGAAAGAGCTAAACTTGTAGGGGTCACACACCACCCGAGGAATGAGAGGCAATCAGGTTTTATTAAGAGCCCTTCGCCAGCATTGAGTTTGTCCCCCTCCTTGAAGGGTCTGTGTGTTACACTATAACTTCACGCACACACAAAAAAAATTCCTTGATACTGGCAAGGAACTCTTCATTCATGGAAATGCACTTTTCTCCCTTCCTTCATTCAAACCTGGTTGCCTTCCCTTCCCTGGGTGCTCCCCCCAAATATAATAATAATTTACTAAAAACTTAGGCCTCTATTTCTATAAGTCAATTACCCCATGTACCCTTCAACTTTTTTTTTTTTTTTTTTTTACAGGATGGTGGTTGCACCTGTCCAGGAGATATTGCCAAGGCTTTTGGAGCTGGAGCAGATTTTGTTATGATGGGTGGGATGTTGGCTGGCCATGACCAATCAGGAGGAGAGATAATAGAACGCAATGGAAAAAAAATGAAGCAGTTTTATGGCATGTCTAGTGCAACAGCAATGCAGAAGTACTCTGGTGGTGTTGCTGAATACAGGTAAGAGAATATATTTTATTCTCATAATTTAGTAAAAGAAATGTTCTTTAGCACATCTCTCTCATAAGTACTGTAAATTAAATTGAGCATCTTTATTAAGTAGTTATTAGATTTTGTAGTTTTATTATATTTGTGGGCAAATGCTAAACCCAGAAGTCACCCAGCACCTATTAATGAAAAGTAATAAGGCTTGATATAAGGAAGCATAGCTCCAATTCCTCTGATCAAAGGTGCTTCATCACCATCATTGTACATTCCCCTCCTTAAGGGTGTATTCACAATATCACCCCTGTTAGTAATGTGTATTTTCTCATGCTGTCACTCGGGATACTATGTTCTTGTGGCACCAGCTCTTTCCTTGTAGGCAAAAACTAAGCACAAAGTATAGAATCAACAAGTATGGTCAGAATCAACACAATGTAGAATGCCTGTTGGTAACTCACATGTATCGCGACTGCTATTAAATATTTACCAGAAAAGCATTCTTCCTATATGGGCCATTCAGTGCTGTTACATAAAAGAAGGAAACCCTCCATATAATGAACTTTGGAAAAATGGAACAAAATCCACTGGCTGAATCTTGTCAGAAATGACAAAGTCCATTGGTTACAGAATTGTCCATTACATATTGTTACAATCATGGCTAAACAATCTCTCCTTTATCCACCACAGTTGCCATTACCAGCCACCCACTCCACTCATTAGTCCATTATATGGAGGGTTTACTATTAAATTCATAGGAAAACACTAAACATAGAGGGACTGGTCCCAAACCTGCACACACAAATCATTCCCTATGAAAGCAAATGTTTTGGCATATTATGCAGTACACCCCATATTGCAACCTCAGATAAAGGATGCAGTAAATAGTTTGTATCTATATTTTTTTATATAATTTTATATTGCTGATATTTTCATTAATATTATTTCATTAATTTCATTAATATTATTCTTTGACTTGTATATTAGGATGTTTATAGGATGTAGCAACTACACCTCTCATTGTGCTCACTGTTGGAGAGTTTTGATTGGCTGCTAGCACTTGCAAACTACCTGCCCACTTCTTAAGCAGTTTGTGCAAGGCACAAGCTGGTACAAGTAACTTGATATCAGATCTGCAGGCCATGCTTCCTTCTCTGTCTCTGTCTCTGTCTGTGTCTCTCTCTCTCTCTCTGTCTGTGTCTCTGTGTTTCTGTTCCTCAGCGAGGAAACATCTTGTCTCTGTTCTGTCAGCTCGTGTTATTTAAACTCTTGTTTTTGGTAGAATGTCTGTGTTGGTGAGTTGGGACATACTTGTCATAACTCTGTGAGCTCTGTTCACAGCGCATTATTTAGAATTAGTGATATTTGACATTTTCAGAGGTTGTTGTGAGAGAGACTACATCTCTGGTCCTGAGGTCAACTTTCTACCTACATTTCTTCTGACATCTTTGTACTGTCATAGTCGGGAAATTGGAATTGCTGAACTGAGTTTCAGTAATAAGGGAGTTTTATGCCTTTTTGGGAGGATCTGCTGATGGCCCCCTAATTAAGGTCATGTTTGGTCTTGATTCCTTGCCTGACATTTTGGTGTTCTCTGCTGGTTCGAGCATTACTGCTGTTTGGCGAATGGGTCCTAATATTTACATTATTATGACCACGTAAACTGTAACTGCAATGCAATTAATTGTTTTAAATTGTTATCTCACTCAATTAGTTGCATTGCTACAATTAATTGATATGTTCAACTTATATTCAAACTTTATAACTTAGATACACAATTATACTTATTTTATAAATTATCAACCATAACTTTTTACCATGTAGTCTACAATTAAGTAGTCCTAAGAATGCCCGCAATGCACAGCATATTAGGGGCTTTTGGCATGTACATCTCATTAATACCTATGTATCTTGTCTACCCAACCATGTATCACTGTACCATGTCTCAATAAAGTATTATTATTATTATTATTATTATTATTGTTGTTCAAGCAAGCTGTTTGATTGCCTTCATGATCCAGAAGTTAGTTTATTTAGGGACTTGCTGTTATCAGTCACATTCTAAGTTGAGTCAATCTTGGACCTTAGACCTTTAATAACCCAACAAAAAGTTGCTGTGTGGATGATTACCAGCTCCTGTTCTAGACAGCACACCCCACCACTTTTCAAAAGCCTGAACTTGCTAAATATACGAGACATACATGTACTCATATTATTGTACCTACTACATATACAGAACATTAAACTCCACTATAAATCCTCCACTTAAACTTCTCCTTGATAGTTACAACAGAACGCACAGTCACAATACAAGGCATAAGGCACTGTTTGACATCCCTTGTGTCAATCTCACACTTTGCAAAAACACAATGCACATAAAGGACCCGAAGATCTGGAACTCACTACCTGAACCAGTAAAGAATCCCCTGACTACTTATAAATTTAGGACTTTGCTTAAAAACCATCTCATCTCTCAATACTAACCAAAACAACTTCTAATCAGTTATTATATTATGTGACCTCTAATCTTTTAAACATCTGCCAATCCATGAAATATTACTGCTTAAACCATTAATTGTAATATTGTTCTTATTATGAGCAACTTCAAGATTATTCTTATAAACCTCCACCTTGACTACCTCACATTAGTATTAAGATTAAATAAGATTTTAATTAAGTTAACCACTATTATCTTGTCTAGTTTTAAGTAGTTACTATGTACTAGGATTAGTCTGCCCGAAATGCCTCGGCATGATAGTGGCTTTCTTTGTACTTAGCAAACCAAAATTGTAACCTTTACAAAGAAATAAATCTTTTTCTTTATCTTATCTTTATCACATACTGAGCACTTGCGCGCGCGCACACACACAGAGGTATGATAAAGCTCATGGCGCAGGGAGAGTGACCAAGTAGCGGCCAGTGAAGAGGCGGGGCCAGGAGCTATGACTCGACCCCTGCAACCACAACTAGGCGAGTACACACATCAAGAAACTAGAGAAAGTGCAAAGGTTTGCAACAAGACTAGTCCCAGAGCTAAGGGGATTGTCCTACGAAGAAAGGTTAAGGGAAATCGACCTGACGACACTAGAGGACAGTAGGGTTAGGGGAGACATGATAACGACATAAAATACTGCGAGGAATAGATAAGGTGGACAGAGACGAGATGTTCCAGAGAGGGGACAAAGAAACAAGGGGTCACAATTGGAAGTTGAAGACTCCTATGAGTCAAAGAGATGTTAGGAAGTATTTCTTCAGTCATAGAGTTGTCAGGAAGTGGAATAGCCTAGAAAGTGACATAGTGGAGGCAGGAACCATACATAGTTTTAAGATGAGGTTTGATAGAGCTCATGGAGCAGGGAGAGAGAGGACCTAGTAGCAATCAGTGAAGAGGCAGGGCCAGGAGCTATCACTCGACCCCTGCAACCACAAATAGGCGAGTACACACACACACACACACACCAAATGCAAAGTCATGAAGATTGGAGAAGGGCAAAGACCGCTGACAGAATACAGGCTAGGTGGACAAAGGCTACAAACCTCATCAAAGGAGAAAGACCTTGGGGTGAGTATAACGTCAAGCACGTCTCCGGAAACATACATCAACCAGATAACTGCGGCAGCATATGGGCGACTGGCAAACCTAAGATTAGCGTTCCGTTACCTTAACAAGGAATCGTTCAAGACACTGTACACCATGTACGTCAGGCCCATACTAGAGTATGCAGCACCAGTCTGGAACCCACACCTGGTCAAGCACGTCAAGAAATTAGAGAAAGTGCAAAGGTTTGCGACAAGGCTAATTCCACAACTCAGGGGACTGTCCTATGAAGAAAGGTTGAGAGAAATAGGACTAACAACACTGGAGGACAGAAGGGTTAGAGGAGACATGATAACGACATATAAAATACTGCGGGGAATCGACAAGGTAGATAGTGACAGGATGTTCCAGAGGGAACACAGAAACAAGGGGGCACAACTGGAAGCTGAAGACTCAGATGAGTAGTCAGGAAGTGGAATAGTCTAGCGAACGATATAGTGGAGGCAGGAACCATACATAGTTTTAAGACAAGGTATGATAAAGCTCATGGAGCAGGGAGAGCAGAGACCCAGTAGCGGACAGTGAAGAGGCGGGGCCAGGAGCAGAGTCTTGACCCCTGCAACCACAATTAGGCGAGTACACACACGAATGTAACCACCATGTTATCCAATGGTCTACTGTGATTATAAATACATAGGTACAAGCTATTTGCAAAGTCTGATTATGCATCATTTTGGGCACGCTAAAACCTGTGGTTTATCATTAGCACTTAAAATTAAGAAAAAGAGTACATAGGTAAGGTTTAATTACTTAAAAGCTAAATTTGATTAAACATCTTAATTTGTAATGTGTTAATATGTAGACTAGACTGTTTTAGTTAAATTAATAATTAGGTTTCAAAAATAAATGGTGACAATATTACATGAGCATGGATGCTAATTAATCAAGTAAACAGGATACATTAGGTATTATAGACATTATTTACAGTTATTCATTTCAAAAATCACAAAGTTTAGGTGTACATGTATTTTAACAAGAGTTTTGAAGCACTTGACAGATATGGAACTTTTTGCATCTTTAATCATTGTGTTCCAGTTCCTTAGATCAAGAATCACTCACCAGCATCAAAGAACCTTCCTTGAGGAGGCTGTTTGTAATATTTTCTAAAGAGATGAGTTGGATGTACGTGTATATGTTAAATTTTACAGTGAAACCTTGGTTTTCGTGATTAATCCGTTCTAAATGGTCTGACGAAAACTGAAGCAATATTTCCCATAAGAAATAATGTAAATCCAATTAATTCATTCCAGAGACCCAAAAATGTTAACAAAAAATACATTTTATAGAGAATAACTATAGTTTTACATACAGAAAACAATGAGAAATAAATATAAATGACTAATGAAATGGATAAATGAACATTTAGCACCACTTTTACCTTTATTGAAGACTCTTGTTGGCGAGGAGGGAGACGGAGGAGGAGAGGTTATTGTTTGGAAGGGGAATTCTCTTCCATAAGGACTTCAGGTATCAAGGCCCTATCCGGGGTTACTTCCCTTCTTTGTTTTTTACTGGCACTAGGACCAGCTCGAGTCACTGTATCCCTGTTGCACAAAAAATTTGTCCAGAGGTCTGTTTCTGGTGTCTCTTTAAGATTTGCCTAGAATGGGACTAGGCATTGTCATTGAACATGTTGCAGACATGGCTTGCAACAGAGTTGTTAGGGTGATATTTCTCCACAAAACTTTGCAACTCACTCCACTTTGCACACACGTCCTTAATCACTGAAGAAGGCACATTCTCCCCTCTCTCTTCCTCCTCCTCTGAAGCAATTTCCTCAGCTGTGGCCCCATGGTGGCTTATTTAGCAGTCGCACTCAGTAAACAAGCACAAAAAACAATGGATTATTACGAAATGTTTCGGATGAACACGAGGGGTGATGCTCACTCACCAAGAAACAGTCAGACTGAGTCATGAATGCATGGGATGCTTTGTGTGGGTGCTTCAGTGGCCGAGTGAAGTGGACATGTTTGGTACGGAACATTTTCAACTCTTCGAAAACCGAGCGGATTTACGAAAACTGGGACAAAATTTTGACGAAAAAAGTCGTCGAAAACCGAATCCTACGAAAACTGGGGCATATGAAAACCGAGGTTCCACTGTACTTTGCTGTCAAATTGTATTCCTAGAATTAAATATACTATATTGGTACTCAGTTCCACTTTGCTTTTATCACAAGGATGCATAGGTGCTAACATTCCTGTACCCACTCATGTTCCAAAAAGTACTCTAGCCAAAAGCACAATTATCAGGAGTAATGTATGATCACAACATCTTTTGAAGACAGTGTATACATAGTGGTACCCCGAGTTTCGAACTTTCTTCATTCCAGAAGGCTGTTCAAGTGCCGTTACCGAACAAATTTGTTCCCATAAGGAATAATGTAAATTAGATTAGTCCGTTTCAGACCCCCAAAAATACACTTACAAAAGCACTTACAATAATAAACTTGCATAATTGGTCGAGTTGGGAGCAGTTCGAAACTTGGGGTACCACTGTACTCCGTTTTAAATATAGGTGTTGTATGATACCCCGGACTGATTTAGTGCTTCCTTCTGAACAGTAACAGTATTTACAGTATATTCATGTGTGCATAAATTTAAAAATGATAAATTTAATAAATTAAATTTACTATATTAATTTTCATTTTTATTATTTTCCACAGGGCAAGTGAAGGGAAATCTGTAGAAATTCCATATAAAGGTGATGTAAATGTCACCATTTTGGATATCCTAGGTGGCTTACGATCTGCATGTACATACACTGGTGCTGGTAAACTTAAGGAGCTGCCTAAACGCACCACTTTCATTCGTGTTACTCAGCAGACCAATGAAATCTTTGCTGGACTCCAGTCAGAAAAGCAGTCATGATTACGCCTATATTAATGTTGATTATGAGAAGACATTTAATTATAAATAACATATTTTTAGCCATCCATTATTCATATTTTTTTTATATAGTACTTTTTATAGTACTACAATACTTTCTGAAGTCATTACTCTATACAGCGCTGTATGACCCTTGTAGGTTTAGCGCTTCTTTATTATAATAATTATTCTATATACGTATATACAATACTGTACATAAAATAAGCAAAAGGGATGTGAACATAAGAAATTTGGTTTAATGACACTACTGTAAGTCAAATATATTAGTAAATGCACAGAAATAATGTTCCTTATTAATAGCTTATACTTTAGTCCTTACAAAGTGACCAGACTGGTAATTATAATGTATAAGTTCTCCTAAGTGGTAGTGACTGAGCAGAATGATCACACATGAATAATTGGCTTGGTTTCTATATTTAAATGTTACTGAAAACCAAAAATTGTCATATTACACACAGCTTTTTTATTCAGTAGTAATGATAGACCAGTACTTATAATCAATGCCCTTTTAAATTTTTCTAAAGGGTTGCTTTTAAACTTCTGCTTACTGTGTATACACTTTGGATACTTTTTTGATGAAAGTTTAATCTTTCATGCAGTTCAGTAGTATGTATTATACACAATTAGCCAAGCAAAAATTAATCATAGCTAATGCACACACTTAATACAGTCTAGCAAACAGTTCACTCACAATGAAAGGTTTTAACAATATTTGCCATTACATTATTTTCTTACCATTAGTATATTTTTCTAGGTTAGCATTATAAATTAATATTTTTTCTTACAAATTGGTACCACTTTAAATACTACACTTTCAACTTCAACATTATTTGCTCAAGCAAAAAATGTAAAGTACAGTATTTCAAAGAACATTTTTTTAAATTATTACAGTTCTTTAAAATTGTAATTGCAATGAAATGGTTTCCCCCCCAAACACTGACCCCATAGTGGTCATATAGTGCTTGGGGGAGTGGGAGGCATTGGATCCAAGGGGAGGGTAGGTTCAATTCCTCAGATCAAGAGCCTCTCACCAGCTTCAGGAGCTTTCCTTGAGAAAGTTGATGCAAGTATAATAATAATAACAATATTTTATTTCATTGCAAGTTTACATCGAGATTTTGTAATTACAATATAGAATTGAAGTGCAAAGAGAGCCACTATCATGCCATGGCATTATGGGCAGCCTTATAGACTACTTAATACTAGAGAAA
This sequence comes from Cherax destructor, assembly GCA_009830355.1. Lineage (NCBI taxonomy): Eukaryota > Metazoa > Arthropoda > Malacostraca > Decapoda > Parastacidae > Cherax > Cherax destructor. Next base: position 157,006 of record WNWK01001791.1, read on the forward strand.
CCTTAGACCACTCATAACCCAGCAAAAGGCTGCAGTCAGGATGATAAATTCCCACTCTAGACAGCATACTCCACCTATATTCAAAACATTAAAACTACTCACCGTAAAAAATATTCATACCTATTCATGTGCCTTCTACATACATAAAACTCTACATGCTAATATCAACCCTCTGCTCAAAATTCTCCTCAACAACTTTAATAGGTTCCAAGACCATGACACAAGACACAGATCACTATTTGACATACCCAGAGTCCATACTAACCAATGTAAAAATTCTATACACATAAAGGGCCCCAGAATCTGGAATTCAATACCAGTAAATATTAAGTTAACCTTGTCGGAAAATCAATTCAAGACTCTTCTCAAAAATCACCTACTCACCCTATACTAAATACTCATACTGTAACAAACTTTTCAAACCCAATGTTATTTTACCTAAGATAATCTCAGTTTTATATTGTCATCCTCCTTAACACTTGTTGCAATTTCATATCATCATATTGTCATTTAAAATAGTATAGTATCATCATTTTGTTAATTTGAGATAAATTACATAACTAGAAGAAACTCAATCAATTTTTCTAGTATTGTTATTATACTAGTATAGCATCAACATATTGTAACTTGAAATAAAATATACAACTAGATTAAACTCAATCAATTTCTCTAGCATTAAGTACTTAGTGACTAAGTCTTTAGAATAAGCTGCCCCTAATGCCATGGCATGCCAGTGGCTCTCCTTGCATTACAGTTTTATAATTGTAACTACCAATAACAATATACACTTGTAACATGCATTGAAATAAAAATATTATTATTATTATTATTATACTAGACGTTCAGTGGTCTCTGATCATCCATTGTACCTATACGGCTCACATATCCCAGAACGTGATACGGTCAGGTTTCTCAGCCTCCTGTTTGACCGTCTATTGTCCTGGAAACCTCGCATTACCTCTCTGAAGGCGACTTGTCATAGCCAGCTGAACCTCCTTAAAACCCTAGCACATCTTTCATGGGGGGCTGATCATAGAACTTTTCTTTGCCTACACTCAGCCCTAATTTTATCGAAACTCGATTATGGTGCCCAGATATATTTGGCGGCCTTCCCTGCTACTCTTTCCAACCTTAATCCCATACATCACCAGGGATTGCTTTTGTCTTGGTGCATTTCGTTCATCCCCGGTTGAGAGCCTCTATGAAGAAGCGAACATTCCATCCTTGTCCGATCGTCGTGATGCACATTGCATTTGCTATTATGTTCACTCTCATGACCTCCGTAATCCTTCCATGTATAGGATTGTCACAGATGTTAGTAGACGCTCGTTAGTTGTTCGCTGCCCGTTCACTTCGTCCCTTTTCTCTTCGTCTACATTCACTCTTGTCTTCCTTTCAGCTACCACCTTTATATGTTCATGTGACATCTCCCTTTCCCCTACCCCCTTGGGAAGTTCCTGCTGTCCGTGTCTGTTCTATTCCTCTACCTTGCGCGAAAGCCCAACTACCTACGGCGGCTTCTCGCTTTTTTTTTTCTAGACCACTTCTGTTCTCAATCCCATGCCATCGCAGTGTACACCGATGGTTCAAAGTCATCTGACTGTCTGATTCGCAGCAGTATTCCCGGACAGCGTCGTGCGAGGGCATCTATTACCCTCAGCTAGCTTATTTACGGCTGAATTGTATGCCATTCTTGTGGCACTTATCCGTATTGCATCTATGCCTGTGTCACCATTTGTGGTAGTTTCAGACTCCCTTAGTGCTTTACAGGCTATCCGTAAAATTGATACACCTCACCCCCTAGTTCTTCGTATCCAACTTTGGTTATGCCGTATCTCTAGCAAGCACAAAGATATTGTTTTTTTTTTGTTGGGTACCTGGTCATGTTGACGTACAGGCAGACACTGCTGTGCAGTCAGCAGTACATGACCTTCCAGTTTCATATAGAGGCGTTCCATTCACGGACTATTTTGCAGTCATTGCTACCCACCTTTGCACCCGTTGGCAACAACGCTGGTCTGACCTGCTAAATAAACTTCATTCTATTAAACAGAGTACGTATAGGTTTTTGGCCTTCTTCTTGTCACCAATGTCGAGGTTGGGAGACTACACTCTCCCATCTTCGCATCGGCCACACTCGTCTTACGGGTATCTCATGGAGAGGCTCCCTGTTCCTCTGAGCATTGTCAGGTTCCAGTGTCTGTTCGCCATATTCTGTTGGACTGCCCACTATCAACGAGCGCGCAGAATTTACCTCCAACGGCGTCTTCGCTCTGCGGCCCTTTCTTTACCTTCCCTTCTTGCCGATGGGCCCTCCTTTAATCCTTACTCTCTCGTTGACTTTTTGACAAACTGACTTACTACACAAACTGAAGATTTTACCTCTAGCACTTCCCTCAGTCTCTTCTACCTCAATCTCTTGCTACCCTCTATCCCTGCACTATTCACTACCCTTCTGCACTTCATGCTCTACTAATCATCCCTCCCCCTCTTACAACCTATTCTCCCTGCATCCTGCCATGACCAGCTGCGCTGTATAACCCCTGTGGTTTAGTGCTTCTTTTGATTATAATAATAATTTACCCCCTCCCTCCAACCTTTCCTAAGACAACCTATACCCAGCCTTCCCTCCACTACAAATTTATACATCTTCCAGATCACTATTTTGTTCCATCGTCTCTAAATTTCCAAACCACCACAACCCCTCTTCAGCCTTCTGGATAATACTTTGTTATCCTGCACCTCCTAATTGCCAAGCTATGAATTCTCTGCATAATATTCACAACACATTGCCTTCATATCTTCACTGCATCCAGCCTCCTCCCTGCTGCAACATTCACAACCCAAACTTCACACCCATATAAAAGTATTGGTACCACTATACTCTTATATTCCCTTTTTCACCTTACCTGGTATTCTCAACAGGCTTATTCCCTTCTTACACTTGTCCTCTTTGCCTTTATACAAAGGAACTATGCATGCACTCTGCCAATCCCTAGGTACCTTTCCTTCTTTCATAGATTTATTGAATACACACACCCTTTCTATTTGACCCACAGCCTCATGCACCCCCTTCCCCATCCAAATCACATCTGGTTCTTCACTACTGTTATAACTCCCTGGACAATGCAAGACATTCTAAACTTCATAAAGTGTGTAATTATGATAATGTACAGTACTTAACAGTGGATTTTTTTTTAATAAATTTCCCCTACGGGTTTAGCGCTTGGTTATGATTATAATAATACGTTGAATATTCTCAAACTTTTTATACAGGCATTTTTATATAACCTAAGCATATACATATATATTACATAAATTCTGGAAAAGTTTGGCAAGAGTAATGCTGTTTAATGGACATGTTCTCATTTAGCAAGAACAGTGGGCAGCTGGGAAGCAGAGGGAGTGGTACCACTCAACCTGGCAAGCAGATTGTGAACCTATGGAGGTACTAAACAAATTTCACACAACTTTTTATAGATTTATTGAAATTACTTTGTTTTAATATTTTGGATGCACTTTTTCAATCAAGTTACACAAAAATCACTGATGCTGTTGTACAAGTGTTACCACTATTACATTTATGGTGAGGAGAGTGGAGCACTAAAGACCTGGGGAAATGGTAGGCAATCAGGCCTGATCCAAGGAAAGGGATGATACACTTCCTTGAATCTAATGCCCCCCCTCCCTTCACTGACATCCATGAAAATACTAGCCATGTCTGATGAGCATCTTATATTCACACTTGTTTGAGTAGCAAATAAAGGAGCTAACCATCAATTGGACTGATACAGTAGTAGTTTAAATCAGCAGGGCTAGCATTGAACCTCTATCCACTCACAGTAGTGTATGGTCCACTGATGGGCCCTAGTTCTAGGGAAAGTCTCCAGCTTCCAGGCAAGTGAAAATGAGGACTATACTAGACCCCAAGCATGACACAGAAGCAGCACTAAGTTAGCCTGTGGCCACAGCCACCCTGGAGTGGGAAACCCCAGCCAGCACAGCCCTAGGAATTGGTGAGCATCATAATTTGTGGTAAACAATGGTACAATAATACCCAGTAGTTTTAATATTTACTGTACAGTGTACTGCCTGCCTAAATTTAAGAAAGCTGAAGAAATGAATGAAATTCAAAATATATTAAAATTACCTAACCCTTGTGGTTTAGCGCTTCTATTTGATTATAATAATAATAATTAAAATTACCTAGAGGGTTTGGTATAATTATGAGGTGAAGGTAATAAATATTTGGACATTACAATGTATTGGAAATATTAAATTAGCTATTTAAGAATGCTTAATAATTTCACACAAAATTAGTTACATTTCAATGTAGTGTGGCAATTAAGTGAAATAGCAATGACAGTAGAAGAAAGCATCATACAAGGTTTCAAAAAAATAGGAATGATGAGGCTCAATCATGTCAGTCACCTGAAAGGTAAGAGGCAAGACCATGAGCTAAAGCTCACCTTCACATCAATTAAGTAATAGTAGTATTCTATGGACATCTCATAAAAACTCACCATTTATTCTATGTACTTTTATATTTCCATAGAATGCAACACATAATGGGAGGTGCACAAATCTGTTTTGTAGTAAAGTACTGTAATTTTAACTGGGTACCAACTTAAAAAAAAAAAAAAAAAGCAATACAAGTAAAGAACACAGAAAAATGCAAGCACATTGTAAAGGTGATACCAAATTCTAAGTCTTCCTATAATATAATACTTGAGGAAATGTAAAACTGCACCGTGCTTAGATAAATTAGCATCAAAGGATGATAGAGATGACTTATCTTTTATGCTCATGAAAAAAAAAAAATACATATATGTACAGTACATATCTAATATTTCAAATTCAAAATCAGTGTGCAGGAGTTCAAAGAATATAAATAACCTGACATTCAGAAGGCAGTTGAGAATCAAGCTTTGAAACACCAATTCCAGTAGTACTTATTTTCTGAGGCACAGTGTGGAAAATAAGACTAAGGAACATGCAACAGGCATTTAACTACTGTTTACAAATATAGTAATACAGTAGGACCGTCACATCCGTGGGTCCGGTTTCAGTTATCTGTGGTTTACTGTGGCCTAAAATTAACCTTTAATTTTACTTAATAATGGCACCAAAGTGCAAAAGTAGTGATGATAGCAATTCAAAGCCTAAGAGAAGTGCTTCCCATCAGTAAAAAAATGCTAATTCTCCACTTATTGTGCATAATTTATCAAACGTTATCACATATATATGTAAACAAAAAATGACATATAGGGTTCGCTACTATCCAGTTACAGGTATCCATGGTAGGTCTTGGGACGTATCCCCTCTGGATACGGGGGTCCTACTGTACATCAATAAAAGTATTTAATTTTCAGAAATGTTAAAGCTATAATCCAAGGAACTGGATTCAATAGGGAAATACTCGGATAACACTTCTCACATACGACTTTTAATATCGAACCACTCAGAATAGCATTTGGCTGGTGGTAATTGCTAAGGTGTGCAGGGTACAGGATCGATAACAGTAATGTTATTTTCCTAATCAATCCACCAAACATTCTTGCTTAAGGGGCTCCAGATCTACTCGGTGAAATCAGTACTGTAGTTTCAATTAAAAGTTAATATCTGAATGTGATCTTTTTAATAAAATACAGTGGTACCCCAGATTTCGTACAGCTCCCAACTCGAACAATTATGTAAGTGTATTCTTGGGGGTCTGAAATCCGGGGGTCCACTGTATATACAGCCTCTCCTCACTTAATGACAGAGTTCCGTTCCTAAGACCACGTCGGTAAATGAATTTGTCTAAGTGAGGAGCATACTATAATGGTAGTGGGTTTGTATCAGCCATCTGATAATGTTTTAATGTCACCTTTGCACCATTAATAACATTCTGGTATATTTTTAAATGCTTATTCAGTAATGTACTGTACATTGTAATAGACAGAATAAAGGAAATCTGCTCTAGTATACATTATTTAGGTATGTATACTGGTCAGAGAGCCTGTCATAAGTCTGAGGCATCGGTAAACGAGTATGTCGCTAAGTGAGGAGAGGCTGTATATCATTATAATTATGTAAAAGTATTACTGCAAGTAGATAATACCAGCACCATTAAATACTTACCAGCATTTCAGAAATCAAAATTTAAAGAAAATGTAAGGCTCAATGTTGACACTAATATGCACCAATTTTTTTTTTTAAAGATAACTTCCACATATAAAAGGAACAGTTATGAAATGTTAATATTGCTGAAGCCGACTTCTGCAAATTATGTATCCAATTACTCCAGTTGGTTCATAATTAAGAAAAAAATTTGAATTAAGACATTACAATAACTATTTTATGGGTTCAGCAAGCCCAAGACCACAGACTTAGGCTACTCAATTTAGTAAAAAAAATCTTGAAGGCTGGTTTTTTCATGGTCAATGTATAAACATTTTCAGGCTTTTCATTATCTTAACAAATTAATAGTACACAGTATTGTATATATAATATAGTCCACTTTGAAGATGCTTGGTATCATTTTCTGCAGTAATACTGTTCGTACAAGTAAGAATAAAATTCAAGACAAACTACAAACTGGAAATGAAACTTGAGACATTTCAGTCTGTCCAGGACCATTATTAAGTTGCATTAGTGGGTTAGTTGTGATCTGTTCCATGGTACTGTTACATTCTTCAGGTAAGAACATTCAATTATAAAATTATTACAAGAGGAAAATGCTATTTGAATGAGAAATAAAAATCACTTGTGGGACAAGCTTCAAAAATGATTTTGATATAATTTTTTTTATAATGGTAATCAAAATTAATTTTGAGTAATCCCATACCCTGATCTACAGTAATCTCCCTCTTAGCAATAAAGATTTGTTACAGAAAAGTGACTGATCAACTTGCAGTCACAAGACTAGTGTATACGGTACTTTCACTACAACCAGATTTTAACATAACCCTATTGCTGCACACTAACTGCACCTTTCAAGGCAGGTGAAATTGCTGACCTAGAAAATGTACAGAGAACCTTCACGGCATGCATAACTGCAATAAACCACCTCAATTACTGGGAACGCTTGAAGTTCCTAAACCTGTACTCCCTGGAATGCAGGCGGGAGAGATACATTATTATATACACTGGGAAAATCCTAGAGGGATTAGTACCAAACGTGCACACGAGTGTCACTTCCTATGAAAGCAACAGACTCGGCAGACGATGTAACATCCCCCCAATGAAAAGCAGGGGTGCCACTAGCATGTTGAGAGACAACACAATAAGTGTCAGGGGCCCAAGACTGTTCAACTGCCTCCCAGCATACATAAGGGGGATTACCAATAGACCCCTGGCTGTCTTCAAGCAGGCACTGGACAGGCACCTAAAGTCGGTGCCTGACCAGCCGGGCTGTGGTTCGTACATTGGACTGTGCGGGGCCAGCAGTAACAGCCTGGTTGATCAGGCTCTGATCCAACATGAGGCCTGGTCACAGACCGGGCCGCAGGGGCGTTGGCCCCTGGAAAACTCTCCAGGTAAACTCCAGGTAGGCATAAATTAGAGATATACAGTGGACCCCCGAGTTTCGATCACCTCAAAACTCGAACAATTATGTAAGTGTATTATTGTAAGGGCTTTTGTATGTGTATTTTTGGGGGTCTGAAATGGACTAACCTACTTTACATTATTCCTTAAGGAGAAAATTCTTTCGGTAATGGCAATTGAACAGCCTTATGGAACGAATTATGGCCGAAACTCGGGGGTCCACTATAGTTTGTGGCCCCAGACTGGAGTAAATCCGTTTTTTTCTACACCAGTCAACATATTAAGTGTTTTATCCTTTGAGGAAACTTTGTAATATTTATACAGCATATAAACTGTTTTACAGCATGGGAGTCGCAGGTCTAATTAGCCATTTCCTGGATAGCACTCCTCTCTGGAGGTTCTCTTATGCCAATGAGGCTTTTGATCCAAGAAATTGGACCTATCTCACACTTAGATGGAACCTGATTGCCTCTCATTCTCCAGGCACTGTATGATTCCTCATGAGTGTAGTGCTTCGCCATAATTCTGAACAACAGGCTACACTGCCTTCATATCTTTTGCATCAGGTTTAGAATATCAAGAAAATGGTTAATTTTTTTTTTTTTTACACGTTGGCCATCTCCCAAGGCAGGGTTAGTCATACATATGAGAGAACTCCACGAATGTCATGTCTTATTACACTCTCCAAATATATCAATGCAGTACCATTTATATGCTTGAATATGTACTTGGTAAATTTCCCCACACTTTTGAAGTGTTGAAATTGCTAATACTAGTACTAAAAATGCACAGCCATGCCAAAGCAATCAGCTATTAGCTGAACAGTGATGAGGCATCCATATATTTTGAGGAACTTTTAAATGTTGATGAAAAGAGGGAGGCGATAATTTCATGTACTGGCCAGGGAGGTACAACATCGTTTAGGAGTGAAGAAGAGCAGGATGTGAGTGTGGGGGAGGTGCGTGAGGCATTACGTAGAATGAAAGGGGGTAAAGCAGCTGGAATTGACGGAATCATGACAGAAATGTTAAAAGCAGGGGGGGATATAGTGCTGGAGTGATTGGTATTTTTGTTTAATAAATGTATGAAAGAGGGGAAGGTACCTAGGGATTGGCAGCGAGCATGTATAGTTCCTTTATATAAAGGGAAGGGGGATAAAAGAGAGTGTAAAAATTATAGGGGAATAAGTTTACTGAGTATACCAGGTAAAGTGTATGGCAGGGTTATTATTGAAAGAATTAGAGGTAAGACAGAGAGTAGGATTGCAGATGAGCAAGGAGGCTTTAGAATGGGTAGGGGATGTGTAGATCAAGTGTTTACAGTGAAGCATATATGTGAACAGTACTTAGATAAAGGTAGAAGTTTTTATTGCATTTATGGATTTAGAAAAGGCATATGATAGAGGGGATAGGGGAGCAATGTGGCAAATGTTGCAAGTGTATGGAATAGGTAGTAAGTTACTGAAGGCTGTAAAGAGTTTTTATGAGGATAGTGAGGCTCAGGTTAGGGTGTGTAGGAGAGAGGGAGATTACTTCCCGGTAAAAGTAGGTCTTAGACAGGGATGTGTGATGTCCCCATGGTTGTTTAATATATTTATAGATGGGGTTGTAAAAGAAGTAAATGCTAGGGTGTTGGGGAGAGGGTGGGATTAAATTTTGGAGAATTAAATGCAAAATGGGAGTTGACACAGTTACTTTTGCTGATGATACTGTGCTTATGGGAGATTCTAAAGAAAAGTTGCAAAGGTTAGTGGACGAGTTTGGGAGAGTGTGTAAAGGTAGAAAGTTGAAAGTGAACATAGATAAGAGTAAGGTGATGAGGGTATCAAACGATTTAAATAAAGAAAATTGGATATCACATTGGAGAGAGGGATTATGGAAGAAGTAAATGTTTTCAGATATTTGGGAGTTGATGTGTCAGCGGATGGATTTATGAAGGATGAGGTTAACCATAGAATTGATGAAGGAAAAAAGGTGAGTGGTGCATTGAGGTATCTGTGGAGACAAAAAGTTATCCATGGAGGCAAAGAAGGGAATGTACGAAAGTATAGTGGTACCAACACTCTTATATGGGTGTGAAGCATGGGTTGCAAATGCTGCAGCGAGGAGGAGGCTGGAGGCAGTGGAGATGTCCTGTCTAAGGGCAATGTGTGGTGTAAATATTATGCAGAAAATTCGAATGTGGAAATTAGGAGAAGGTGTGGAGTTACTAAAAGTATTTGTCAGAGGGCTGAAGAGGGTTGTTGAGGTGGTTTGGTCATTTAGAGAGAATGGATCAAAGTAGAATGACTTGGAGAGCGTATAAATCTGTAGGGGAAGGAAGGCGGTAGGGTCGCCCTAGAAAGGTTGGAGGAAGGGTAAAGGAGGTTTTGTGGGCGAGGGCTTGGACTTCCAGCAAGCAGTGTGAGCGTGTTAGATAGGAGTGAATGGAGACGAATGGTTTTTGGGACATGACGATCTGTTGGAGTGTGAGCAGGTAACATTGGTGAAGGGATTCAGGAAACCAGTTATTGATTTAGTTGACTTGAGTCCTGGAAATGGGAAGTACATGCCTGCACTTTAAAGGAGGGGTCTGAGATAGTGACAGCTGGGAGGACTTTTCTCAGCTGTCGTATCTGAGCTCCTCTGCAAAGACAGTGATTTTGTATGAGTGTGGTGAAAGTGTTGAATGATGAAAGTTTTTTCTTTTGGGGATTTTCTTCTTGGTCACCCTGCCTCGGTGGGAGACGGCCGACTTGTTAAAAAAAAAAAAAAAAAAATATATATATATATATATATTTTTTTTCAACAAGTCAGCCGTCTCTCACCGAGGCAGGGTGATCCAAAAAGAAAAAATCCCCAAAAAGAAAATACTTTCATCATCATTCAACACTTTCACCACACTCATACATAATCACTGTCTTTGCAGAGGTGCTCAGATACGACAGCTGAGAATAAGTCCCTCCCAGCTGTCACTATCCCAGACCCCTCCTTTAAAGTGCAGGCATTGTACTTCCCATTTCCAGGATTCAAGTCCAACTAAATCAATTAGCTGGTTTCCCTGAATCCCTTCACAAAATGTTACTCTGCTCACATTCCAACAGCTCATCAGGTCCCAAAAACCATTTGTCTCCATTCACTCCTATCTAACACGCTCAACACATGCTTGCTGGAAGTCCAAGCCCCTCTCCCACAAAACCTCCTTTACCCCCTCCCTCCAACCTTTTCTAGGACGACCCCACCCCACCTTCCTTCCCCTACAGATTTATACGCTCTCCAAGTCATTCTACTTTGATCCATTCTCTCTAAATGACCAAACCACCTCAACAACCCCTCTTCAGCCCTCTGACAAATACTTTTAGTAACTCCACACCTTCTTCTAATTTCCACATTCGAATTTTCTGCATAATATTTACACACACATTGCCCTTAGACAGGACATCTCCACTGCCTCCAGCCTCCTCCGCTGCAGCATTTGCAACCCATGCTTCACACCCATATAAGAGTGTTGGTACCACTATACTTTCGTACATTTCCTTCTTTGCCTCCATGGATAACGTTTTTGTTTCCACAGATACCTCAATGCACCACTCACCTTTTTCCTTCATCAATTCTATGGTTAACCTCATCCTTCATAAACCCATCCGCTGACACGTCAACACCCAAATATCTGAAAACATTTACTTCTTCCATAATCCTCTCTCCAATGTGATATCCAATTTTTCTTTATTTAAATCGTTTGATACCCTCATCACCTTACTCTTATCTATGTTCACTTTTAACTTTCTACCTTACACACTCTCCCAAACTCGTCCACTAACCTTTGCAACTTTTCTTTAGAATCTCCCATAAGCACAGTATCATCAGCAAAAGTAACTGTCAACTCCCATTTTGCATTTAATTCTCCATAATTTAATCCCACCCCTCTCCCCAACACCCTAGCATTTACTTCTTTTACAACCCCATCTATAAATATATTAAACAACCATGGTGACATTACACATCCCTGTCTAAGACCTACTTTTACCGGGAAGTAATCTCCCTCTCTCCTACACACCCTAACCTGAGCCTCACTATCCTCATAAAAACTCTTTACAGCCTTCAGTAACTTACTACCTATTCCATACACTTGCAACATTTGCCACATTGCTCCCCTATCCACTATCATATGCCTTTTCTAAATCCATAAATGCAATAAAAACTTCTCTACCTTTATCTAAGTACTGTTCACATATATGCTTCACTGTAAACACTTGATCTACACATCCCCTACCCACTCTAAGGCCTCCTTGCTCATCTGCAATCCTACTCTCTGTCTTACCTCTAATTCTTTCAATAATAACCCTGCCATACACTTTACCTGGTATACTCAGTAAACTTATTCCCCTATAATTTTTACACTCTTTTATCCCCCTTCCCTTTATATAAAGGAACTGTACATGCTCTCTGCCAATCCCTAGGTACCTTCCCCTCTTTCATACATTTATTAAACAAAAATACCAACCACTCCAGCACTATATCCCCCCCTGCTTTTAACATTTCTGTCATGATTCCGTCAATTCCAGCTGCTTTACCCCCTTTCATTCTACGTAATGCCTCACGCACCTCCCCCACACTCACATCCTCCTCTTCTTCACTCCTATAAACAGTGATTATGTATGAGTGAGGTGAAAGTGTTGAATGATGAAAGTATTTTCTTTTTGGGGATTTTCTTTCTTTTTGGGTAACCCTGCCTCGGTGGGAGATGGCCGACTTGTTGAAAAAAAAAAAAGGCTGGAGGCAGTGGAGATGTCATGTCTGAGGTCAATGTGTGGTGTGAATATAATGCAGAGAATTCGGAGTTTGGAAATTTGGAGGTGCAGGATTACCAAAACTATTATCCAGAGAGCTGAGGAGGGGTTGTTGAGGTGGTTCGGACATGTAGAGAGAATGGAACGAGACAGAATGACTTCGAGTGTGTAAATCTGTAGTGGAGGGAAGGCGGGGTAGGGGTCGGCCTAGGAAAGGCTGGAGGGAGGGGGTAAAGGAGGTTTTGTGTGCAAGGGGCTTGGACTTCCAGCAAGCATGTGTGAGCGTATTTGATAGGAGTGAATGGAGACAAATGGTTTTTAATACTTGACGTGCTGTTGGAGTGTGAGCAAAGTAACATTTATGAAGGGATTCAGGGAAACCGGCAGGCCGGATTTGAGTCCTGGAGATGGGAAGCACAGTGTCTGCACTCTGAAGGAGGGGTGTTAATGTTGCAGTTTTATAACTGTAGTGTAAAGCACCCCTCTGGCAAGAGTGATGGAGTGAATGATGATGAAAGTTTTTCTTTTTCGGGCCACCCTGCCTTGGTGGGAATTGGTCGATGTGTTAATAAAATAAAAAAAATATACATAGCCTCTGATTCCCTCCATTTGCATAAGGGATAAAATTAAATAAAATAGAAAAAATTACAATACTATGCCTACTGCATATACAGTTCTGCACACTGCATATTCGGTTATACAAGAAATTTATGTAAAACAATCTTTTTTTTATGAGTTATGGCTAAGTGGAAATCCTGTATTTACACGTCTGTCCCACCCTCCTTGTACAGGTATGCTGAAGTCATATGTGGACGTTTTTTTTTTTTGCTGAGCTACCAATATTTGTCACTTAAATGATACCTACAGTTCGTTTTTTTAATTATTGCATTGTTAAATGTGGATACATTGATAAGTACCAGTATCATTACTTACAGTAGAGTAATAGATTTTAGTGAAATACAGTACCATAACAGAATCTTCAAATTCTGTACAGTATCCATGTAAACCATTGCATTGCAGATTTTTAAGGAACACACTTTAAATGTGAATGAAATGAAATACATTTTTGATAGCATAATGGTAGTCAATCTCTCAGCAGTTAAGTATAGTACTGTATATAGTAAACCAAAGTTGGCCAGCTTTAGTGAATCCAGTCCAAATATTCAGTTTGTTTCTAAGCAGCTCTGGACTGTCACAACCCTTCAATCTAATTAACATGGAGATAATAGCTTAAATACTTTTATTGATTTTTATCAGTATTTTTTTTTTGAGGTGGTTTGGTTTTATGATACATGTTCTTAAGGCTGATAATTTACAGTAGTTAAACCCACCTTCCCACAGATTTGAGATAACACTTCTCTGATAAAATCCCAATTTTCTTTAAGTATCAGACAGAATGACCTATAAACAAAATGACTGATACAGCATATGCCATCATACACAATACGTAGCCTAAGAACACTAGCTATTTTGGTTCCCTGATAACTTAGAGCGGTGGTAATTTGGTTGCTACTAACGATTATATAGGTGGAGAGAGTAGTTGGATGGTATACAGTGGCAGAGTATGCCAAGGCTTCCGGCAATTGCACCTGGTATTTTGCCAGCTGAACAATGAAGGTATTTATAGAAATGCTTTCCTAAAAGCCTAACACCACTAATTCTTACCACTTTATAGCTTTTCTACACTGATGTTGGCCCAATATAGAGGTCAAAGAAGGTAGAAGAATATGTGAAAGTCCTGCTGGCAACATGTGTCAGCAGCACAGATATGCCCACCTGATTGGAGCTAATATTAAAGACCAATAATTGGAGGCTAGGCCATCACTAAGCAGAATCGTTTCCTAATGTATTTTTAGTCATTAAGCAAAATTACAAAAAGTGCACCATTACTAATCAGGGGATTACTGATGTTCTAATGCTTTCTCAAATTCTACAAATAAATTTTATTCATATACTTCATTTTGACGAGGCGAATGAATAAAATTTATAATTCACGTTCAATGGTAAAGAAAAGTGGCATATAGCAGCACCATAATACTGAAATGGAAATAAAAATAGTGGAACCTCTGTTTTCATGATTAATTCGTTCCAGAAAGTCTGACGAAAACCAAATTGTACGAAAACTGAAGCAATATTTCCCATAAGAAATAATGTAAATCCAATTAATCTGTTCCAGACACCCAAAAATATTAAAAAAAATTTTTTTTTATAAACCTAACTAGTAGGTTGGTAGACAGCAGCTGCCCAGGGAGGTACTACCGTCCTGCCAAGCGTGTGTAAAACGAAAGCCTGTAATTGTTTTACATGATGGTAGGATTGCTGGTGTCTTTTTCTGTCTCATAAACATGCAAGATTTCAGGTACATCTTGCTACTTCTACTTACACTTAGGTCACACTACACATTCATGTACAAGCATATATATACACACCCCTCTGGGTTTTCTTCTATTTTCTTACTAGTTCTTGTTCTTATTTCCTCTCATCTCCATGGGGAAGTGGAACAGAATTCTTCCTCCGTAAGCCATGCGTGTCGTAAGAGGCGCCTAAAATGCCTGGAGCAAGGGGCTAGTAACCCCTTCTCCTGAATAAATTACTAAATGTAAAAGGAGAAACTTTCGTTTTTCCTTTTGGGCCACCCTGCCTCGGTGGGAAACGGCTGACGTGTTGAAAGAAGAACAACTATAGTTTTACATACAGAAAACAAAGAAATAAATATAAATGACTAATGAAATAGATAAATGAATATTTATCTATTTACCTAGGGATTGGCAGAGAGCGTGTATTGTTCCTTTGTATAAAGGCAAAGGGGACAAAAGAGAGTGCAAAAATTATAGGGGAATAAGTCTGTTGAGTGTACCTGGTAAAGTGTATGGTAGAGTTATTATTGAAAGAATTAAGAGTAAGACAGAAAGCAGAATAGCAGATGAACAAGGGGGCTTTAGGAAAGGTAGGGGGTGTGTAGACCAAGTGTTTACAGTGAAACATAGGTGAACAGTATTTGGATAAGGGTAAAGAGGTTTTTGTGCCATTTATGGATTTGGAAAAGGCGTATGATAGGGTAGATAGGGGGGCAATGTGGCAGATGTTGCAGGTGTATGGAATAGGAGGTAGGTTACTGAAAGCAGTGAAGAGTTTTTATGAGGATAGTGAGGCTCAGGTTAGTGTGTGTAGGAGGGAAGGGGACTATTTCCCAGTAAAAGTGGGCCTTAGACAAGGATGTGTGATGTCACCGTGGTTGTTCAATATATTTATAGATGGGGTTGTAAGAGAAGTGAATGCGAGGGTCTTGGCAAGAGGTGTGGGGCTAATACAAAGTGGGAGTTGTCACAGTTGCTTTTTGCTGATGACACTGTGCTTTTGGGAGATTCTGAAGAGAAGTTGCAGAGGTTGGTGGAGGAATTTGGTAGGGTGTGTAAAAGAAGAAAATTGAAAGTGAATATAGGAAAGAGTAAGGTGATGAGGATAACAAAAAGATTAGGCGACGAAAGATTGGATATCAGATTGGAGGGAGAGAGTATGGAGGAGGTGAATGTATTCAGATATTTGGGAGTGGACATGTCAGCAGATGGGTCTATGAAGGATGAGGTGAATCATAGAATTGATGAGGGGAAAAGGGTGAGTGGAGCACTTCGGAGTCTGTGGAGACAAAGAACTTTGTCCATGGAAGTAAAGAGGGGAATGTATGAGAGCATAGTTATACCAACACTCTTATATGGGTGTGAAGCATGGGTGATGAATGTTGCAACGAGGAGAAGGCTGGAGGCAGTGGAGATGTCGTGTCTGAGGTCAATGTGTGGTGTGAATATAATGCAGAGAATTCAGAGTTTGGAAATTAGGAGGAGATGCGGGATTACCAAAACTATTATCCAGAGAGCTGAGGAGGGGTTGAGGTGGTTTGGACATGTAGAGAGAATGGAACGAGACAGAGTGACTTTGAGAGTGTATAAATCTGTAGTGGAGGGAAGGCGGGGTAGGGGTCGGCCTAGGAAAGGTTGGAGGGAGGGGGTAAAGGAAGTTCTGTGTGCGAGGGGCTTGGACTTCCAGCAAGCATGTGTGAGCGTATTTGATAGGAGGGAATGGAGACAAATGGTTTTTAATACTTGACGTGCTGTTGGAGCGTGAACAAAGTAACATTTATGAAGGGATTCAGGGAAACCGGCAGGCCGGACTTGAGTTCTGGAGATGGGAAGTACAGTGCCGGCACTCTGAAGGAGGGGTGTTAATGTTGCAGTTTTATAACTGTAGTGTAAAACACCCCTCTGGCAAGACAGTGATGGAGTGAATGATGATGAAAGTTCTTCTTTTTCGGGCCACCCTGCCTTGGTGAGAATCGGCCGGTGTGTTAATAAAAAAAAATAAGAATATTTAACATCACTTTTACCTTTATTGAAGACTCTTGTTGGCATATGGAAAACACCGAGGAGTGGAGAGGTTGTTTGGAAGGGAAATCCCCTTCCATAAGGACTTCAGGTATCAAGGCCCTATCCGGGGTTACTTCCCTTCTTTGTCTTTTACTAGCACTAGGACCAGCTTGAGTCACTGTACCCCTGTCGCACAAAAAAATCTGTCCAGAGGTCTGTTTCTGACGCCTCTAAATTTGCCTAAAATGGGACAAGGCATTGTCATTGAACATGTTGCAGACACAGCTTGCAAGTGCACTCAATAAAGAAGCACAAAAAACAATGGATTATTACGAAATGTTTCGGCTGAACGCGCGGGGTGATGCTCACTCAATGATAAACAAAGGCAGACTGAGTCACTCGGCGCTTGAGTGGCCAAGTGACGCGGGCAGGCAGGCAGCCGCGTTCAGTATGGACCATTGTCAACTCTACGAAAACCGAGGTGATGTATGAAAACTGGAACAAAATTTAGAAGGAAAAAGTCGTCGAAAACGAAATCCTACGAAAACTGGGGCGTATGAAAACCCAGATTCCACTGTACCAATTATTCTATAATGGTGAAGCTTGACATTCTTTAGAATACTGTATTACCAATAGCTACCATAGAGGATCATTTGCAGATTAACACAAAGGTTTGCATCCAAATTTTTATTCTGAAAGTGCAATTAAATCTCGATTAAAGAACCAACACATTAAATACAGTGAAACCAAGATATAGCTGCACTCTCAGGTTGCATATCAGTTACACAGATACAGACAAAAAACACTTTATATATTCCTTAACTACATAAACAACTTCATTCATGATAGTTGTACATTTATCTACAATTCCTGTACCACATACCACAGAAGCCTCGGATGCGGCATATGACTCGACAGCATTTATGATGCTTTAAAATGTTTTTATATTTTAAGATAAATGACCTACATAATATATGCCAGAAATATGCAACTATAAAAAGATACCAACTAAAATGGGAATGTTTAGAATGAAACTAATCCAGATTAATCTAGAATACATCCAACCCCCTCTAAAATATGAATCCCTTAAATGGTCCAATTCTAGTAGAATGTTTTATGAAAATGGTTGCCTCCACCAGTTACCAGTAAAATTTCTAAATATATTTTAAGTTCTTACCCATATTGTTTGCATTTTCAGTGGTCTTCCAAAATTCTAAGAAGAATGGAAGCTTCTATGTAAAATTTTGCCATGTAATGCTATTGATAATTAACAGTTGAAGCAATCCATTACTAACACCAACTGTCATTGAAGTGTGTCTTGGAAATGGAATTTTAAACTGTTAAAAGATAGAAACGTTTTAATAACAGTGATAAGAAATTTGAATGGTAACAGCAGAGAATTTAGTTTCTGCATACCAACACTATAATGGTGAGGTTTCTAATAACTTAAGTCATTAGCAATATTTTGCCTCTAAGTTGGGTCTTCTGAATCATACCAAATCAAGCCTCATGGGTCATCTTCAATTCACTGGAACTGCTTCCTCAGCAGGGTTGAAAAAAAAAAAATTAACAATGTACAAAATATCTTTGAAATAAATCTATATAGGCAGCTGGAGTATAGTATTAAAATATAATTCCGAATTCTACCAATCAAATGCACTAGCCAATATAAATTAAATCAAAAAGCACCTATCTTCAAGTATGTTCACATTACAGATATTAAAAAATTTGAAAAACCATGCAGCAATTAAGTAATCTAATAAAACAGTTTTACGCAAGATACCAATTTTCAGTCACGATACAGACTATGCCAATAATCATGGTCATTGCTGCCAAGACTAAACAACTAGATTATGTCCTGCTTACCACAATTCTACCGAGTTTTATCTTTTCAACAGTTAACAAAATATAAAGAAATAAACTTGAAGGGCAGAATCCTTTCAGGCAAGAAGAATGAGCTCATCTGGGACTTTATATCCAGTTGTGCACAAAACTGGATACAATACCTGTTAACCCTGCCTACACACCTGTGGTCATATGTACTTCAAATGCAGAGCATTACCTCTGAGCCATTCAGACTCCGAAGGTCAAATTAAGGATACCTTTAAAGAAACTGCATATCACAGAAAATGCCTGATCCTGTAACCCTATGAGCCTCATTATAATCAGTTTCAAACAAAAGCAGCAGCACTGCACACATCAACAAATGGGAGAGGCTTTAGTTTAATTCCAAGATAAAAAAAAAGCAATTTATCAAACATAGTTCTTCAAAGTATGACCTTAATATATTAGAATTCACTTAAAAAACAACTTATGGCTGTTTACTTAGATTTATTTGAACTTTATAGTAATAAATTTTATTGAAAACAAAAAAATGTTTCATTAGTGAAATGGACATGCATGGATAACCAAGTCTAAACATAGATAACAAAAATATCTTTAATACATCTTTCAATCAAAACATATGGAAATATGCATTGAATAAACATGTACGTAAGATAGTGCCACAAGTTATCAATCATTCCTACCTCATTATATCTAATGACAATGTGATCGATGAGTCAAAACTAAAAATCCACTCCCAGTATTAAGACATTACCTGCAGTGCCTATTGAGGTGGTTAAAAAAAAAAAATTCATCTATAAGAGCAGATCAAAAATTTAGGTTACACAAGTGGTGTGTATACTGTACCTGGGTGTCATCAAATTGTAAGCCCAGTAAATGCACAATATCGTGAAGTCTTTATTGGTACATTTTACCCATGAGTGGCTTTTATCAAGTACACAGAACAGCGAGCAAACTGCAGCTTTTATGGGGCATCTGGGGCAAGGGGTCAAGTGTAGCTTTTAAAGTGGGTTGACAAATATACCAGTACATTTTTTTTGAAGCCACACCTGGCCACCCATCCCAAATGCACTATGAAAGCAGCAATTTTTTTCACTGTTCAATGTTCTTGATAAAGTCCACTCATGGGTGAAACGGTTACCAACAAAGACCACCCTGCATTGTGCCTACTTACCACTTGTCAGCATAAGGCTTTTTCAAGCAGAGATGGTAAACTTATGTGCCTAGTTCCAGTAAACATGGCAGGCAACTTCTTTAAACTGCATTTTATCAGTCCAATTCACAAGCCAAGGCTGTGCAATGTTAATCATTATACAATACCCATATCTATCCTGATTACTGATGAGCACACTGTACATGTTGTCCACCCATGTGAGGATGATCATCATCTTCATCGTAGTATTGACCTCGGTTACCACCCATACTAGGCGTTTCCTCAATATCTGACATATTGACTTCTTCTGCATCTTCTGGCAGTGGTGGTGCTGCAGGACGTCCTCCCAAAATTGCTTCCAGTTCCTGTACAAGCAAGCATAATTTTATTATCTTTGCCAATAACAACTAGAAGTTGACAGTAATGAAGGAAAGAGGTGCAAATCAAACTTTTGTTGTGACATTTCATAAAGTCACTGATAAAACTACATACTAATGTAGAGTAAAGCATTGTCATAAAGATAAAAAAAAAAAAAAAAAAAGAAGCATACACACTTTTTTTAAACTCAACATACATACAGTATTATTAAACTTATACTTGCCTTTAGTTTACCTTCGGAGGCAAAATAGTTATCTGGGAATTCAACTTCTATACGAACATAAAGATCTCCCTTTTCAAATGGATTTTTGTGAAATGGCATTCCTTCCTTTTCTATACCACGTACACACCCTATAAAGGAAAATCCATAATTGAGATTTTTAACTTATGCAAAGAAACAGTTTTGCTATGAAGTAAATAATAGTACATCAGCAAACATTCCATAATAAGCCCTCAATTTAACAGACTTCGAAAATATGGAACAAAATCTGCTGGGTTGAAAGATTTGGAAACAATGGTCCAAGTCTTTTGGTGGCAGAATTGTTCATTACTGTTACAACAACAGCAAAATAATTTTTTTCTCTATTCACCATAATGGCCATGACCGACCACCAGCTCCCCCACCATTAGTCTGTTAAATAGAGGGTTTACTGTACTAGTTCCTTCCTCCTTCAACCTTTACTCTCAAACAGTATAAAAACTTTATTGTAGATAAATGGTTCAGACTCCATGGGGAAGTGGAACAGAATTCTTCCTCCGTAAGCCATGCGTGTCGTAAGAGTCTACTAAAATGCCAGGAGCAAGGGGCTAGTAACCCCTTCTCCTGTATACATTACTAAAGTTAAAAAGAGAAACTTTTGTTTTTCTCTTTGGGCCACCCCGCCTTGGTGGGAAGCAGCCGATTTGTTGAAAGAAGAAAATGGTTCAGAGAACCAACAAGTTGATGAATTAGACATGTGTAACATTTAGGTGGCTTTATTGAGGAAAAGTTTCATCATGCAGTGGCTTCATCAGTCCTAAACAAAGAAGAATGGTGAAAATCAGGAGTAGTTTGAGGTTTCAGTAACTGACAAAGCCACTGTGGGGCAAAACGTTCCCTTAAAGATACAAAAGTGTTGCACATACGTCTAATTTGTCAAAAACTTTATTAAACCATACATGCACTGCACTAATTTGAAATCCAAACTAGAAAATGATGCTCTATTGTCAGTGTATTTTAAAATTTTGTTACTCTACTTTCACAGGGATTCAGGGAAACAGGCAGGTCGGACTTGAGTCCTGGAGATGGGAAGAACAGTGCCTGCACTCTGGAGGAGTTTTAATGTTGTAGTTTTATAACTGTAGTGTAAGCACACCTCTTGCAAGATAGTGATGGAGTGAATGATGATTCAAGTTTTTCTTTATCAGGCCACCCTGCCCTGGTGGGAAACGGCCGATGTGTTAATAATAAAAAAAACTTTCATAATTATAATTTTAAGCTGACCACAATGGACAAATTGCAAGAACAAGCATAAATACTACAGGACAGATACACCAGTACTATCAGGGAAAAAAATGGCTCAAGGAATAATCATTACCCAAAGCCTGTAACCTGAAGAGGAAAAATGGATCAGTAGCAGAAACCTAGACAATAACATGATTAATACACTATACTTCATTAGTGATTTATTCTTGAGTATCAAGCACTTGTATATATAATCCTTGTCTAATAAAACAAAGAAAAAAATTATACTCAAAGGTAATGATTTAAGAAACTAGCAAGAGATGGACTATCACTAAAAGAACAAAGAGCAGTAATCATGACTTACAAAATTTTTTATAGCATGGCAATTTTTTTTTTCAATACGTCAGCCGTCTCCCACTGAAGCAGCATGACCCAAAAATGAAAAACACTTTCACCATCATTCACACAATCACTGTCTTTGCGGAGGTGCCCAGATGCGGCAGTGCAGATGTCACTCCAAACAGCAAATATCCCAAACCCCTCCTTTAAAGTGCAGGAATTGTACTTCCCACCTCCAGCACTCAAGTCCAGTTAACCAGTTTTTCTGAATCCCTTCACAAAATAATACCTAGCTCACACTGTAACAGCTCGTCAAGTCCCAAAAACCATGCATCTCCATTCACTATCTAACACACTCACACATGCCTGCTGTATGTCCAAGCCCCTTGCACAAACAGCAGGCATGGTAAATGGCCCAAGTCAGACTGAAACGTCTTGGTAAGCTCCTCTCTCCTACGTGTAGGTTATTTGTGTATTGTTCCAGTCACGGTATTGTGCCCTTTTGTTCTCTTTTACCCCTTCCCTCTACCCTTTGATACAACAACCCCTACCCCTCCTCCCCTCCACTACATAATTATACATGTTGCATGTCATCCTATTTTACTCCATCCTCTCTAAGTGACCAAATCTCTTCAACAACCACTCCTCAGCCCTCTGAATAATACTTTTAGTAACGCCACACTTGCTCCTAATTTCCACACTACGAATTCTCTACATAATATTTACACCACACATTGCCCTTAGACACGACATCTATACTGCCTCCAGCCTCCTCATCGCTGCATCATTTATAACCCATTCTTCACACCCATGTAATAATGTTGGTTCCACTATACTCTCATTCATTCCCTTCTTTGCATCCATGGATAATGGTCCGCGTCTTCACAGATACCTCAATGCACCTTTTTTCCATCAATTCTATGGTTTACCTCATCCTTCATAAACCCATCCACTAACAAGTCTACTCCCTGAACATTCACTTCTCCCATACTCCCTCCCTCCAATGTGATATCCAATTTTTTCTTTAACTCATTTTATACCCTCATCACCTTACTCTTATCTATGTTCACTTTTAACTTTCTTCCTTTGCACACATTTCATACCTTAAAATATTTTCATCCTTAGCACAGTGAGTGGTGTATATATTGATTGTAAGAAGTCTGAATTAATGACGAATGAGTAAAATTGGAACCACTGCAGTAAAGCAGGGCCTGCCTGTATTATTTAAGAATTAAGTCTAAGATAGTTGGATTAAAGATGAACAAGGAGGTTCTAATAAGGGTAAGGGATGTGAAGACCATTTATTTACATTGGAACATATAAATGAACAATCTTTGGATGAAGGTAAGGAAGTTTTTGTTGCATTTATGAATTTAGAAAAGGCATATGATTAGATGGTTGGGGAGCAATGTGGCAGATGTTACATGTGTATGAAATACATGGTAGGTTACTTAAAGCAGTTAAGAGTTTTTATGAGGATAGTGACTATGTGAGGGTATGTAGGAGGGAGATTATTTTGCAGTAAAAGTAGGCCTTAGAAAAGGATATGTGATGTCACTATGATTAACACATTTATAGATGGAGTTGTTCAAGTGAAAGTTAGAGTGTTGGGGAGAGGTGTGGGATTAAAAGATAAATAATCTGATATTAAGCGGAAGTTGTCACCGTTACATTTTGTCGATGAAACAAGTGCTTTTGGGAGACTGAATGTGCTCAGATATTAGGGAGTGGACTTGTCACCTGATAGGTCTAAGAAAGATGAAGTGAACCACAGATTTGATGAGGGGAAAAAGATGAGTGGTGCATTGAGGATCTGTGGAGGCAAACAGGAAAATGTACCAAAGTAGTGGTAACATTGTTTTAGAGGTGTAAAGCATGGGTTGTAAACATTGCCGCAAGGAGGCTGGAAGCAGTGGAGATGTGTCTTAAGGGAATTTTTTTTTTTTTCAACAAGTCGGCCGTCTCCCACCGAGGCAGGGTGACCAAAAAAGAAAAAATCCCCCCCAAAAAAATACTTTCATCATCATTCAACACTTTCACCTCATTCATACATAATCACAGTCTTTGCAGAGGAGCTCAGATACGACAGTTTAGAAATCCCTCCAAACTGCCAATATCCCAAACCCCTCCTTTAAAGTGCAGGCATTGTACTTCCCATTTCCAGAACTCAAGTCCAACTAAATCAATTAACTGGTTTCCCTGAATCCCTTCACACAATATTACCCTGCTCACACTCCAACTAAGGGTGTAAATATTATGCAGAGAATTAATTCACAGCTTTGAGATTAAGTGGTGGTGAGGGGTTACTAAATGTATTATTTAGATGGATGAGAGGGGGTTATTGAGGTAGTTTAGACATTTAGAGAGGATGGAGCAAAACAGGATGACTTGGAGGGTAAATAAATCTGTAGGAGGGAATAAGAAACAGGGTTGTCCTGGAAATTTTGGATGGACAAGGTGAATTAGGTTTTGTATGCAAGGTGCTTGGACATCCAACAAGCATCCACATTTTCACATAAAATGAAATTATATACAAGTAAAATATTTTAATAAATTTTATTATCCACATTTTTATAATTAAGCGCTAAACACATAAGGGTCAAAAACTCAGAACAGTTTCTGAATACTAGATGTGAAAACTACACCATTTCATTAATTGAAGCTATCTGGATCTCAAAAGTTAAAAAAAAAAAAAAAAAAATGGTTTTAACTTACCTGGAACTAAAACTGACCCAGGTGGGTGTTTGATGAGGAGATTCCTGCCATCTAAATGTTTAACTACTCTAGAGAACCCACATAATGCCTCCGTGAGTGTGATAGTTTGTTTCATCATGAGATCAGAACCACTACGCTGGAAAACCTCATGTGGTTTTTCCTGTGAAATAAAGTAAAAATCAAAAACTAATTCAGAAGAATGTACTTTTAACATTGGTCCATACTATGGAAGCTTGATATTGTCTATAATATCCAAATTGTACACAAGCAAAACATGAAAAAAACTTACAAATTAATAATTTTACATAGATACTAAAATTTTTAATATATTTTGGTGCATTTGTTAATATTCTACAGCTTCAAATAGATCTAAACTAGAATTTAATGATGCAGAAAAGAAGAACCCCTAAGCCACTGAATATGGTAATGGTAGGTTTTCCAAAAGCATAATAATAAAATCACAAAGAATTAAACCCAGTGTTACTCAATGCTACACAGCAAAGGGAAATACACACAAGAATAGAAAGACAACAGAATAAGTACTTAATTTAGAAAGTAAATAAGCAATCTAAGAAGTAATGCTTGAAGTCATGGAGGTGAAAGACACTTACACCATTTAAAAACAGTAGAAGAGACCTGCCATATAACCAGAATTCTAGAGCCTAAAAATGTATACAATAGGATAACAGAAAAACCTTATAGGGATGAAGACTGTATGTAAACTGGAGATTGAAGGTAATATGCAGAGCATGGATAAGAGCTGTCCTTCCAAATCACACCAAGTTATGCTTGAGAAAAAGAAAAAGCCCAAAATATCAAGTTATTTGATAAAAAAAAAAAGAACAACTGAGATGTAACACTTTAGGAAACAGATTAACCCTTTCACTGCTGAGATCCCTGCTCACAAACTTGCTTTCAGTGTCTAAGAATTTTAAAAAAAAAAAATTATGAAATGGTAGAAAATCTTTTCCCGGTGTCAATGACACCAAAAGTACGAAATTTGATGGAAAACTTACAGAATTACGCTCTCTCAAAGTTAGTGGTCTTGGCGATATTTATACAAGGGGGATTTTGCCCACTGAGCCCCATTTTTGGCCAATTCCAGTGTTACAGTTGACCAAACTCAGCTATTTCACTAGAACTCCTTTTGCTCTATCGATTGAGTACAAGAAACCGCCTATTTACCTAATTCAACTACCCAATAAAGTGATCAGAAATTGGTAATTCAATTCAAGGAAGGCCAATTTCAAAATAGGGTCCAGAATTATCAATGCAAACATTTCTAGCACTAAAATAACATTTTCTCTGTTCATTAGTCATGTCTCCAGGCCCCTCTTATATTTTTGCTTTCCATTTTGAATTTTTATTGACATAAAAATTAGAAGATTTACTGTTATACAGACTACTGCATTATTGTAAAAATGGTATAAATAATATCACCGCATTTGTGAAAGCATATTAGACCCACCAGCTGATGTGTATTGGACGCGTGACGTGATTTGTTTACTCTTGAACATTGGCAAAAATCGAACATCTCCGTTGATTTGAGCTCAATTTCAATGTACACACTTTTATTGCGTAAACCATTAAAAATCATCTCTAAGTTCTGTAATATATCTTCCATTCTATCAAATGACCAAGAAAACAAGAATACTACCATAAATACCATACAAAAATACACTGCAAAGTCGCCATGTTAAATGAAAAACACAGTCGGAGTTTTTTTTTGCGTTATGCACTGCATGCTGCAGGATATTTTTATACTGTGCACACTGACCACTCAGACCTATTCTGTCATATGTAGGCCTACGAGCTTTCTCCCACAAGATTGGAAGCCATTAGAATTTTGGCGTACTATTACAGAACCGACACAGGCTTGCAAGCCGTAATATTAGGGGACCGACAGTGAAAGGGTTAATACTGTGCTGCATTGATGAACAAGGAAAAAAAAGGGGGAAAGTTTCCCAACACATCTCCCTAAGCCAGACCCTTGCTACCACAACCAACTTCCCCAATACTGCCCATCAAATCAAGGCAATGAACAGCCCCACCCAAATCTATTCAAATACAGCTACACCCAATTTCCTACACCCATGAACTCTAACCATCATCCCAAACTTCCATCCATCAACACCATCACTCATAAAACTTCCCAACTGCTCTCATATCAAAAGCAAATCCTATCACCTATATTCACTTGAGAAAGAAAAACGGGGAAAGAAAAAATAAGATGAGATACAAAAGAAGGGAACAGAAAACTAATAGGGCAATGAGAAAAATATAAAGGGAAGGAGAAAAGATAAAAAATAAGGGGGAAAGTAGGAAGAGGGGTAGGAAAATTAAAGGAAGGAATTATGGATTTTAAAGGACACAGCTCCAGGGTGACCCAAAAAGATAGAAAATCCCAAAAAACAAAATACTTTCATCATCATTCAACACTTTCACCACACTCGTACATAATCACTGTCTTTGCAGAGACGCTCAGATACGACAGCTGAGAATAAGTCCCTCCCAGCTGTCACTATCCCAGACCCCTCCTTTAAAGTGCAGTCATTGTACTTTCCATTTCCAGGACTCAAGTCCAACTAAATCAATTAATTGGTTTCCCTGAATCCCTTCACAAAATGTTACCCTGCTCACACTCCAACAGCTCGTCAGGTCCCAAAACCCATTCGTCTCCATTCACTCCTATCTAACACACTCCCACATGCTTGCTGAAGTCCAAGCCCCTCGCCCACAAAACCTCCTTTACCCCCTCCCTCCAACCTTTTCGAGGACGACCCCTACTATACTACTACTTTTCAGTTTAACTTGTGAAATGTATGCAAGACAGCATGAAAATGATTACCTGAAGAACTATAATAACATCGCCTGGCTCAACTCCTGGC
Source organism: Cherax destructor (assembly GCA_009830355.1). Taxonomy (NCBI): domain Eukaryota; kingdom Metazoa; phylum Arthropoda; class Malacostraca; order Decapoda; family Parastacidae; genus Cherax; species Cherax destructor. The sequence goes on from WNWK01001791.1 coordinate 184,427, forward strand.
ATCTGATCACCTTCCCCACGGAAAGTAATTCGCTGTTCGTCTTTCATCCCTTTATCTACATGTACCTCCAACAACTTTGTTTGTGGTGTAACCTTGCGACCCATACACACTTGGCATCGATCACGTTCGTTGATTACTTCACCTGGAAAATGGAAGAATGAATTTTTGCAATAATATAGCTTCTATAAGGATAAATGCAAAGTATAAAAACAATTAGTCAAATTACATCAATACAGTGGACCCCGAGTTTCGTAAAACTTCACTCCTGAAGTCTGCTCAAGTGCCATTACCGAACAATTTACTCCTTAAGGAAAAATGTCACGTAGGTTAGTCTATTTCAGACCCCCAAAAATACTTTTCCACAAGCACTTACAATATTATACTTACATAAATGTACGATTTCCGGGGTTTACGAAACTTGGGGGTCCACTGTATCTTTCCACTGTATTAAATTTCCAAAATATACATTACTTTGTTGCAAATAATCATGGAGAATAGTTACAAAATTCTGGGCTGTTTAGCAATTATATACCTCTACATTAATTTTCTCCATTCCGAAAGTTAAATCCTATTTAGAAATGTCAATGTTTTATAGATAATTCCAAACATTATCTACTGAAATGTTAAACTACCTCATTCACCATGCAGAATAAAGCAATTTTTTTTTTTTTTAGCAGACACGAATTATAAGTATATCAAATTACATGAATTCTATGGACTCTTAGCACAAAAACTCTGTGGATACTAGTGATAATGGGTAAACCCAGGCAAACTATACTTGCCCAAATCTTCATACTACTAGTCAGATGCCTAGATGACACATCTAATATCAATATTCAAGAAGGAAAAAAGATTAGTGGCAAGGCCACTACTGATGACAACCATACCAAAGTAACAAACATTAAGGAAAAAAATAGACTGGGGGGAACACCTAGATAACATTAAATTCATCAAGGTTTAAGGAATGAGAATTGACCTCAATCTTAACTGAGGACTATAACAGGCAGGAAAGAAAATGTTAATTGTATTGCACATTCCTAGACTGAGAAAGTCTGACACAAACAGCAAACTACCACACAAGCTGGAGTCAGGCCAAGGTAACAGTATGAGTAACAGCATAGATAAAGGAACACTTGAACAACAAACCAAGTCACTGTAGGGGATGAAGTCAGAATGAACAAGAGTAACTATCAGGGGACACATGCAGTACAAAACCCTATTCTCATTCTAGTTTATATTAATAACCTGCATATGGTAACAGACTTCTATATATAGATGAATGTGTGGAGTGAAGAAAGAATGGGGAAAAATAAAGATATGTTCTTGACACCTCCATAAAAACAATTTTTTTTTTTTTTAATTTTTAAATTTGCCAAAAATAAAGTGTTTGATACCTTGCAGTGTAGTTGTCATTGCTTTTTAATCTAGAAATGTGTGAAGACAGTTGATGTAACCCTAATAGACATAGGATATAATGACGATTAGAAAGAAAAAAAAACACATTTAGCTCAATAAGTTATGTAAAACTTTTTTTCTTACTTTAAAATGTGGTTGCTGGTGCATGTTAATCTTACAGTGAGAGGAAAGGGTTGTTGTGGCCCTACTGAACCAAAGTGGATGGCTGTGGTGGTTGTTGTGGTAATGGTTGTGGATTCTACGTCATGTTGATACAGAATTATTATTTGAAGATTGAACTTAGGTCCTCAGGTATTTTGTAATGTTTCTATTGCATGTATTACCCTGCAGTATTTATCATCATTTCTTGGTCCAAAACCCACTTCAAGGCAATGCTTTTACTTATGTCAAATTACTTTTCAGTTAAAAATAATCCACAACTTTACAAATATTATGCAGCAACTTGAAATATCAACTGTTTAAGTTCTACTTCATATAAGTTATCTGCCTTCCTTTATCTCTGAATTAGGTCGAATATTTCTTCTCCAATGTGTTCTTAGTCATCACCTAAGTTCACTTACATTATCTACCATGATTTTTCTATTCTCAGTTTCATAATACACTAGGGCTTTTTTCCCTGATAATAAAGACATTGTGTTCTGCCCACTTCATACATTACAAAAATACTAGTTTCCACTTAAACACCATTACCTGAACACAGGTAGAGGGCATTTATTTCATGAGCCTGTTACTAGTGTTGTAATAAGGGAGTGTTCGGGGATAACAATAAACTCTACAATTTCTAATATTTAATATAATTCTATTAGTATAAAAACAGTCATATACTTTGTATAAAAACATAGTCTATCTTTGGTATACCTTGCATACATAATCTTTGGTATCGATATCACATTTTATATATACAAAGTCACACAAAGTAAAAGGTAATTATAATAATGTAACAAGTAAAAGGGTGTGTAAAGGTAGAAAGTTGAAAGTGAACATAGATAAGAGTAACGTGATTAGGGTATCAAACGATTTAAATAAAGAAAAATTGGATATCACATTGGAAAGAGGGATTATGGAAGAAGTAAATGTTTTCAGATATTTGGGAGTTGACTTGTCAGTGGATGGGTTTATGAAGGATGAGGTTAACCATAGAATTGATGAAGGAAAAAGGCGAGTGGTGCATTGAGGTATCTGTGGAGACAAAAAACGTTAACCATGGAGGCAAAGAAGGGAATGTACAAAAGTATAGTGGTACCAACACTCTTATATGGGTGTGAAGCATTGGTTGCAAATGCTGCAGCGAGGAGGCGGCTGGAGGCAGTGGAGATGTCCTGTCTAAGGGCAATGTGTGGTGTAAATATTATGCAGAAAATTCGGTGTGTGGAAATTAGGAGGTGGTGTGGAGTTACTAAAAGTATTTGTCAGAGGGCTGAAGAGGGGTTGTTGAGGTGGTTTGGTCATTTAGAGAGAATGGATCAAAGTAGAATGACTTGGAGAGCGTATAAATCTGTAGGGAAAGGAAGGCGGGGTAGGGGTCTTCCTCGAAAAGGTTGGAGGGAGGGGGTAAAGGAGTTTTTGTGGGCTTGGACTTCCAGCAAGCATGTGTGAGCATTTTAGATAGGAGTGAATGGAGACAAATGGTTTTTTGGGACCTGACGAGCTGTTGGAGTGTGAGCGGGGTAACATTTTGTGAAGGTATTCAGGGAAACCAGTTAATTGATTTAGTTGGACTTGGGAAGTCCAATGCCTGCACTTTAAAGGAGGGGTCTGGGATAGTGACAGCTGGGAGGGACTTAGTCTCAGCTGTCGTATCTGAGCACCTCTGCAAAGACAGTGATTATGTATGAGCGAGGTGAAAGTGTTGAATGATGATGAAAGTATTTTCTTTTTGGGGATTTTCTTTCTTTTTGGGTCACCCTGCCTCGGTGAGAGACGGCCGACTTGTTGGAAGGAAAAAAAAAGTAAAAGTAATCATAAAACCCTAGTGCCTCCGTGTCATATGTCACTGCCACCTTTCTGTGTCTTACGACACGACCAACCCTATTGTCATAACACTCAAATCATCGTGTCAATTGACACTTCCTTGTCACCTTGTACTCAGACACACCGTCTCCGTGGTTCCCATGACACTCGACACACTGTCTCCAGGGTATCCACGACTCTACCTTTTCACCAGTGTCATGACATTCAGTCTCTAAGGAAACCTTTGCACCGCGTCATTTGACACTTCAACACCGAGTTACACGACCCTTTTTAACTTGTGTCGTGTCACCTGACACTCCAGGTTACCACACCCTGACTTTTCCACAGTACTGAAGTATGTATCCGTGTTACCTGACAAACTCACCGGGTACAACACACCCTGGCTTTAAACAATGCTTCTGTCTGTGTCACCTGACACGCTCACCAGGTACAACACACCCTGACTTTCCACGTGTCCTCTTGACACTCGCCAGGTACACACCCTGGCTTTCCACGTTGGTGTTCCCTGACGAGAGACGCACAGGTCCCTAAGCTAGAAGTCTAAGTCAGCAGGTATCCACTCCAGCAGTCTGGTGAACACTCACAGGCCAGTAGATTTACACCGTGAGAGTCTAAAGTCTTGTCACCAACAGAAAGTCAGGAGTACACTCAAAGTCTGGTGTACATTGTCAGTAAGGCCGGCTCAGCAGTCCAACATTGGGTTTGACGACGTACCCAGTGGTACTGTCGGCCTGCAGGTTAACTACCTAACCACCATATTGGTAGGAGGCCACAACATACATCCAGTAACTTTTCTGTCCTATATAGCTGTATTGACCTCAGTGACATTCCATACCACAGGTGGGGTTCGAACCCCACCCGTGGTATGGTTTGTTTGCAATCGTGTCATTACGATTTCGTGAGTCATACTCGTATTACAATCTGGACTACTCACTGCACAAACTCTTACCTTCACCTCGTTGTCTTGAATTAAATGAACTGGTGATTCTCTAATACCAAAGGGATGAGTTGTTCAATGACCTGTGTACCACCTTTAAGCATATCTTACCTCAGGTTAATGAATGAATGAATAAAAAAAATCATGCTTATACTTTTTGACACCTTCTGCATCACTGGTAATGATAAATTAGACACATATGCAACACTTGGGTATCTTTATTGAGGAAACGTTTTGCCACACAATGGCTTCATCAGTCCATACAAAGGAGAATCGTGAAGAACAGAAGTAGTTTGAGGTAATCAGTCCCTCAACCTTGAATCAATGTTGTCAGTCCATCAATCTTGAAAAGAATACAGCATATGTACGAAGTGGAAGCTTATATACCGTAGGCAGAAAAGGTGCAGCAGTCGTAGGTGGTGCCACATTTGACCAATGTGGAAGTAGGGCATGTCCAAGGGTTAGGCAAGTGAAGAATTCCCTGTATTAAATGAACTGGTGATTCTCTAATACCAAAGGGATGAGTTGTTCAATGACCTGTGTACCACCTTAAAGCATATCTATTACCTCAGGTTAATGAGGTAATAGATATGCACCTCTCCTGCCTACGGTATATAAGCTTCCTCTTCGCACATATGCTGTATTCTTTTCAAGATTGATGGACTGACAACATCAACTCAAGGTTGAGGGACTGATTACCTCAAACTCCTCCTGTTCTTCACGATTCTCCTTTGTATGGACTGATGAAGCAACTGTAGCGAAACGTTTCCTCAATAAAGATACCCAAGTGTTGCATATGTGTAATTTATCAACTTGTCGGTTCTCTGAACCATTCATCTACATCACTGGTAATCCTTTTAAATGCCATGGTTAATATCCAGAGATGAAATAGTGTAATGAAAAGATAAAGAATTAAATGATAAAGAGAATAGTATAGGACACATCTACTAGGTAAATGTGTGGGTGGTTGTTTACACAAAGGCCTCCCCAAAAACCATAGGAGCAAAGGGAAAATACCCCTACCATGCAATCAAGTGGAATTTCTTGCTAAACTATTTTTCCTTGAACTTTACGGTGTAATTATTCAAGTCACGTTCCCACAAAATAGGATCTTAAAAAAAATTTCAACCGCGATTTATGGTAGCATGAAATGTAGGTCTACTGTAAACAAGATCACTGATATGAAAATTAGAGCATGATAGAATATGATCACAATAAAAAATACTTACAAAACATGAAACTAAACTGCACCCAAGTCTCACATAACAGGAAAGTTCTCCAGAGTAAAGAATGGTGAAAAATTAGAATGACCAAAAAAAATGCACTCAATACAGGGGGTTCCAACAAGCATTATATAGCTCACACCTCCAATTGCAGGCTCTAATAGATAACCAAACTCTTTATTGCTACTGGGATCAATGCCCTCACAACCCCATCTCAGCCCAAGCCTCTTAATTTTATATAAAAAAAATGTAGGAATAAAAAATTAAGAAACGATGAGAAGTACTAAACCCATTAAGGTCTTACAGCACTTGGGGAATGGAAGGTAATCAGATTGGATCAAAGGGGGAAAAAAAAATAGTTCCACTTCTTGGATCAAGAGTTCTTCACTAACATTAACCCTTTACCAGGCCAGGTGTGCCTCATATTTGATTCTGCCATAGAGGGTATTTTAGAGGCGCCTAAAATAAATAAACTTGACAAATGAACACAAATAAATATGTCTTAGAATTGCTTTTATTATCAGAATATAGGTTGCAAATGTTGCAGTGTCTCAAATTTGATGCGTGGCCTGGTAAAGGGTTAAGGGATTTTTTCTTGATGGGAAAATAGTTTTAAGTACTGAGTAAGTTTTAAAATTAACCTACCATCTTATGTTTCCACAAGTGAAAAAAAATCCTGTCAGAGTAAATCACTTTCAGTTCCACACAAATGACAGGATGATAGTACCTGTCTGAATGATCACTATCTACCAACCTACTACTGTAACTACATAATTACCACAAGTACGTGCAATGACGGTAAATGAAATTTACTTGCCTAGAAAATCAATACAAAAGGAGTCTAAAAACAGTTTCTCACCTTCGCCATCACACTCTGGACAACGACTCTGCATCTGTTGTACCATGCCTGGACCTAACTGGGTAATAGTAACCTTGACCCCACGCCCATTGCAATTCCGACAAGGTTGTAGAGCTCCAGCTGGTCCACCCTCACTATGAAATAAAAAGATTAAACTGAAGAAAAATAAAAAAAAGTCAAGGCTACCTATAAAGCAGAATTTCCTAACCTGAAGGATACATATTTTCTATACTCCAGTACACTATCTACACCCAACACATACTAAACATACATGTACAGTAAGGTTCCTGACAAAATGTTCAGACTTACAATATTTTGGAATTATGGTCAACACACTGGCACTCAAGAAGCAATTCATTACTTATGAACAAGTGACTCAGACTTCCAATGACAGGTTTACTATTTTTAACAAAGTTCTTAACAATAAATTACCGTTTACAGATTTCCTATTTTTTTTTTTTACCAAACATACATACTATGCATGTTCATTTTATGCACATATAGTGCTCATATTTGATAAAGACTAATTAAAAACTACAGCTCTATAATAACTACAATCAGTGGTACACCACCAATGCTGACATTTACTAGACAAGTCAGCAGGTGAAGTTTGAGGACACCTGTCACCACACATCACACTGTTCAGTTTAATTAACATGTATACATTAATTAAAACAATGTTCAATACAGTACTATTTCTAAGTGAGAAGGAACAGCAAGTAATGCAACAATATTGCATAAAAATTCTTTGGGAAAAAAAAAAAAAAAAGGTAACAAATTAGATACGGAATACAGTAATATGGCTCTGGAACGCATTATGCCACTGTAAAATACATTTTGATGGGACAAGACTCCAAGCACTAAACATTAGACTTTTATTACTGAATAAGAAGGCACCCTTTACCCTAAAAGATTTTTATAAATTGGTTAAGCATTGCAAGGTAAGTTAATATCACTTATCTAATTAAACCTCAAAACAAATAAATACATTTCTCTTTACAATACATTAGGTTCAGCATGTGTATCAATCTTTGAACAAGAAACGGCAATATGCCTAATGGCCCATACGAGACAGGTCCTATTTACATCAGTTGTTGTCACTTTTATCAAACCTATTATGAAAGTCTTAAGTTCAGTATCTGCTTCAATCACACTCCATGGTAGCTTGTTTTAGTTATAATTTAATACTAAAATGCATATCTAACTCATCTAAGTCTAATGCTTAAAACTTTAATCCATTCTGATTTCTACAGCATTAAATTTAATAATGTGTATTCTCTGTTGAATGACTTATTTTCTTAAGTCTAAAGAATATGCTTCATATATTAAAATTAACTCTCACACATACAATAAGAAATAAAAAAAAAAAAAATTATATATGCATATTTACCCTCCACATGCTGTGCAGATAGTATTCTTGGAAAGCTGCAATTTCGATACTTTGCCATTATACAAGTCTTCCAATGAAACTCTGAGAAGAGGAAAAAAATAACCTTATTCAAATGTATCTAGGGGTAAAACCTGAAGGAAAAAACAAATGTGTAGATTAACTAAACTAGATGTCGCATGTTTTTAAATGAATATTCTGAACATTTTTCCTTGTGCACAAGAGTACAGTGGACCCCCGAGTTTCGTAAAAACTTCACTCCTGAAGTCTGCTCAAGTGCCATTACCGAACGAATTTACTCCCTTAAGGAAAAATTTCACGTAGGTTAGTCTATTTCAGACCCCCAAAAATACACTTCCACAAGAACTTACAAAATTATACTTACATAAATGCACGATTTCCGGGGTATTCGTTAACCGAGGGTCCACTGTATAGGGATACCAACACTTTTATATAGGAAAGGCATGGGCTTTGATGACTAACAAAAAGGTGGCTAGTCAGTGAAAATGCTATGTATGGGGTCATTACACAGTAATGTAGATCACATCAAGAAGTTTTTATACAATAGTTATAGTATATCTAACCCTGTAAAAGTTAAACTATTTTTCTATGACTTATAAAGGAATATTTAAAGATATTCATCACGACTGGAGGCAGTGGAGATGTCCTGTCTAAGGGCAATGTGTGGTGTAAATATTATGCAGAGAATTTGGAGTGTGGAAATTAGGAGGTGGTGTGGAGTTACTGAAAGTATTAGTCAGAGGGCTGAAGAGGGGTTGAGGTGGTTTGGTCATTTAGAGAAAATGGATCAAAGTAGAATGACTTGGAGAGCGTATAAATCTGTAGGGGAAGGAAGGCGAGGTAGGGGGTCATCCTCGAAAAGGTTGGAGGGAGGGGGTAAAAGAGGTTTTGTGGGCGAGAGGCTAGGACTTCCAGCAAGCATGCGTAAGCGTGTTAGGAGTGAATGGAGACATGATTTTTGGGACCTGACGAGCTGTTGGTGTGTGAGCAGGGAAATATTTTGTAGAGGGATTCTAGGAAACCGGTTAGCTGGACTTAAGCCCTGGAAATGGGAAGAACAATGCCTGCACTTTAAAGGAGGGGTTTGGGATATTGGCAGTTTGGAGGGACTTCTAAACTGTCATATCTGAGAGCCTCTGCAAAGACAGTGATTATGTACGAGTGAGGTGAGTGTTGAATGATGAAAGTATTTTCTTTCTTTTTGGGTCACCCTGCCTCGGTGGGAGATGGCCGACATGTAAAAAAAAAAAATCATCGCTTGGAGGGTGTATAAATATGTAGTGGAGGGGAGGGGTAGGGATCATCCTAGAAAATGAGAGGGAGGGGGTAAAAGAGGTTTTGTGTGAAGGGGCCTGGATATACAGCAGGCATATGTGAGCATGTTAGTTAAAAGTGAATAGAGACGAATGGTACTCGGGACCTGATGAGCTGTTGGAGAGAGCATGATAATGGGAAGTATAACGCCTGCACTTTGAATGAGGATTTGGGATATTTACTGTTTAGTGACATCTAAACTGTCATATCTGCATGTCTCTGCAAAGACAGTGATAGTGTGAATGGTGAAAGTTTTTTTTTTCTTTATTTGGGGGGGGGGGTCACCCTGCTTTTGTAGAGACTGCCAGCATTAAAAAAAATAGATTAAAAAATATTAAAAAATAAAATTTACACAGATGTTTAAAGTCGGTGGGATGTTGCTAATTCGCACAGATGACATCTTTTTACTTGCAATTACATTTACCTGAATTCACATGAACTGTGTTAAGGAATCAAATTTTTTTTTACCATATACAGTGGTCCCTTGGTTTTCGCCGAAAATTCGTTCCAGAATGCTGCTCAAGTGCCATTACCGAACGAATTTACCTCCTTAAGAAATAATGTCATGTAGGTTAGTCTATTTCAGACCTCCAAAAATACACTTGCAACAGCACTTACGAAAATACACTTACATAAATGTTTGAGTTTGGAGATGCACGAAAACCGAGGGACCACTGTACTGTATAACATAGAAAGGGAAGAGAAACTAGTGAAGTAGAGATGATTTTGGTCAGTTTCAGGATCAGTAGTAGCAGCTTGAAATAAGGCTCAAATGGGCGAAAATTTGATTTTGGGCGATTTTCTCAATGGGTGAATAAACAATGTAAACAAACAGACGAACGGCAATGTAAACAGACAAAAGCAGTTGGTGGGTTGATACATGGTCATTTGAAAAGCTTATATCATAATACAGACACTTTACATTGTGTACAAGTTATCTCCACATTGGTACAGTAGGATAAATAAAGAGAAACTCCCATTCTCATGTAACACCATTTTTAATAGGAATGATGCTCCAAGTGAAGGCATATGAAAGGAATAATTTTATACAGTTACCCCCAGTAATACTATAGTGTACACACTTTCTCTGATGTTAGACGAGAGAAAACGTACTTCTTGCCGTTACTCTTACAAGTCGCCTGGCTACCACAGCTCATTTATGTTAACTTATTCTACTGTGGGTGTATTTATCATGTTTATATGTTACATAGTGAATTTATTATATAATTTTGAAAAAAGTATCATAGATGAATTAACCCTTTGAGGGTTGAGACCCCCGATCCTTAGCTCACACAGTCGATAAATTTAAAAAAAAAAATATCATGAAATGATAAATCTTTTCTTGATGGTAATGACACCAAAAGTACAAAATTTGATGGAAAACTTACGAAATTATGTTCTTGTGAAGTTAGCGATATCAGTGATATTTACGCATCGGCAATTTCGCCCACTTTGAGCCTTATTTTTGGCAATTCCATTGTTCTAGTCAACTGAAATCATAGCTATTTCGCTAGAACTTCATTTGTTCTATTGATTGAGTACAAGAAACCCCCCATTTACCAATTTCAAGTACCCAATAGTGGTCAGAATTTGGCAATTTGGCCAATTTCACACAAATTTCAAAATAGGGTCCAGAATAAACAAGAGACATTCCTGGCACTAAAATAACATTTTATCTGTTAATTGGTCACATCTCCAGGCCCCTCTTATATTACGCTTGCTTTCCATTTTGAATTTTTATTCTCGCAAAAAACAGAAGATTTACTGTTATGCAGACTACTGCATTATTGTAAAAATGGTATACTGTAAATAATATCAGCACACTTGTGAAAGAATATTAGACTCACCAGTTAACATGTATTGGACGCGTGACATGATTTGTTTACTCTTGAACATCGGCAAAAATCGAACATTTCCACTACTTTGAGCTCAATTTCAAGGTAATTTTCATCATGAAACCAATCAAAATCATCTCTATTTCTGTAATATATCTTCCATTCTATCAAAGGAGACCAAGAAAAAGAGAATACAACCATAAATACCATACGAAAATACACTGCAAAGTCACTGTTTTAAACCAATAACACGGTCGGAGTTTTATTTTCTCATCATGCACTGCGTGCTGCAGGATTTTTTATACTGCATACACTGACCACGCAGACCCATTCTTTCATATGTAGGCCTACCAGCTTTCTTCCACCAAATTTGAAAGCGCTAGAATTTTGGCGAATAAGTTCGGGACCGACACTAGCTGTTAAGCCGTACATGTACAGGACTGACCCTGAAAGGGTTAAGCAAAATGTCTATAGTATTAACGTATTACAAGACATTTAATGCGCCTCAGAGTGATTATTATTGTGTTATTATTATCAGTGTATTAATATGGCATCTTTAAGACTAATAAGACACTCTTAGTGATTTTAACGTGTACCTGCATGCCAGCACAGCGTGTAAGTTTACTTAGGGACAGGTGCACAAGTATAATTATCAGAGTACAGTAGGGCCCCGCTTTACGGCGTTCCGCTAATACAACGATTTCAAATGACCAAAACTCGCTATACGGCCCCCTGTCTTTCTAATATGGCACATCCCACCGGGTTTGTTTACATTCTCCATGAGTACATCTCTATTATGTCTGGAAACTTACCAAAATTTCAAGTGTTTTAAACTTATTGCATATCTTATATGTACTCTGATAATTATACTTGTGTACCTGTACCTAAATATACTTACACAGTGCTGGCATGCAGTTACACATTAAAATCACTAAGTGTCCCTCTAGTCTTAACGTCATAATACAGTGGAACCTCTGCTTACAAGTACCCCACCATGCGAGCTTTTCAGGATAAGAGCCAAAATTCATGTTGCGAGCTTCCCCCTCAAGGGAGGTTCCTTGACGCTGGTGAGGGGCTCACAATCTAGGGAAGTGTATCTGTGTTCCAGTTCCCTAAATTAAGCCTGAATACCTTCCATCCCCTCCCCCCACAGGCACTGTATAATCCTATGGGTATAGCGCTTCCCCATTATAATAATAATAATAATAATAATAATATAGTAATATAATACAGTGGACCCTCGGAAATCGAACAATCCCAACTCGCCCTATTATGTAAGTTTATTATTGTAAGTGCTTTTATAGGTGTATTTTTGGGGGTCTGAAACAGACTAATTTACATCATTCCTTATGGGAATAAATTAGTTTGGTAACAGCATTTGAACAGCATTCTGGAATGAAGAATGTTCGATTTCCGGGGGTCCACCGTAATATAATATAATACTATAATAATAATAATACTATAATAAGCGAGTTTCAGAACGCCGCCATTAGATGGCACAGTGAATACCACCACAACGCGGAAGCAAGATGGCCGCCACCACTTGTCACATGACATTTTATTCATTCTAGAGTATATATCAGGTTTCTATGTTATTTATAAAAATGGAGTGTTGCATGAGAATGGGAGTGTTGCTGTTTATTTATTCTTCTGTACTAACTTGTACACAATGTAAGAGTATGTATTTGTATTGCGAGGTAATTATTATCAAAATAAAAATATTGCGAGGTAAAAGTTTCAAACTCTTACAAACGTACGTGAATGAACTAAAAGTGGACACACATTAAAACGCGTTTATTTCGCCTGTCCAAGTGATCGCCCACCACCCATTCAGTTTGTTTAGACATTGTCTGAACTCCGTATCTTGTTCTCTCTCGTTTACTCTTTCAACATCAACAGCAAGCCTTGAACAGCCTTCAAAATCAACAGCAAGCCTTGAACAGCCTTCAACATCAACAGCAACACACTCCTTCAAGAGCTTCACACAAGTCTCCAAAATGAATAAAATTAGTTGAATCTGAGGATGATGGTGTGCCATCTCCTGATTTTATTCAATAAACATGTACACTGCCACTCACACATTCATATTAATATTTTAAGGTAAGTAATAGGTGTACTCTGTGTATCTTACTTTTTATTGTTTTTTAATGCTTAGTTCTATTGCTAACTTAATGTAAGTTAGTGTAAACTTGTTGTCTGGCATTTATATGAATTTATAAGTGGAAAAAATGGTGCTCTGCTTTTCGGCGAAGTCTGCTTTAAGGTGGTAGCCTGGAACTTAACCTGCCGTATAAGTGGGGCCCTACTGTAGTATATAGTGGACCCCTGAATATCAAACATCGGATTTCGTAAATTTCGCTAATCGTAACGTTTTTTCGTCAAAATATTGCCTCTAGGATCGTCATTTGACTTGCTAATAGTCATTTGTCCTAAACGCGTACGAGCGGCCCTACACACCATTCACAGTCAGTGTGCCATTGTTTATCAGCGAGTGAGCACGATCCCGCGCGTTCATACGATACATTTTGTAATATTCCATTTTTAGTGCTTGCAACTGCTAAATAAGCCACCATGGGCCCAAAGAAAGCTAGGCGAGAAACATGACAGAATTCAAGAAAGACATCATTGCAAAATATGAAAGTGGAGTGTGTGTGGCAGAGCTTGCCAGGATGTATGGGAAACCCCATATGTACAACCATCACTTCCATCGTGGCCAAGAAACAGGAAATCAAGGAAGCTGTTGTTGCGAAAGGGGTAAATATGCTCAAAAAAAAAAAAAAAAAAAAAAAGATCGCAAATACTCGAAGATGTGTTGTTGTTGGTGGTGGTGGTGTGGATCAACAAGAAACAATTAGCAGGAGATAGTGTTATGCAGTCGATAATTTGTGAAAAGGCAAGGCAGTTGCATGACGATCTCTAAGAAAATGCCTGCAATGAGTGCTGATGTTAGTGAATTAAGGCCAGCAAAGACTGGTTTGAGAGATTTAAGAAGTGTAGTGGCATACACAGTGTGGTAAGGCATGGCGAGGCTGCAAGTTCTGACAAATGTGCAGCTGAAAAAAATGTGGGTGAATTCAAGGGGTACATAGAGGCTGAAAAATTCCTTCCCCAATAAGTGTTTAATCGAGACGAAACGGGCCTCTTTTGGAAGAAAATGCCAAAGAGGACCTACATCACACAGGAGGAAAAGGCACTGCCAGGGCACAAGCCTATGAAAGACAGGCTAACTCTAATGTTTTGTGGTAATGCTAGTGGGGATTTCAAAGTGAAGCCTTTACTGGTGTATCACTCTGAAAATCCCAGTGTTTTCAAGAAAAACAGTGTTGCCATGGCTAATTTGTGAGTGATGTGGAAGGCTAACAGTAAGGCATGGGTCATGAGGGAAATTTTCCTCAATTGGTTCAATGAAGTGTTTGGCCTAAGTGTGAAGAAATAGCTCCTGGAAAATAAATTAGAACTCAAGTGCCTCCTGGTAATGGACAATGCTCCTGCTCATCCTCCAGACTTGGATGACCAAATGGTGGAGGAGTTTCATTTCATCACAGTGAAGTTCTTGCCCCCTAATACCACTCCTCTCATCCAGCCCATGGACCAGATCATTTCAAACTTCAAAAAACTCTATACCAAAGCAATGTTTCAAAGGTGCTTTGATGCGACCTCACACACTGCATTGACCCTAAGAGAGTTCTGGAAAGATCACTTCAATATCCTCAAATTGCATAACTCTTATAAATAAGGCTTGGCAGCGAGTGATTTCCAGGACTTTGAACTCTGCTTGGAGAAAATTATGGTCAGATTGTATCCTCAACAAAGATTTTGAATTAGACACATATGCAACACTTGGGTATCTATTGAGGAAACGTTTCGCCACACAGTGGCTTCATCAGTCCATACAAAGGAGAATCGTGAAGAACAGGAGGAGTTTGAGTCGATGTTGTCAGTCCATCAACCTGTCCACAAGTGCCCCGCACATACAAAGGCCGTAGACCGCCACCCATTCACCTCCCACATACATTGTCACGCTGTGTAGCATTGTTTATGCTTGAGTGAACATCATCCCAGGAGTTCATACAAAACATTTATTAACAATTCATTGTGTGTGACTACTAAATAAGCTACCATAGGCCCAAAGAAAGCTCCTAGTGCCAGTTCTTTGGTAAAGAAAGTGAGGAACACCATAGAACTGAAGAAAGAAATAATAGAAAAATATGATAGTGGTGTACGTATTGCCGAGCTCGCCAGGATATACAAGAAGGCCCAAACAACCATTGGTTCCATTGTGGCTAAGAGAAAATAAATCGCTGAAGCTAATGTTGTGAAAGGGGTGAATACAATAATGAAACAGATCACAAACAATGGAAAATATGGAGAAATTGTTGTTGCTGTGGATAAACGAAAAACTGCTAGCGGGTGAGTGTTGTGCAGTCATTAATTTGTGAAAAAGCAAGGCAGTTGCATACTGATCTTGTCAAGAAAATGCCTGGAACCAGTGATGATGATAATGAATTTAAGGCCAGCAAAGGCTGGTTCGAAAAATTCAAGAAGAGAAGTGGCATACACAGTGTTGTAAGGCATGGTGAGGGTGCCAGTTCAGATAAACAAGGGGCTGAAAAATTTGTGCGCGACTTTAAAGAATATGTAAACGCTGAAAATTTCAAACCCCAACAAGTGTTTAATTGTGACAAAACAGGCTTCTTTTGGAAGAAAATGCCAAGGAGGACCTACATCACGCAGGAGGAAAAGGCAATGCCAGGACACAAGCCTATGAAAGACTCTCATGTTGTGTGGTAACACTAGTGGGGATTTCAAAGTGAAGCCTTTACTGGTGTATCACTCTGAAACTCCCAGTGTTCAAGAAATACCATGTTGACAAGAGTAAATTGTGTGTGATGTGGAAGTCTAGCCCTAAGGCATGGGTCACTAGGGAAATTTTCCTGGAATGGTTTAATCAAGTGTTTGGCCCCAGTGTGAAGAAATATCTATTGGACAATAAATGGGGCTCAAGTGCCTCCTGGTAATGGACAATGCTCCTGCTCATCCTCAAGACTTGGAAGACCAAATGTCTAAGGATTTCAAATTTATAACAGTGAAGTCCTTGCCTCCTAACACCACTCCTCATATCCAGCCCATGGACCAGCAGGTCATTGCAAACTTCAAAAAACTGTACACCAAAGCAATGTTTCAAAGGTGCTTTGTGACCAATGACACTGCATTGACCTTAAAAGAGTTCTGGAAGGATCACTTCGATATCTTCCATTGCATAGGCCTTATAGATAAAGCTTGGCAGGGAGTGACTTCCAGGACGATGAACTCTGCTTGGAGAAAGTTGTGGCCAGATTGTGTCCAACAGAGGGATTTTGAAGGGTTTGGGGCTGACCCTGAGGAGCCTATGGAAGTTGTGGAAAGTATTGTGGCATTGGGGAATTCCATGGGGTTGGATGTGAGTAGCCAGGATGTGGAAGAGTTGGTGGAGGACCACAATAAAGAGCTGCAAGAGCTTGAGCTGCAACATCAAAGCAGATCTCAGGAAATTGCTTTAATGAAGGAGGAAGAGAGATGTAAGGTGCCTTCTTCAGAGATTAAGGAGATTTGTGCAATGTGGAGTAGGGTTCATTCATTTGTAGAGGAACATCACCCTGACAAAGATGTTGCAATCCGTGCTGGCTACTTTTACAATGACAATGCCATGTACCATTTTAGGGAAATTATAAAGAGATGCCAGACACAGAGCTCTATGGACAGATATTTAGTGCCACAGGTGTGCAGTGACTGAAGCTGGTCCTAGTTGGATTAAAAGACAAAGAAGGGAAGTGACCCCAGATGAGGACTTGGTACCTAGAATCCTTATGGAGGGGATTCCCCTTCCAAAAAATAGGGTCTCTTCCCTCTCCCCTCCTCCCTCTCTTCCATCCAGCAACATCAGTTTTCAATAAAGGTAAGTGCCACATTAAGTTCATTCATTTGTGCATGTAAATCTATCTTTAACCCTTTGGGGGTCCAAGGGGTCTCTCTGAAACTCGTTCTCAGGGTCCACGAATTAAAAAAAAAAAAATTTTTTTCTTATGAAATGATAGAGAATCTTTTTCCGATCATAACGCCACAAAAATTATTAAATTTGATCAAAACTAACGGAATTATGCTTTCGCGAAGTTAGCGGTATCCATGACATTTACGCATCGGCGATTTCGCCCAGTTTGAGCCCTATTTTCGGCAAATTCCAATGTTTCAGTCTACTAAAACTATAGCTATTTCGCTAGAACTCCATTTCTTCTATCGATTGAGTACAAGAAACTGCCTATTTACCAATTTCAACTACCCAAAATAGTGGTCAGAAAATGGCAATTTGGCCAATTTCACTCAAATTTCAAATGATGCCAATTTCAAAATAGGGTCCATAATAAACAAGGCAGACATTCCTGGCACTAAAATAACATCTTCTCTGTTCATTAGTCACGTCTCCAGGCCCCTCTTACATTACTTTTGCTTTCCATTTTGAATTTTTATTCTCACAAAAAATAGAAGATTTACTGTTATGTATACAACTGCATCATAGTAAAAATGGTATAAATAATATCAGCGCACTTGTGCAAGAATATTAGACTCTCCAGTTGATGTGTATTGGACGCATGGTGTGATTTGTTTACTCTTGAACATCGGCCAAAATTGAACATCTTCGCATTTTCATCGTGAAACCAGTCAAAATTATCTCTATTTCTGTAATACTGTACAGGTACATATCCCTCAACATTCGCGAGGGTTAGGGGATCAAGAGCCTCGTGAATGTTGAAAAATCGCGAATGTTTGGTGCCCCAATATATTGTAGGGAAATATAATACAATACTGCTTCCTTAACTATTGAACCATGAACAATCATAAAACACATATAAACATCGTAAAATAATGTACTATATACTTGTTATTTTGACATGAGCTGGCTGTGGAAGGAGGCCTGTAATAGTATAATTATACAATACATATTTTATAGTGTGAAGTGTCATGGGGAATCAAGTTACTGACACACTGCTTCTTCTCCCTCTGCTGTAGCTCCGCCCACTTTGTAATGATGCCAAATGTTGAATTAAATATGTATACATTAATACAAAAAATGAAACTCCAACTTCATAACTTTATTTTAATTTGCATAACTCATATATTACAGAAAACAATAAAAAAGTAAAATACACATACAACGAGTTAAGCTTATAGAAAAATACATTAAATTCACCATCTAACATCGTTACGAAGTGGGAGGAGCTATTGGAGGGAGGGAAAGGCGCAGTAACATTCAGTGTCTGGCGAGTCGTCATGGGTGTTGGATGTTAGCCTTAGTGCTAATAAAATGTGTAATTACACTAATATTAGTAATAAAGGTTATCTATCTATTACATTTATTCCAAATTGATATCAGAAACATGATAAATACCCTAGAACTGTAATAAAGATGCTGAAATGAATAATATATGCCATATTATATGAGGGTAACAGAGCAGCAGACGCCACCATATATGAGATGTTTACATCAGGTAAACATGCCTAAATCACTTTTGTCGTAAGAACAAATGCAAAATAGCATTTATTGTTTTTAGAATAATAATAATAATTTATAATAATAGATCTGGAGCACTTTAAATGTTATCAGTATTTGGTAGCTGACATTTAGAGCACTCCACAGCAATTATTATTAATTATTATTATTTCCCTACAATATATTGTAAGAAAATAATATTAATAATAATTAATAATAATAATTGCTGTGGAGTGCTCTAAATGTCAGCTACCAAATACTGATAACATTTAAAGTGCTCCAGATCAATTATTATAAATTATTATTCTAAAAACAATAAATGCTATTTTTGCATTTGTTCTTACGACAAGTGATTTAGGCATGTTTACCCTGATGTAAACATCTCATATATGGTGGCGGTCTGCCTGCTCTGTTACCCCTCATATAATATGGCATATATTCATTTCAGCATCTTTATTACAGTTCTAGGGTATTTATCATGTTTCTGATATCAATTTGGAATAAATGTAATAGATAGATAACCTTTATTTAGTACATTCATTACTTACGGCTTCCTTAACCTATTTAACCATGAACAATCATAAAACGCATAAAAACATAGTAAAATATTGTACTAAACGTATAGTACTACATACATGTTATACTGTAGTTTAATAACAAATAATGAACGAAGAAAACACTCAGTGAGTGAGTGGTGTGGGGGCTGGCTGCCTGGTCGGAGGGGAGTAGGGACGCTCGGGTGGCGGGAAACTTAAATATGATTTGGTGGGTGGGAATTTGGCGGCCGGGAATTCGCGAATGTGTGAAGCCCGCGAAAGTAGAAAACACGAAAGTTGAGGGATACCTGTATATCATCTATTCTATAAAATGAGACTAAGAAAATGAGGATAAAAGCATAAATACCATATGAAAATAGACTGCAAAGTCGCTGTTTTAAACCAAAAACATGGCCAGTTTTTTCCTCCTCATTATGCACTGTGTGGTGCAGGAATATTTTTATACTGCGCACACTGACCGCACAGACCCATTCTATCATATCTAGGCCTAACAGCCTGTTTCTGCTTAATTTGAGGGCGCTAGAATTTAGGCGTACTAGTACGTCAATAACCCCAGGGCGTAAAACGTACTAGTACGACCAAAACCCCGAAAGGGTTAAGGCCCCCCCCAAATTTTTTTTTTCAAACTTCTGGGTTTCTGGAATGGATTAATTGAATTTCCATTATTTCTTATGGGGAAAATGGTTTCAGTTTTCGTGTGTTTCAGTTTTAGTGCATCCCTCAGGAACGGATTAAGCACGAAAATGGAGGGTTGACTGTATATTGAATACAACCACTGCAAGCTTAAAAAATATATATAGGAGGGCCTCGCTTATACAGCAGGTTCAGTTCCGGGCTACTGCTGTAAAGCGAAAGTCTTCTTCACATTCAAATGCATATTAAAGCCTGATATCTTAAAGAAAAGTGCTGTAAAACAGGGACTGCCTGTAGTATATATAAAAAAATAGCATGGCTCTGCTCCTTTAACTACAAAAAGGAAAATGCATACTGTATACAAGAGGGCCCCACTTTACAGCGCTTCATTAATGCAGTGGTTTTCAATTATACCCATTCTTCATTTATTAAGACTTCCTACAATAAATATACAGTGGTCCCTCGGTTTTCGCCGAAAATTTGTTCCAGAATGCTGCTCAAGTGCCATTACCGAACGAATTTACTTCCTTAAGAAATAATGTCACGTAGGTTAGTCTATTTCAGACCCCCAAAAATACACTTGCAACAGCACTTACGAAAATACACTTACATAAATGTTCGAGTTTGGAGATGCACGAAAACCGAGGGACCACTGTATTCACAACTCACTATAAGCTAAGGATGAAAATATTTTAAGGTAAGTAATGTGTGTACTGTATATGCAATTTTTAGCCCTAACTATTGTTCACTTAATATATGATAAGTTTAAACATGTTATCAGGCTTTTATATGAATTTGAAAATGAAAAAGGGGCTATGTTTCACTTCATAGCAGTAGCCAGGAACCTAACCTGCTGTATAAGCAGGGCCCTCTGATATACAAAACCCACCCTCAACTTTTTCCCTAACCACATTTAAGAGTTTTCAGAAGTACACTTACTTTAGCTTATGAACGGTATTCTCCCCTCGTCTTGGTCCTCTCCTCTGTGCATTCCGAAAGCCACCTCCAAACCCACCGAAGAGTCCACCAAATGGCCCACCTCCACCAAAGAAGTGGCCAAAGAGGTCTTCTGCCCCTGCAAAGTTGTTGTCTCCTTCCTGATAATAGAATATAGTGTTCATTTTGTCATTTTATTAGGGATATACCTTAGAATAATGATTACTTTAAACAATACGAGTAAACAAGTATTTTCCTTTAAAACTTAGAGCAGGGCTGCAAGTAGGAAAACTCTTGAAACCATTCAAAGGTAAAGTTACACCCTCCACTCACCCAACATCAATAAGGAGTGCTGAATGGGAAGTCTAGATCAGGCTCAGAGTCCCATTCTGCATGACTGAATATAACAAGTTAGCTATTGTGTAAGTATCACAGAAAAAAAGTGACTCTCGAAACTCTTCGAAGGTATATCAAAGGTATAACACACTGCTGATGTATCAAACTTTGCTAATCCTTTCACTGTCAGTCACTGGATCTACGTCACTGAGGCCAGTGTGACTCGAGAACATACACATTTTAAATCAGAGCCCTCAAATCTCCTGTGAGAAGTAAATTTTGGCAGGCAACCTCTGACCTTATGTTTTTGCTAAAATAGCAACCAAGTCATTTTCTAGAATAGTTTTCATAGTTTTATTGGCATTTCCTTGGTGCCAATTGATAAACCATAAGACATAATAATGAAATGGAGATGATTCTGGTTGGTTTCAGACCAGAAATAGGCCTTAAACTGGTAGAAATCAAGTTTTGGCTTTTAGCAATTTTCTTTAAGAAGGGTAGGAAATCAGCCTTTCTCATTATTTTAAACTAGATGTGCTTCAATTATTGGGATATCATAAACCATAACCAAGCATTCTTGGTTATATTTCATATATTAGCCAAGAAATAGGGAAAAAAAATTTTTACGCGTGATGATGATTGAATCAAAATGGAGGATGAAAGGTTATTCTAGTGGCTGCAATACCTTCAGTGTTTGTTTTGGATTGTTTTCAACCCTTAGTGGGGTCATGTAGATCTTTGTTACTGTTGCCAGGGTCCCTCAATTAGACCTACATTTTAACCCTTCAGGGTCCAAACCGTAGTTCTACGTCATGAGCTCAGCTCACTCAGATAAGCTTTGAGCGGTAAATTTGGGTCTAGATACGAGAGAATACATCTATGTGGTAAGTGTGCACCACATAAAACAAATCCTGCAGCACACAGTGCATAATGAGAGAAAAAACTGAAATCGAAATTTTCTATTAAAACAGCGACTTTGCAGTGTTTTTTCGTATACTTTTAATGGTTGTATTTGCGATTTCTTGGTCTCATTTGATATAATAGAAGATATATTACAGATATAGGGATGATTTTGATTGGCTTTAGTACTGGAAATGGCTTGAAACTGAGCTCAAAATAGCGGAAATGTTAATTTTTTGCCGATGTTCAAGAATAAACAAATGACCTCACACGTCTAATACATGCCAGCTGGTGGGTCTAATATACGTTCACAAATGTGGTGATATTATTTGTACAATTATTACAATATTGCATAACAGTAAATCTTCCATTTTTTGGTTTGAATAAAAATTCATTATGTGAATAAAAAATAAAAATGGAATTCATTTGTAAAGACTGAAAACATAACTAATGAATAGAGGAAATGTTAGTTTAGTGCCAGGAATGCCTGCATTGTTTATTCTACACCTATTTTGAAATTGGAATATTTTGAACTTTGAGTTAAATTGGCTAAATTACCAATTTCCAATCACTTTATTTTGTAGTTGCAACAGTTGACTGGGCAATTTCTTGTGCTCAATAGATAGAATAGAAGTAATACTAGTGAAATAGCTAAGAATTTGGTCGACTGGAATAATGTAATTGGCCTAAAATGGGAGTCAAAGTCGGCAAAATCTCCGATGCGTAAATATCGCTGACACATTAAAATTTGCGAGAGCATAATTTCGTCAATTTTCAATCAAATTTCGTACTTTTTATTTTATTACCTTCAAAACAAGATTTTCTATCATTTCATAGGAAAAAATAAGATTTTTTTTTTTTTTAAATTCTTGGACACTGGTGCACCCCTTCCAAAAATGGCCTTGGACCCTGAAAGGGTTAAGCACAGCTCCCACAAGTAAGCCGAGTGGTTAATTTTGATCTAGATACGAGAGAAATGGCCTGTGCAGCTAGTATACATAGAATAAAAAAAATCCTGTGCCACATGGTCCATGATGGGAAAAGCAAAAAACTGACCTTGTGTTTGGTTTAAAATAGCAAGGTTTTTTTTTCTAGAATGTTTTTTATGGATTTTATTAGATGTTTCTTGGTATCATTTGATAGAATGGATCAGGATCAGAAGTAGCTTCAAACTGGGCTCAAAGTACCAGAAATATTAGATTTTTGCTGCCAATTTTCCAGAGGATGGGTAAGGCCCCCCTACAACCCCCCCCAGTCTGTTTAATAGGTTTTTAACCCCTTTCACTGTCCAGACCCCTGATCTGAAACTTGTCCACATTGTCCAATTTAAAAAAAAAAAATTCTTATGAAATGGTAGAGAATCCTTTCTGAAGGTAATAAAAAATATGAAATTTGATGGAAAATTTACAAAATTATGCTTTTGCAAATTTTGCTGTGTCAGCGATATTTATGCATCAGCGATTTTGCCCACTGAGTCCAATTACACTGTTCCAGTCGACCAAATTCTTAGCTATTTTGCTAGTCAGTGGTACCTCTACTTACGAGCAGCTCCCAACTCGAACAATTATGTAAGTATTTTTGTAGGTGCTTTTGTAAGTGTATTTTTGGGGGTTTGAAATGGATTAACCTAATTTTCATTATTTCTTATGGGAAAAAATTCCTTCGGTATCGGCACTTGAATTGCCGTCTGGAATGAATTAAGCTCGTAAGTAGAGGTACCACTGTATATCTTCCAGCTTACCGACTGAGCACAAGAAATCACCCAATCAACTATTTTAACTACCCAATAAAGTGACCAGAAATAAGTAATTTGTCTATTTTCACACAAATTTCAAAACAGGGTCCAGAATAAACAATGCAGGCATTCCTAGCACTAAAATAACATTTCCTGTTCATTAGTTACATTTCCAGACTTTACACATGAATTCCATTTTTAATTTTTATTCACACAATTTTTATTCACACCAATAAATAGAAAGTTTACTGTTACGAAATACAGTGGACCCCCGGTGTTCGTTACGCTCTAAACTCGAGCAATTATGTAAGTGTATTTTTGTAAGTGCTTTTGTAAGTGTATTTTTGGGGGTCTAAAAGGACTAGTCTAATTTACATTATTCCTTATGGGAATAAATTTGTTTGGTAATGGCATTTGAACAGCATTCTGGAAGGAATAAATCACGAACACCGGGGTCCCACTGTACTGTAATAATTGTATAAATACTGGCGCATTCATGAACACATTAGACCCACCAATTAGACATGTATTGGACGAGTGATGCGATTTGTTTACTATTGAATATCAGCAAAAATCAAACATTTCTGCTACTTTGAGATCAATTTCACACTACTTTCACTCCTGAAACGAATCAAAATCATCTCTATCTCTGTAACAACTTCCAGTCTATCAAACAAGACCAAGAAACTGAGAATACAACCATAAAAACCATAAGAAAATACACCGGAAAGTCACTGAGGGTTCAGACCGCCAATCTGAAAATTCCCCACAGGATCCAAGAATTTAAAAAAGTTTTTTTTTTTCTTGTGAAATGGCAGAATATTTTTCTGAAGGTAATAAAACAAAAGTACGAAATTTGTTCAAAAATTGACAAAATTACGTTCAGCGAATTTTGCTGTGTCAGCAATATTTACGCATCAGTGATTTTGCCCATGAGTCCTATTTTCAGCCAATTACCTTGTTCCATTAGACCAAATTCTTAGCTATTTCGCTAGTATGTGTTCCATATTATCTACTGAGCACAAGAAATCACCCAATCAACTATTTCAACTACCCAATAAAGTGATCAGAAATTGGTAATTTGGACAATACCAAAGTTCAAAATCCAATTTCAATATAGGGTCCAGAATAAACATTGCAGGCATTCCTGGCACTAAAATAACATTTCCTCTGTTTAGTAGTTATGTTGTTTCCAGACTTTACAGATGAATTCCATTTTTTTTTTTTTATTTTTTTTTTTAAAACATCGGCCGATTCCCACCAAGGCAGGGTGGCCCGAAAAAGAAAAACTTCCGTCATCATTCACTCCATCACTGTCTTGCCAAGAGGGGTGCTTTACACTACAGTTATAAAACTGCAACATTAACACCCCTCCTTCAGAGTGCAGACACTGTACTTCCCATCTCCAGGACTCAAGTCCGGCCTACCGGTTTCCCTGAATCCCTTCATAAATGTTACTTTGCTCACACTCCAACAGCACGTCAAGTATTAAAAACCATTTGTCTCCATTCACTCCTATCAAATACGCACACGCGTGCTTGCTGGAAATCCAAGCCCCTCGCACCCAAAACCTCTTTTACCCCCTCCCTCCAACCTTTCCAAGGGCGACCCCCTACCCCGCCTTCCCTCCACTACAGATTTATACACTCTCGAGGTCATTCTGTTTCGTTCCATTCTCTCTACATGTCCGAACCACCTCAACAACCCCTCCTCAGCCCTCTGGATAATAGTTTTGGTAATCCCGCACCTCCTCCTAATTTCCAAACTCCGAATTCTCTGCATTATATTCACACCACACATTGACCTCAGACACGACATCTCCACTGCCTCCAGCCTTCTCCTCATTCCAACATTCATCACCCATGCTTCACACCCATATAAGAGTGTTGGTATAACTATACTCTCATACATTCCCCTCTTAACTTCCATGGACAAAGTTCTTTGTCTCCACATACTCCGAAGTGCACCACTCACCCTTTTCCCCTCATCAATTCTATGATTCACCTCATCCTTCATAGACCCATCTGGTGACATGTCCACTCCCAAATATCTGAATACATTCACCTCCTCCATACTCTCCCTCCAATCTGATATCCAATCTTTCATCACCTAATCTTTTTGTTATCCTCATCACCTTACTCTTTCCTATATTCACTTTCAATTTTCTTATTTTACATACCTTACCAAATTCATCCACCAACCTCTGCAACTTCTCTTCAGAATCTCCCAAAAGCACAGTGGCATCAGCAAAAAGCAACTGTGACAACTCCCACTTTGTATTTGATTCTTTGTCTTTTAACCCCACACCTCTTGCCAAGACCCTCACATTCACTTCTCTTACAACCCCATCTATAAATATATTGAACAACCACGGTGACATCACACATCCCTGTCTAAGGCCTACTTTTACCGAGAAATAATCTCCCTCTCTCCTACACACTCTAACCTGAGCCTCACTATCCTCATAAAAGCTCTTCACTGCTTTCAGTAACCTACCTCCTATTCCATACACCTGCAACATCTGCCACATTGCCCCCCTATCCACCCTATCATACGCCTTTTCCAAATCCATAAATGCCATAAAAACCTCTTTACCCTTATCCAAATACTGTTCACCTATTATGTTTTACTGCAAACACTTGGTCTACACACCCCCTACCTTTCCTAAAGCCACCTTGTTCATCTGCTATTCTACTCTCCGTCTTACTCTTAATTCTTTCAATAATAACTACCATACACTTTACCTAGTATACTCAACAGACTTATTCCCCTATAATTTTTGCACTCTCTTTTGTCCCCTTTGCCTTTATACAAAGGAACAATACACGCTCTCTGCCAGTCCCTAGGTACCTTACCCTCTTCCATACATGTATTAAATAATAGCACCAACCACTCCAAAACTATATCTCCGCCTGCTTTTAACATTTCTACCTTTATCCCATCAATCCCAGCTGCCTTACCCCCATTCATTCTACCCACTGCCTCACGAACTTCCCCCACACTCACAACTGGTTCTTCCGCACTCCTACAAGATGTTATTCCTCCTTGCCCTATACACGAAATCACAGCTTCCCTATCTTCATCAACATTTAACAACTCCTCAAAATATTCCCTCCATCTTCCCGATACCTCTAACTCTCCATTTAATAACTCTCCTCTCCTATTTTTAACTGTCAAATCCATTTGTTCCCTAGGCTTCCTCAACTTATTAATCTCACTCCAAAACTTTTTCTTATTTTCAACAAAATTTGTTGATAACATCTCACCCATTCTCTCATTTGCTCTCTTTTTACATTGCTTGACCACACTCTTAACCTCTCTTTTTTTCTTCATATACTCTTCCCTCCTTGCATCACTTCTACTTTGTAAAAACCTCTCATATGCTAACTTTTTCTCCCTTACTACTCTCTTTACATCATCATTTCACCAATCGCTCTTCTTCCCTCCCGCACCCACTTTCCTGTAACCACAAACTTCTGCTGAACACTAACACTACATTCTTTAACCTACTCCATACATCTTCGACCCCATTGCCTACACTCTCACTAGCCCATCTATCCTCCAATAGTTGTTTATATCTTATCCTAACTGCCTCCTCTTTTAGTTTATAAACCTTCACCTCTCTCTTACTTACTGCTTCTATTTTCCTTGTATCCCATCTACCTTTTACTTCCACTTTAGCTACAACTAAAAAGTGATCTGATATATATGTGGCTCCTCTATAAACATGTACATCCTGAAGTCTACTCAACAGTCTTTTATCTACCAATACATAGTCCAACAAACTACTGTCATTACGCCCTACATCATATCTTGTATACTTTTTTATCCTCTTTTTCTTAAAATATGCATTACCTATAACTAAACCCCTTTCTATACAAAGTTCAATCAAAGGGCTCCCATTTTCATTTACACCTGGCACCCCAAACTTACCTACCACACCCTCTCTACATGTTTCTCCTACTTTAGCATTTAGGTCCCCTACTACAATTACTCTCTCACTTGGTTCAAAGGTTCCTATACATTCGCTTAACATCTCCCAAAATCTCTCTCTCTCCTCTACACTCCTCTCTTCTCCAGGTGCATACACGCTTATTATAACCCACTTTTCGCATCCGACCCTTATTTTAATCCACATAATCCTTGAATTTACACATTTATATTCCCTCTTCTCCTTCCATAACTGGTCCTTCAACATTATTGCTACCCCTTCCTTAGCTCTAACTCTCTCAGATACTCCTGACTTAATCCCATTTATTTCTCCCCACTGAAACTCGCCTACCCCCTTCAGCTTTGTTTCGCTTAGATTTACTGTTATGCAATATTGTAATAATTGTGTAAATATTATCAGTGCATTCATGAACACATATCAGACCCACCAGCTGATGTGTATTGGACACGTGATGTGATGTGATTTGTTTACTCTTGAACATCGGCAAGAATCAAACATTTTCGCTACTTTGAGCTCAAGTCAAACTATTTTAAGTGTACTAAAACCAATCAAAATCATCTCTATTTCTGTAATGTATCTTCCATTCTATCAAATGAGACCAAGAAACCGTGAATACAACTAAAAACCATACAAAAATACACCGCAAAGTCACTTTTAATCAAAAAACAGGCGCAGTTTTTTTACTCATTATGCACTGTGTGCTGCAAGGATTTGTTTTATATGGTGCATACTTACCACAGATACATTCTCTCGTATCTAGGCCCAAATTTACCACTCACAGTTTAACTGAGTGAGCTGAGCTTATGACGTAGTACTACAGCTTGGACCCTGGCTTCAAAGCCGTAAAACTACGGGACAGACCTTCAAAGGGTTAAACCAAAAACACAGTGAATACTTACCGCATAGACCCATTCTCACATATCTATGCCCAAATTTACTGCTCAGAGCTCATCCGAGTGAGCTGAGCTCATGGCATAGTACTACGGCACAGCCAGTGAAGCGGTTAATAGTTATGATTCAATTATTGGGATGCCATAAACAATGATCAATCAATCCTGGTTGTATTTTATTATCCGAGAAATAGGGTAAATCTCTGATTTTGTAAAATGCGTCATTATGAATTTAAAAATGGAAAGGAAGTGTAATATAGGAGAGGTCTGATGATTGAATGGTAAGTTTCTTGTGTTCAATAGTGAAACAGCTCTGACTTAAAATAAGACTCAAAGTCGGTAAAATTGCTGATATGTAAACTGCACCCAGACTGCTAACTTTACATCTCCCTAATTCCATAAGTTTTCCATCAAATTTCACACTTTTGGTGTCATTACCTCCAGAAAAAGTTTCTCTACCATTTCATAACTTTTTTTTTTTTTAAAGTGAACACAGAGCCATATTAATTTTGGGCATCTGGACAGTGAAAATGTTAAACTGACATTTGTTGAACTTACTTCAAGTTAAATGAGTAGTTTCTTACTCTCAACTGATAGTACTTGAGGCATAATAATGAAATATCCAGAAAATTGGGCAAAATGAATTGTGTGAAGTCCTCCTTTAGAAAAAGGTTCTCTACCATTTTACATAATTTTTTTTTAACACCGACAGACTTAATTCTGAGAGCTGTAACAGTGAGAGAGTTAAATATAAGGTGAGGGGCTGGGGAAGAAATATCCAATGTGTCAAGAGCCAGCAACTGCATCTGTAACATGACCAAAACAGTGAGAACTGGGCAAGTAGCTGCTAGAGTAATATAATGCTATACTTTTATTTTAGAAGCATGTCCAAAATTTCAGAAATGCTCATTAAATTTTATGTAAATCATGAAACTTGGCCTTCCTGACCTATCTTATTACCAAATTATTTACAGTGCTTTGTATGCAGATAAATTCATGTTAAGCACTAAACCCATAGGAGTCATTCTGCACAAGATGTGGTGGAGGCTTGATCCTCCATGTGCTGAGCATGATACACACACATTCTTATTTGTACTTGCCTACCTCTCTTCGCATGCTGAGAAAACCTTCACAAAAGCCTTTTATCTGTACCTTTGCTCTTAAAGGCCTACCAACAAGAACAAATTAATGAAAATCAAATCCAACCATTAACTTTTCCAGCCTGTCTTCTTTGTTATCTCCTGACTATACAGTATGCATCTCAACCACTTTAAGGCAAATTGGGAGACTAATGTTTGGTAAAGTATTAACATTAGGGAATTTTAAACATCTCTTACTTACCTGGAGTCCTTTCATGCCATATCGATCGTAGATCTCACGTTTCTGGGGATCTGTAAGTACTTCGTAGGCAAATGAGATCTCTTTAAACTTATCACCAGCTGCTGGGTTTTTATCGGGGTGATATTCCTTCGCAAGTTTGCGGTAACTCTGAAGTAACATAAAAAGAATAACAGCTAAAAAGTATGAAAGTGAATATATATTATACAATTTAAATAAACAAAAAAAATACAGAGGCATTAAGCTATTTTCACTACTATTTACAATGTCATAAATAAACATGGCATCAGGATGGAAAAACTGCAACAACCAGGTACATGTCTATACACTATAGGGAAGTTAGCATGGGCCCCACACACTGACCACAATGCAGGTTCAAGCCCCACCTGTTCAGAGATTTGATACAAGTAATTAGGATAGGTTACATTATGTTAGTGATAGTCTGAGCTGGGTAATGGGTTAGATCCCATCCTATTAAACTCAACCTAACTGAACCTAACCTAAATTAACCTAACAAAAACAAACCTAAACATAACCTTACCTAATGAATAGTTAATGAACAGTGAAATTTCCATTAATGATGTTGGAATCATTCCATACTGTTGAAAATATTTTCACAAAATTTATGAATTATGTCAAATTTAAACATCACTATACATAATTTACACAGTAAACATTAGTGCAGCTTTTCTTGTTTATAAAAGCTATTACTGGTACGCTGGGTCTGAATGGTATCGTTGACTTGTCTGGTGTACAATAAACTACAATCTTCCTCTCAACTTATTTGTCTGGCCTATATATCCTTAAATACCAATTTGTGCAAGGAATTAATATAATATTACAGCCTGGGTTTGAATACATTGCTTTGTATCATAAAAAGTAAGTAAATGGCAGTTATGCCAAAATTAAATTAGGCACTAAACCCAAATGGGTCATACAACTAAGTTCCACCAAGCAACTAATATAAATACAAACCATACCTTCTAATTCACATTATTATACTTAGTGGGAAGCACTAAACTCATAAGGGCCATAATAGTGCCTAGGGAGGTAATTGGATTCAATCCAAGGAAATGGAAGTCCTCTAATTCACAAATACTAACCTGGCTCTCTAATTCACAAGTCGAAATTTACAGAATTTTTTTTCCAATATGCACAAATTAAAACTACCTTCACTTCACAAACTAGTCAATATCTACACACTATTATAAATTCTAGTGAAACTCACTGAGCCCATAAATTCAATATTTACTCAAATAAAACTTATTATTATTTATATATCTACGAAGAAAATCAAAATGCAAGTAAAAATTTTCTGCTAAAATTAAATATATTCGCCTAAGAAAAATAAACCACCATAGTACCCAGAACATGCTTAAGTCTTCAAGGCTGAAGACTCCCACTCAAGCCTTTTAAACCTTTTAACGCCACAGTCGCTATTAAACTATACCCCTACCATTTAATTACCACATTACAGGTCTCAAACCCCCCACTGAAAGTTTCGTCGAGGAAGCACAATGTGGGAAAAATCGTATATAGAAGCCGCCAAAACAAAACCCTTTATTTCCCTGGAAGTAGTATTTAAAAACAATAAAAGACCAACATGGCCGCCTGAAGAGGCAGCTAATGTACTTACTCTTCGAATTTCTGAGTCAGATGCGGTCCTAGAGACGCCCAAAGCTTGATAAAGTTTGTTGTCCGCCATTCCGATGCTGGTGTGCGGCCACGCAATAAACGCCGAGTGAACCTCTTGTTGTGCTCGAATATTCCACCTGATCTCCGACCCTTCTTAAGCGCCTTCAGTCTTCACCACATACAATCTAATCACCTTTACTTCTTCTAAATCGCTTTTTGCAGTTCTTACTCAATCCTAATACCCTTTACCAACCATTAAAAGATTTCAAGTCTCCTTGCTAAACACCTAATACTCTTCAACAAACCTCAAAGGGTTCATACTTCCATAAAAAAAAACTAACAAGACAGCTGACTCTCCGAGACGTTGCTGCCGCCAGACTGGGCTGGCTTACAAGTATATCTGGCAGACTACACCACCAGCTGATGCAAACATAAATGTAAACTTTGCCAGATGGACTATTGCCACATTTGACGTCATTATGTGCTGAATTCGTTGCAATTTGATAAAATTAATAAATTCATAGACAATTCACTCGCAAATGTTCAAGAAATTTCTAAGCATTTCACAGTGGCATATTACCAGCCACTTTGGAAAAATACCCTGACTTTTCTTATTGTAAATAACTCAAAACCACTTTAATTTGTTAAAACCCAACCATACATTACTTAGATATGAGGTAATATATATTTTAAAACCACACATAAGCTACACTAATGTTTTTGTCATTGCATTCATGTCTGCATAAATAACTCATTACGTAACCAGATTATTATTATTATTATTATTATTATTATCAAAAAGATTACGTAACCAGATTTAAACGTGTAAATAGTTCATTACCACTGCAACTTTTTTAGCTATCAAAACTTGGAAGTCACTCCCTAAATCCATTATGTACCTTTGTATCTAAAATAACTGATGATTATAATAATCTCTTAACATAAAAAAAAAAATATTTACTTCAAATGCATGTGATTTTACAGACATATCCTGGGGCAAAAGCCAATGATGCCTCGTAGGCAACACACTCGCCTTGTCAGTGTGACTTTGTAAATGGTCCAAGTCGGACCGAAACGTCGTCGTAAGCTCCTCTCTTCTATGTGCGGGTTGTGTAAGGGTGGAAACACTGGGTGTGGTAAGCAAGACACATATGCAGCAATTAGGCACAGCATATTAGGGGCAGTCAGAATGATAACAAATTCCCACTCTAGACAGCATACTCCACTCAATTTACATTGTAACTTCCGATACCCATGTAACCTGCAATGAAATAAAATTTGTTTGTTTGTTTGTTTGTTTGTTTTTGGCATGTACATCTCATTAATAACTATATTTCTTGTCTACCATGTATCATTGTACCATGTCTCAATAAAGTAATATTATTATTATTATTCTGAAGCGTTTCGCCTACACAGTAAACTTCTTCAGTCGCGCACAGAAAAGTTGGTAGGAGCAGTAGAGATGTGAAGACGATGTAATCAGTCCATCACCCTTGAAGACGTAGTTTTGAGGTGGTCAGTCCCTCACCCTAGAGAAATGTTTTGTTCCATAGTCTGAAACAATGTGAAGTTTAAGCGACAGTATGGAGACTTATATACTGTCAGAAGGTGAGGTGTAGTCCAATGGTAGAAGAAAGAATGTATTCTCTTTTCTGAAAGTATTAAAGTGTTAATCAAAAGCTATATATAAGAACATAAGAAGGAGCACTACATCAAGCCTACTGGCCCATGCTAGATAGGTCCAAGTCACACCTGCTAAAGAAGGAAGGAGCACTGCAGCAGTCCCACCAGCCCAAACTAGTCAAGTCCATCTCACACTCACTCATGTATTTTTCTAACATTTTTTTAAAATTACACAACATTTTACCTTCAGTAACGTTACTCGGGAGTTCCACTCATCCACAACTCTATTACCAAACCAGTGTTTTCCTATATCCTTTCTACATCTATTTTTTCAAACTTGCACCCACTGCTGCGAGTCCTGTCTTGGCTAGCTATTCTTAGCACATTATTTACATCCCCTCTATTTATTCCTGTTTTCCATTTATACACCTCAATCATATCTTCCTTAATTCTAAGCCTGTCTAAAAAGTTTAGATTCAGGGCCCTCAGTCTGATACATGGGATCAATTTTGTCATACTTCGTACTTGTTGAAAATGGTATAAAATACCGAGAAAACTTGAAGATTAAGACATATGTGCAACAGTGGCGTATATTAAGAACATAAGAATGGAGGAACACTGCAGAAGGTAGGGTTCCTCCTTTATGTTCTTATGTAAGGCCTACTGGCCCATACAAGGCAGATCCTTATCAAAACCACCCCTACCCTAAACTACCCAAGAATTTACTCCCGAACCCACGACACCAATCAAACCCAGCCCCTCCCACTCATATTTGTTCAATCTCTTTTTAAAGCTACCGAAAGTCCTAGCCTCGATCACCCTACTCGGAAGACCGTTCCACGCATCCACAACTGTTTGAAAACCAGTACTTACCTATGTCCTTTCTAAATCTAAACTTATCTAACTTAAATCCATTATTTCTGGTTCTTACCTGATTCGACACCCTCAGTACTTTATTAATATCACCTTTGTTTATCCCCATCATCCACTTATACACCTCGATGATATCTCCCCTCATTCTACGTCTCTCCAGAGAATGGAGATTCAACGCTCTATCTTCATACGGGTGATTCCTTATATAGTAAATAATTTTAGTCATTTTTCTCTGTATGTTCTCCAATGAGTCTATATCCATCCTGTAGTAAGGAGACCAAAACTGAGCGGCATAATCTAAATGAGGCCTCACTAGTGATGTATAGAGCTGTAAAATAACTTTTGGACTTCTGTTACTTATACTTCTTGAAATAAATCCTAGTAATATGTTAGTCTTGTTGCGCACATTTAGCCTGAAAAGTAGGCTCTTCAGTCAAATACAGAGGAAGCAGGTGTAGTAGTGAAATAAAGATGATGTAATCAGCCCATCAACCTTGGAGAAAAAGAATTTGAGGTGGTCACTCAGCCTGAAGAAGAGTTCGGCTCCATGGTCTGGAACAATATCGTTCCAGACCATGACCTGTACTTATATAGCAGATCCTGTCTCCTGCCTTTCCCAATATCGTTTCCACCAGCACTGAGACAGAGAATGAGCTTGTTCTCATTGCCTGACGTGATATTATCCAACATGTTGACTATGTCGCCAACACCTGCTGGAAAGCATACCATCTGCCTCCCCTTCCTTTCTGTTACAGAAAGCACGGTCTATCTTACATGTGAGTCACCGACTACAAGGATATTCTTACCTTTATTAGCAGAGGAGTTAGTGGTACCTTTAACCTCACTAAAAATAAATTTATACAATAGTTTACACTAATCACATAGTTGTTATAGTTGGCGGTAAATTATGTGGCATTGGATGACTTCAGACTATTCAGGAATTGAAAAATTTAGACACATGTGCAACATCTGGGTATCTTTATTGTAGACGTCTCGCCAACCAATGGCTTTATCAATACAAATTCTAGGACATAATTTGAAGACAGTAGAACTATATACAGGAATATTCAGGAATTGCCCCATATCCTGCGAATTAGCGTCCTTGGCCCACTATTATTTCTCATCCGTATAAATGACCTAACAAATGCCTCCCAGGAACTTAAACCTGTCTGCCCTGTTTACAGATGACACAATTCGTTATGTCTAATCCTGATCCTAATAATACAGTCAGTCAACACGGTTCGTAAAGATTTCTACCTGGATGGCAATCGACAAAACTGCTCTCAGTATTGATATGATCTTCTACATGATGTGGGGAATAAAGCTAAAAGTACTTTGATGTAAAATAAATAATTCTCGCATAGTAAGACGAGGAAAAATTCTGAGGTATACACCTTGACTGTAACTGAAATTCAACACTCACAACCCAAGCGGGCACTGGTCAAGCACCTAAAGTCGGTGCCTGACCAGCCAGGCTGTGGTTCGTACGTTGGACTACGTGCGGCCAGCAGTAACAGCCTAGTTGATCAGGCTCTGATCCAACATGAGGCCTGGTCACAGACCGGGCCGCAGGGGCGTTGACCCCTGGAACTCTCTCCAGGTAAACTCCAGGTATCAAAAATACGCTGCTATGTTCTGTAGGCAACACTACTCACTCTGTACAACTAATCTATCCCTACCTCGCTTATGGTATCTGTTTTGGGATCTACAACAGCAACTAACCTAAAACCTATTATTACCCAACATAAATTAGCGATTAGAATAATCACCCAGTCAGGTTTCAGACGGTACCACTCAACCCCGCCCCATTCAAGTCTTAACTTACTCAACTTGCAAAACATTCACACCTATTATATGTGTGTGTGTGTGTTAGTTAGTTACCATTTTGTCCTAGGCACATGTCAATTAGACACTAGGCCTGTTGTATATATATGTGTGTGTATGTGTATGTAAGGAAACACTTCGAAATGTTTCTACCCCACCGGGAATTGAACCCGGCCCCTCCGTGCGTGAAGCAAGAGCTTTACCCACTAGGCCACTGGGGGGCGTGTGTAGTGTGTGTGTGTGTGTGTATTAATGAAATGAAACTAGTGATTTTCAATCATTATTAAAGTCATATAGCATTACCTATTAATACTCAGTTCTCTTGTACTCATTGTAACTCGCCTAATGACCATTTAATGTTATAGCCTAATTAATCTTAAGTTAATTTTAAGTTTGCCCGAAATGCTCTGCATACAAGGGGCTTTTGGCATGTACACTCAACTATTATATTCCTTTGTACAACTATGTATCATGTCAAAATAAAATAATAATAATAATAATAATAATAATAATAATTATTATTATTATTATTATTATTATTATTATTATTATTATTATTATTATAACGAAACTGCGGCTGCCCGAGATTTGATCCCGTGCCACCTTGTCCACTTGTTTCGTGATTTCATTACAAAATAGAATGCTCGTGAAGGCTGGTATTCAAACAGTAGATTGAAATTAGCTCTGAGCTTACCAAGACCACGTGTGCCCTGCAACATGAATCAATGTATTAATATTGGTAGAATTACCGACAATATGTTAAGTAAAAGGACACAAATGCAACTAATGAGACATTTTATTGTGGCAACGTTTCGCTCTCCAGGAGCTTTGTCAAGCCGTACGTTGACAACGACTTGACAAAGCTCCTGGAGAGCGAAACGTTGCCACAATAAAATGTCTCATTAGTTGCATTTGTGTCCTTTTACTTAACATGAATCAAGCCTAGTTCACTAGTCTCATGATATTTGTAGGAATGATGGTGCATTGGTTAGAGCATCGTGAACGTTGTGTGGCTTCCCTCGAGGCTGGACAATATGTCACGGGATCGAATCTCGCCCAGCAGCAGTTTCGTTATTGTTGTGTGTGTACTCACCTAGTTGTGGTTGCGGGGGTCGATTCACAGCTCCTGGCTCCGCCTCTTCACTGTGTGTGTGTGTACTCACCTATTTGTACTCACCTATTTGTGGTTGCAGGGGTCGAGTCATAGCTCCTGGCCCCGCCTCTTCACTGATTGCTACTAGGTCTTCTCCCTGCTCCATGAAGGCTTTATCAAACTAGTCTTAAACTATGTATGGTTCCTGCCTCCACTATGTCGCTTTTAAGCTATTCACTTCCTGACAACTTATGACTGAAGAAATACTTCCTAACATCCTTTGACTTGAGGAGTCTTCACTTCCAACTTATGACCCTTGCTTCTGTGTACCTCTCTGGAGAATCTTGCTCTGTCCACCTTTCTATTCTCGCAGTATTTTATATGTCGTTATCATGAATCACCTACCTCCTGTCCTTTAGGTGTGTCAGGCGATTTCTTAACCTTTCTTCGATGGACAATCTGTCACGGGACTATCTGTCAAACCTGCACTTTCTTATTGTCTGTGACTGCTGACCAGGTGTGGGTTCCAACCGGTCTGCATCTCAGTTGGGCCTGACACGTATATGGTATCAAGTCTTGAATGATTCCTTAGTGAGGTATTGGAACGCTTTCTTAGAGTTTGCCAGGTCTCTTTGTATCTCCTGATCCCGACTGTTTTATTCTTATTAACTACATCTCTGCAAACAGACACTTCTGAAGCTATCCCTTCCGAAATTATGTAAACATTCACTATACATCTGTGTGTGTGTGTTGTGTCTGTCTATCTGTCTGTAATATAGGGAGGCACCACCTTTAGAAATGACTGGGGACCTACAGCCTCAGAGAAGAAAATAAGCGTACTTCAGGTAAAACTCAGGAGGTTTCTTCCCAAAGCTGTTTGTGTATTTTCTCCTCCTACCCGCCCCCCATCCCCATATGCAATGTTTGCAAACATCATTTCAAAACAAAATACATTAAAAAAAGATACATTGGGAAGGAGAACATGCATAACATCATAGGTGCCCACATCTCAAATACTTCATCCAGCTCCCCGGCGGTGGGTCGTGTGACCAGAATACTGCAGACATTTCCTCTGGATCGCAACAACGAGTCTCTGGAAAAGGAAGCACACTTAAAAGCACACTTGCCCCATTCTCCGAGGGTCTCCGAACCTATTGGAAAGAAGTGGTAACCCACTATATTTGTTGATATTTTGGGTCTCCCTGAAACTGGCGGCACCACCCCCTTCAGCTTCAGAGTATTGTGGGTAGGCTTGAAAAAGCTCTTGGTGAGCGAAACGTAGCCTTAATAAAATGTCTTATTAGAGGAACGTGTGTCCATTTGCCTAACTTTAACATAACACTGAGAAGGTAGTATCATGTGCCTTAGCAAGCACGCACGAGCCACAACTAGCTACACTTCTCACTCTGGAGTAACATTCGGTTAATTAATTTGACACTCGCATACTTATGGTGGACGATGAAAATATCCTATATTCTTTCGAAGTACTGTGTATTAGGTTATAGTTCCTGGTACCCCCCCCAGTCAAACAAGTCTTTAATGTTTCTTGGGCACTCCAGTGTGTAATGCTGCAGCGTGTGGCCCACTGTCTACTTTGTGAACAAAATTTTTGTTACTCACCGTTTATATGGAAT
The DNA here is from genome assembly GCA_009830355.1 of Cherax destructor. NCBI lineage: Eukaryota > Metazoa > Arthropoda > Malacostraca > Decapoda > Parastacidae > Cherax > Cherax destructor. The sequence goes on from WNWK01001791.1 coordinate 222,874, forward strand.
GGCGAAGGTACATTACATTGGTCAACAACCAAAATGCTTCCGAGACCAGAGTAGCAATTTCCAACTAATTTTAGGTCACTGATAATGAATATCATGGTTAAAATTGTTTGTTTGCTCTACTTTTCAATATACACCTACGTGTCACAACAGGTTCCAACAGACTTGCGGCAGTGTGTTTCTTACCACACTCACAGTCTCACTGACCTTCATTATTGTTCCAGCAGTCATAGAAGGTAGTTGTGCTGTGCAAGTTTATATTTTGAGGTGAAAGGTAGGCGATTTTCTTAGCCAAACACTTTTTAAACTTATAATAAATATTCACTGAACAAGCTATTGATATGCATGTGAGGCAACAATATTAATGGTCTGATGGAAGCACTTGGCATCGACTACGGACCCAGTCACTGAAGGCTGTTCATAGATTCATCAAAACGAGTCTGAAAGTTGTCTTGCTGCATAACGGCAATAGTAAACCATCAGTTCCTGTGGGCTATGCACCACATATGAAATAAACTTATGAGAATATAAAGCATATGTTGCAATGCATGAAATATGATGAACATCAATGGCAGCTCTGTGGTGACTTAAAGGTTGTTGCTCTTGTGATGGGCTTGCAGGGCGGATACACCAAGTACTGCTGCTTTCTATGTGAATGGGACAGCCGTGCAAGAGGTTGCCACTACATCAGGAGAGACTGGCCACCTTGTCAATCATTGGAGCCTGGGATGAAAAATGTTCAACATCCATCTCTCGTTGAACCAAACAACATTTTGCTACCACCACTACACAAAATTGTGGCTCATGAAAAAACTCTGTAAAAGCTATGGAGAAATCCGGTCAGGGATTCAAGTATTTAACATCAAGTGTGAAGTGTTTAGTTACGCTCATGCGCTCGTGAGGGGAGGAGAACTTTCTTTCGGTTTGGTAATTCTCACCTTGTATGTAGGTATGGTTTTATTTTGTCTAGCTGAAGAAATCGACCTAAGCAGCATCTATCAAGGTATGGGGTGCATAATAAATATATCAAACTAACTATTAAGACAACTTTTTCTCTTAAGAGATGCTGTTTTGTAATGTGGCCGACCTTAGCAACATCTGTTAAGTTTTTCTCTCAACAGATGTTGTTTATTAACATGTTAGGTTTGTTCCCTTCTAGGGTAGAAGAGAGGGTGTCTTGATGCCAGTTGAGTGCTCTTGATGCTCGTGGCTTGATATCCTCAAGCCATTGAAGGTACGGAATCGATCCCGGGCACAGGTAAAAACGTTGGGATTTTTTTCCCTTACACCTGCTGCCTCTGTTCACTTACCAGTAATTAGGTACCTGGGTGTTAGCCGACTGGTGTGAGTGGCATCCAGACGGAGAAGATTAAAAGGATTCCAGTGGAAATAAGTACGATGGCACTAATTATTTTAGGCTTATCTTAGATGGCAAATCCTCGTGGTTAAAAATTCAAACATTTTATCTTGGCTATTCACCCCTTCCTTGGAACGAACATGATAGCCTTCCAGTCTTCAGGCTACATGATCTATAGGTTTACCGCTTCCCTTTAATGATTTATTAAAATAATACATAATACGTATAATAATCTTTATTTCTACAAGTGACTAAGAGAAGTGAATGCGAGGGTCTTGGCAAGAGGTGTGGGGTTAAAAGACAAAGAATCAGATACAAAGTGGGAGTTGTCACAGTTGCTTTTTGCTGATGACACTGTGCTTTTGGGAGATTCTGAAGAGAAGTTGCAGAGGTTGGTGGATGAATTTGGTAGGGTATGTAAAAGAAGAAAATTGAAAGTGAATATAGGAAAGAGTAAGGTGATGAGGATAAAAAGATTAGGTGACGAAAGATTGGATATCAGATTGGAGGGAGAGAGTATGGAGGAGGTGAATGTATTCAGATATTTGGGAGTGGACATGTCAGCAGATGGGTCTATGAAGGATGAGGTGAATCATGGAATTGATGAGGGAAAAAGGGTGAGTGGTGCACTTCGGAGTCTGTGGAGACAAAGAACTTTGTCCATGGAAGTAAAGAGGGGAATGTATGAGAGTATAGTTATACCAACACTTATATGGGTGTGAAGCATGGGTGATGAATATTGCAATGAGGAGAAGGCTGGAGGCAGTGGAGATGTCATGTCTGAGGTCAATGTGTGGTGTGAATATAATGCAGAGAATTCGGAGTTTGGAAATTAGGAGAAGGTGCGGGATTACCAAAACTATTATCCAGAGAGCTGAGGAGGGGTTGTTGAGGTGGTTCGGACATGTAGAGAAAATGGAACGAAACAGAATGACTTCGAGTGTATAAATCTGTAGTAGAGGGAAGGCGGGGTAGAGGTCGGCCTAGGAAAGGTTGGAGGGAGGGGGTAAAAGAGGTTTTGTGTGCGAGGGACTTGGATTTCCAGCAAGCATACGTGAGCATATTTGATAGTGAATGGAGACAAATGGTTTTTAATACTTGACGTGCTGTTGGAGTGTGAGCAAAGTAACATTTATGAAGGGATTCAGGGAAACCAGCAGGCCGGACTTGAGTCCTGGAGATGGGAAGTACAGTGTCTGCACTCTGAAGGAGGGGTGTCAATGTTGCAGTTTTATAACTGTAGTGTAAAGCACCCCTCTGGCAAGACAGTGATGGAGTGAATGATGAAAGTTTTTCTTTTTCGGGCCACCCTGCCTTTGTGGGAATCGGCCGATGTGTTAATAAAAAAAAAAATCTACAAGTACATGTACATGGTATACAGGCATAGCTGACATCAATGACATACTACTATATAGAAAGCTGCTTGTTATGCAGAGCATTTCGGGCAAATTAGCTCAATTTTGTCTCACATTGTGACCCACACCAGTTGACTAACACCCAGATAGGTACCCATTTTAATGATGGGTGAACAGGGACATCAGGTGTTTTATGGAAACACGTCCTAATGTTTTTTCCAGCCGTACCTGGAGATCGATCCCCGGACCTCAGTGTGTGAGCTGAGTGCGCTAGCGATCGAGGTACGGGACACCTAATCTCAGCTACTTAAGTATAACGTTAGGCCAGTCAAATATGGCCACATCTGATGCTCCATTTATTGGCGATATGTCTCGATATGAAGTTTTAATAAGGCAAAATTTTATTCACAGATTTAGATATAATTAATTTTATTCATGGGATAGCGCTAAACCTGTAGGAGCCATACAGTGGCTGGGGAAATGGGAAGCATTCTGGATCTTAGTATTTACGTAAAGGCGCTAGCTTCTCGAGAATGCTAATTAAAAATAAAAAATTCTGCCAAAACGTGGATTTATTTATTAATATGTACAATTAATTCTTTGATTCCATCATCAATACAATTTTCCTCATTGACGCTGGGAAGGGGCTCTTGATCCAAAGGATTGCAACTTCCCTGCCATTGCATCGAATGTGAATGCCTCCCATTTCTTGGGTGTGACCCCTATGGGTTTAGTGCTCCCTATGAATGTAATAATCGTGCATATAATTAAAAAAAAATCCTAGTGTACTTTTAAGTGGGTTTAACGTTTTGAAAATTCATTTTTCAAGCAAGAAAGCGTCAGTTGATCCCAGGGGCTGGTAGAGGAAGGTCACACGATCTGTTCCATATAACATCGTTCATCATTGGGTATGTTTGACCCTTGTTGGTTTAGCGCTTAGTTAAAATAATAATGTTTATCGTATATAAGCGTTTTTTTTTTTTTTTGGGGGGGGGCGGCTCGATAAGCATAAGCCTATCGAGATCAAACGCAGCACCCAGTAAAATACTGCTTTTGATAATTGTTATGAATGTTACAAATGTGAGGCCTGTAGTTTTGCACAGCAACATATGATATATTGCTAATGAACGGCCGGTTGTGCAAACTGACATTTTCACAAACAGCTCGCACTTACCAGAGGAAACGTATGACATTTCGTCCTGGATTATTGTCAAGTAAACAGTTGACAATTGTCCAGGACGAGTCGAAAAGTCATAAATTTCCTGTCTTAAGTGTGGGTTATTTGTGAGTTGTTCTAGCCACGGTATTGTGTTCATCTGAATGTTTATACGAATCTGAATATATCTTTATCTAGGTAACCCTTCAAGGAAGGTTCCTTGACGCCAGTGAGGAGCTCTTGATCCAAGAAATTGGACCGTCCCTTCCTTTGAACCACTCCCCTATACACCCAAGACCTGTATGATGGGTTTGGCGCTTCCCTATGAAAAATAATTATTTGCCTAGCTAAAATGATCAAAATCTAGAAATTTTGTCCGCATTAACACAGCATCGCCGTAGCGTCAGTGGCAGCCATATTTGCTGGCCTAAGGTTATGCATCCCTTGTATTTTTAGTGACTGGGATACAATAATAGTAGTTAACAGCCCCTTGCTTCAGGCAGCTTAGTTGCTTACGACACGCAATGTTTGTAGGGGAAGGATTCAAACTATTAAGAAAGTTAAAGCAATCTTAGGAGTGTGTATACATACATATACATAAACATATATGTGGTGCATATTGGATGTAAGTAGTAGTAGTTGCAAGATTTGTCAGTTGTTCTTACGACTTTGAGACAATGACCAGCAATCCTGTCAGTGTAAGTCATTGAGCGGTCTTTTTTACACGTGTGACAGAACAATAGGTAGTAAGTCCTTGGGTGATTTTTGTCTACCAGCCTACTACTGGTTAGCCAGACTTGAATGCTGGAGGTGAGAAGTATAATGCCTGCAGCTCGAAGGGCTATTTGAAATGTGATGTGGAAGTACCACCTCTGGTGTTAATTGGGAATCCGTGTTCTCGAAGAGAATAAACTTCGTTCAGGACAAAATCCAGATTTCTCAGAGCTGTTTATTTTCTCCCACCTTCCCGCATACTCTCTCTCTCTCAACGCACATTCCCATAAGGAAAAAATGTAAACTAGAAAGAGACGCTCCCTTTACAGGCAAAGACGAAGAATCACAGAACTTCTCTAGGGATAGACTATCTGAAATGCGGAAGGAAACTCCGACTAGGGAAATAGAAAATATTGAACTCAAGTTAAATTAATTTTACAGAACCCAGGAGAGACAGGAGCTAAAGGCTATTAATGAAATACCTGGAGAGGGTTTCGGGGGTTAACGCCCCCGCGGCCGGTCTGTGACCAGGCCTCATGGTGGATCAGGGCTTGATCAACCAGGCTGTTACTGTTGGCCGCATGCAACCCGACGTACGAACCACAGCCCGGCTGATCAGGTACTGACTTTAGGTGCCTGTCCAGCCAGGGGTCTATTGGTAATCCCCCTTATGTATGCTGGGAGGCAGTTGAACAGTCTTGGGCCCCTGACACTTATTGTGTTGTCTCTTATTGTGCTAGTGGCGGGGCACCACTAGCACAATAAGAAAGGTGATGTTGCATCGTCTGCCGAGTCTTTTGCTTTCATTGGGAGTGATTTTTGTGTGCAGGTTTGGTACTAATCCCTCTAGGATTTTCCAAGTGTATGTAATTATGTATTTCTCCCGCCTGCGTTCTAGGGAGTACAGGTTGAGGAACTTCAAGCGTTCCCAGTAATTGAGGTGTTTTATCGCAGTTATGTGTGCCGTAAAGGTTCTCTACATTTTCTAGGTCAGCTTATTGTGTTGTCTCTCAACGTGCTAGTGGCACCCCTGCTTTTCATTGGGGGGATGTTATATCGCCTGCCGAGTCTTGCTTTCGTAGGGAGTGACTCTCGTGTGCAAGTTTGGTACTAATCCCTCCCAATAGTGACACAATGATTGTACTGGTATTAAGGTTAGGTAATTGTAGTGATTAACTATGTTTACAAAATTGAGGTAGTTAAAAAATTTAAGAATTTAACAATTAGTTTATATATTAATGGAAATGGTGACGTGTTGGCATGATACAGTTTCTATAACAGTTTCTGTAACTGATGGGTATCTAGATGGGTGGCGATCTTGCTTCTTAAAACCCTTTCAGAGATTTTTATATGTGCCTGACCAGTCGGGCTGTGGTTCGTACGTTGGATTGAGTGTGGCCATCAGTAACAGCCTGGTGGACCAGGCCCTGATCGACATTGCGTCTTGGTCATGGACTGGTGCGCGGGGGCGTTGACCCCCGGGACACCCTCCAGGTATTCCCTATACCCATCCTGTGATCGGTAGATTAAAGACATATGGGTCCAGGGAACTAGGCTGCCAAGTGTTCATAGATAAACAAGTCTGAGTGTTTATGCAGACATGAATTAATATTAAAATGACATAAAATACCGACAGGTTGGTAAGATAAATGTGCAACAGTTACATATTCTTTATTCTGAAACGTTTCACCTACACAGTAGGCTTCTTCAGTCGCGTATAGAAAAGTTGGTAGGAGTAGAGATGTGAA
>WNWK01001791.1:234200-249937 GCA_009830355.1 Cherax destructor
AACCTTGCACTTTCTTGAGCTTCTTCACGTGCTTGGCTAGGTGTGGGTTCCAAACTGGTGCTGCATACTCCAGTATGGGCCTAACGTACACAGTGTACAGGGTCCTGAACGATTCTTTATTAAGATGTCGGAATGCTGTTCTTAGGTTTGCTAGGCGCCCATATGCTGCAGCAGTTATTTGGTTGATGTGCGCCTCAGGAGATGTTCCTGGTGTTATACTCACCCCAAGGTCTTTTTCCTTGATTGAGGTTTGCAGTCTCTGGCCCCCTAGGCTGTACTCCATCTGCAGTCTTCTTTGCCCTTCCCCAATTTTCATGACTTTGCACTTGGTGGGGTTGAACTCCAGGAGCCAATTGTTGGACCAGGCTTGCAGCCTGTCCAGATCCCTTTGTAGTTCTGCCTGGTCCTCGTCCGACTGAATTCTTCTCATCAACTTCACATCATCTGCAAACAGGGACACTTCGTGTGTGTATGTGTGCATGCATGCACACTTGAGTGCGTGTGTGCATGCATGCTTATCCAATGGTGTGGCATGCAAAGACTCTACAGACAGCAAATGTAGGGGTACTTACCCATACATCTCAACTCATGTGCTGTTAGATGATCAAAAATGTAATTTCTATCAGTCTTCTTTCCTATTAAACTAATATTGTTTTACAAATTCACAGGAGAAAGCAAAATCCATTATGAGAACATTTCAAAACAGCGCCTACTTTTTGGAAAGGAGGGATTTATTTCAGCAAGCAACACGTATGTACACTGATATTATTTTGCATAGTGTATAGCAATGCATTTTTGTTTATATTTTGGAGCTTGTGTATTAGTGATAATAGTGAATGATATTAAGGAACAATATGAACGTTGACTCACAAAAATATATAAGATTTACTGTATAAAAGAAAAAGTCATAGTCCAATGTTAAAGAAAGGGAGCAGCCATTACTTCCTTAACTCAAGTGGATAAGAGTGACATTTCATGAGATTTGAAAAGCTGTATACTGCCCATTAAATTATTTATTATTAGACAACTCAGTGAAAAATATTTTTATTTGATAAACTGCTTTAATAGTGGGCTACTCATTTAAATCAAATTTGTCAAGGTTTAATGTTAGCTATGGAAAAATTTACTTGGATAATCATATTATTGATGGTATAGAATACTAACAAGTTGATTAATAAGACACATGCACAACAGCATGTGACTAACTTCAGTGACTAACTTGCTCAAGGTTAGTTAGTGTTGACTGGGTAACACTGCCTGTTGTTCCTAGACTGTATATCACATTTATTCTTATGTGTATTTTTTTTCATAGGTAGTAGGTTGGTATACAGCAACCACCCAGGGAGGTACTACCATCCTGCCAGGTGACTGTGAAACAGAAACCTGAAACTGTTTTACATGATGGTAGGATTGCTGGTGTCTTTTTTTTCTGTCTCATAAACATGCAAGATTTCAGGTACGTCTTGCTACTTCTACTTACACTTAGGTCACACTACACAAACATGTACACATTTATGTATACACACTATCTGAGTTTTCTTTGATTTTATCTTAATAGTTCTTGTTCTTATAATTTTTCCTTTTCCTTTCATATCCATGGGGAAGTGGAATAAGAATCTTTCCTACGTAAGCCATGCGTGTTGTAAAAGTCAACTAAAATGCCAGGAACAATGGGCTAGTAACCCCTGTTCCTGTATAGCTTACTAAAAAGAAAAAGAAGAAAACCGTCAAAGTGGGATGTTTGAATGTGCGTGGATGTTGTGCGAATGATAAGAAAGAGATGATTGTAGATGTTATGAATGAAAAGAAGCTGGATGTCCTGGCTTTAAGTGAGACAAAGCTGAAGGGGGTAGGAGAGTTTCAGTGGGGAGAAATAAATGGGATTAGGTCAGGGGTTTCAAATAGATTTAGAGCTAAAGAAGGAGTGGCAATAATGTTGAATAATCAGTTATGGCAGGTAAAGAAGGAATATAAATGTATAAATTCAAGGATTATGTGGAGTAAAATAAAGGTTGGATGTGAAAAGTGGGTTATAGTAAGTGTTTATGCACCTGGAGGTGAGTGGTGCATTGAGGTATCTGTTGAGTGAGTGTGTGGGGAGTTTTGAACCAAGTGAGAGACGGATCTTAATGCTAAAGTGGGTAAAAATGTTGTGGAGGGAGTAGTAGGTAAATTTGGGGTGCCAGGGGTAAATGTAAATGGGGAACCATTAATTGAGCTATGTGTAGAAAGAGGTTTGGTAATAAGTAATAAATATTTTATGAAAAAGAGGATAAATAAATATACAAGGTATGATATAGCACGTAAGGAAAGTAGTTTGTTGGATTATGTATTGGTGGATAAAAGGTTGATGGGTAGGCTTCAGGATGTACATGTATATAGAGGGGCAACAGATATATCAGATCATTATTTGGTTGTAGATACAGTTAGAGTAAAAGGTAGATGGGACAAAAAGAAAATGGCAACAGCAAGTAAGAGAGAGGTAAAAGTGTATAAACTAAGGGAGGAGGAAGTTAGGGTGAGATATAAGCAACTATTGGCAGAAAGGTGGGATAGTGCAAGTATGAGTAGTGGGGGTGTTGAAGAGAGTTGGGATAGTTTTAAAAATGCAGTATTAGAATGTGGGGCAGAAGTTTGTGGCTATAGGAGGGTGGGTGCAGGAGGAAAGAGGAGTGAGTGGTGGAATGAAGAAGTAAAGGGTGTGAAAAAAGAGAAAAAGGTAGCTTATGAGAGGTTTTTACAAAACAGAAGTGTTAATAGAAGAGCAGAGTATATGGAGAGTAAAAGAAAGGTGAAGAGAGTGGTTAGAGTGTAAAAGAAGAGCGGATGAAAGAATGGAGAGGCTCTGTCAAGAAATTTTGCTGAAAACAAGAAAATTTTTGGAGTGAGATAAACAAGGTAAGAAAGCCTAGGGAACAAATGGATTTGTCAGTTAAAAACAGAGTAGGGAGTTAGTAGATGGGGAGCTGGAGGTAGTGGGTAGATGGCGGGAATATTTTGAGGAACTTTTAAATGTCGATGAAAAGGGAGGCAGTAATTTCATGTACTGGCCAGGGAGGTACAACATCGTTTAGGAGTGAAGAAGAGCAAAATGTGAGTGTGGGGGAGGTGCTTGAGGCATTACGTAGAATGAAAGGGGTAAAGCAGCTGGAACTGACGGGATCATGACAGAAATGTTAAAAGCAGGGGGATATAGTGCTGGAGTGGTTGGTATTTTTGTTTAATAAATGTATGAAAGAGGGAAGGTACCTAGGGATTGGCAGAGAGCATGTATAGTTCCTTTATATAAAGGGAAGGGGGATAAAAGAGAGTGTAAAAATTATAGGGAATAAGTTTACTGAGTATACCAGGTAAAGTGTATGGCAGGGTTATTATTGAAAGAATTAGAGGTAAGACAGAGAGTAGGATTGCAGATGAGCAAGGAGGCTTTAGAGTGGGTAGGGATGTGTAGATCAAGTGTTTACAGTGAAGCATATATGTGAACAGTATTTAGATAAAGGTAGAGAAGTTTTTATTGCATTTATGGATTTAGAAAAGGCATATGATAGAGTGGATAGGGGAGCAATGTGGCAAATGTTGCAAGTGTATGGAATAGGTAGTAAGTTACTGAAGGCTGTAAAGAGTTTTATGAGGATAGTGAGGCTCAGGTTAGGGTGTGTAGGAGAGAGGGAGATTACTTCCCGGTAAAAGTAGGTCTTAGACAGGGATGTGTAATGTCACCATGGTTGTTTAATATATTTATAGATGGGGTTGTAAAAGAAGTAAATGCTAGGGTGTTGGGGAGAGGGGTGGGATTAAATTATGGAGAATTAAATGCAAAATGGGAGTTGACACAGTTACTTTTTGCTGATGATACTGTGCTTATGGGAGATTCTAAAGAAAAGTTGCAAAGGTTAGTGGACGAGTTTGGGAGAGTGTGTAAAGGTAGAAAGTTAAAAGTGAACATAGATAAGAGTAAGGTGATGAGTGTATCAAACGATTTAAATAAAGAAAAATTGGATATCACATTGGAGAGAGGGATTATGGAAGAAGTAAATGTTTTCAGATATTTGGGAGTTGATGGGTCAGCGGATGGGTTTATGAAGGATGAGGTTAACCATAGAATTGATGAAGGAAAAAAGGTGAGTGGTGCATTGAGGTATCTGTGGAGACAAAAACATTATCCATGGAGGCAAAGAAGGAATTTACGAAAGTATAGTGGTACCAACACTCTTATATGGGTGTGAAGCATGGGTTGCAAATGCTGCAGCGAGGAGGAGGCTGGAGGCAGTGGAGATGTCCTGTCTAAGGGCAATGTGTGGTGTAAATATTATGCAGAAAATTCGAATGTGGAAATTAGGAGAAGGTGTGGAGTTACTAAAAGTATTTGTCAGAGGGCTGAAGAGGGGTTGTTGAGGTGGTTTGGTCATTTAGAGAGAATGGATCAAAGTAGAATGACTTGGAGAGCGTATAAATCTGTAGGGAAGGAAGGCGGGGTAGGGTCGTCCTAGAAAAGGTTGGAGGGGAAGGGGTAAAGGAGGTTTTGTGGGCGAGGGCTTGGACTTCCAGCAAGCATGTGTGAGCATGTTAGATAGGAGTGAATGGAGACGAATGGTTTTGGGACATGACGATCTGTTGGAGTGTGAGCAGGGTAACATTTTGTGAAGGGATTCAGGGAAACCAGTTAATTGATTTAGTTGGACTTGAGTCCTGGAAATGGGAAGTACAATGCCTGCACTTTAAAGGAGGGGTCTGAGATAGTGACAGCTGGGAGGGACTATTCTCAGCTGTCGTATCTGAGCTCCTCTGCAAAGACAGTGATTATGTATGAGTGTGGTGAAAGTGTTGAATGATGATGAAAGTATTTTCTTTTTGGGGATTTTCTTTCTTTTTGGGTCACCCTGCCTCGGTGGGAGACGGCCGACTTGTTGAAAAAAAAAAAAATGCACAACACTTGGGTATCTGTATTGCCAAAACCTTTCAACTGCGCAGAAGGCTTCTTTGGTCAAATACAGGTGAATATAACGGTGGAGACTTATACACTTGCCTTTATTTGACTGCTTCTCTGGAGGTGAAATATTTCAGAAATAAAAGATCCAAGTGTTGCATATGTATCATATTAGTTCCATGTAGTGTGGAAGTCAGCCACATAATAGTACTATATCAGAGTGATGGGAAGATAACACTCAAAGGTTGATAATGAGTCCAGAGACAGTCCCCTGCTTTACCCCCTTTCATTTTACCCTACTTAAACCGGATGGGTCCTACACAGATGACAGCAAGGAAATGAGTGAGTTACTTAAATCCCAGTATGACTCAGTCTTTAGCGAGCCATTAACCAGACTGAAAATCGAAAACCTAAATGATTTTTTCATGAGAGTGCCACAGAACTTGACAGACGCATGCCTTTCTGACATCATCACTACGCCAAATGACTTTGAAAAGGCAATAAATGACATGCCCATGCACTCCGCTCCAGGCCCAGACTCATGGAACTCCGTGTTCATCAAGAACTGCAAGAAGCCCCTATCACATGCTTTTAACATCCTATGGAGAGGGAGCATGGACACTGGGATCGTCCCGCAGCTACTAAAAACAACAGACATAGCCCCGCTCCACAAAGGGGCAGTAAAGCAATAGCAAAGAACTACAGACCAATTGCGCTAACGTCCCATATCATAAAAATCTTTGAAAGGGTTCTAAGAAGCAAGATCGCCACCCATCTTGATACCCATCAATTGCACAACCCAGGACAGCATGGGTTTAGAGCAGGCCGCTCCTGTCTGTCCCAACTACTGGACCACTACGACAAGGTCCTGGATGCTCTAGAAGATAAACAGAATGCAGATGTTATATACACAGATTTTGCAAAAGCCTTTGACAAGTGTGACCATGGTGTAATAGCACACAAAATGCGTGATAAAGGAATAACAGGAAAAGTTGGTAGATGGATTTATAATTTCTAACACATAGAACACAAAGAGTAGTAGTCAACAGAGTAAAGTCTGAGGCAGCTACTGTGAAAAGCTCTGTTCCACAAGGCACAGTACTTGCTCCCATCCTATTCCTCATCCTCATATCAGACATTGACAGGGATATAAGCCACAGTGCTGTGTCTTCCTTTGCAGATGACACCCGAATCTGTATGACAGTGTCCACCGTTGAAGACACTGCAAGACTCCAAGCAGACATAAACCAAATCTTTAAATGGGCTGCAGAAAACAATATGAAGTTCAATGATGAGAAATTTCAATTACTCAGATACGGAAAACGTGAAGAAATTAAAATCTCATCGGAGTACAAAACTAATTCCAACCACACAATAGAGCGAAAAACTAATGTCAAAGACCTGGGAGTGTTCATGTCAGAGGATCTCACCTTCAAGGACCATAACAATGTAGCAATTGCATCTGCTCGAAAAATGACAGGATGGATAATGAGAACCTTCAAAACCAGGGATGCCAAGCCCATGTTGACACTTTACAGATCGCTTGTTCTATCTAGGCTGGAATATTGCTGCACACTAACTGCACCTTTCAAGGCGGGTGAAATTGCTGACCTTGAAAATGTGCAGAGAACCTTCACGGCACGCATAAGTGCGATAAACCACCTCAACTACTGGGAACGCTTGAAGTTCCTAAACCTGTACTCTCTAGAACGCAGGCGGGAGAGATACATTATTATATACACATGGAAAATTCTCGAGGGCTTAGTACCAAACTTGCACACAAAAATCACTCCCTACGAAAGCAAAAGACTCGGCAGGCGATGTAACATTCCCCCAATGAAGAGCAGGGGTGCCACTAGCACGTTGAGGGACAACACAATAAGTGTGAGGGGCCCAAGATTGTTCAACTGCCTCCCAGCATACATCAGGGGGATTACCAACAAGCCCCTGGCTGTCTTCAAGCAGGCACTGGACAGGCACCTCAAGTCGGTACCTGATCAGCCGGGCTGTGGTTCGTACGTTGGACTGCGTGCGGCCAGCAGTAACAGCCTGGTTGATCAGGCTCTGGTCCAACAAGAGGCCTGGTCACGGACCGGGCCGCGGGGGCGTTGACCCCTGGAATTCTCTCCAGGTAGACTCCAGGTAGACTGCCTTATGCACCTTCCCCACACTTGTCTGGCTCTTCCTCACTCCTAAAAGATGCTATACATCCCAGGCTAATGCATGAAATCATTGCCTCCCTCTCTTCATCAACATTTAACAGCTCCTTAATACTTTGAACATCCCATCTAATAACTCCCCTCTTCTGCTTTTAGCTGTTAAATCCATTTGTCACTAGGCTTTCTCAACTTATCTACAGATAATATCCAAGGATCTCCTTGAGTACAAAAAATGTACTCACATCTATGCTTTACTTAACAATAATCCTTGTATCGATCGGTTTAATCTCATTCAGCCACCCACAACTGACAATTTATGAGAGACAAAAGTGGTGCTACATGCCCTGGCCTAGGCAAAGGATTCTTTCATTCTGTTTATGTATGGTACTGTAATCATTTATTATATAACTACTTTTTCAGAGAAGCTGTATGGAGCAGAGTTTACCATTACTGTAGGGCTTCAAAGTCGAATGACGTTCTTTTGTTTGGTAAGTTACATATTAGCTGATATGGAAAAAGGTTACAGTACTTAGAATATGATAGTATACTAATATTTTTTAAAATAGAGAAACTAGATGTTTTAAATTCAGTATCAACATTATTTGCCAGAATATAAATTCAAGATTAAAATAATAGAGTTTATTTTGCTAGAAAATATTGAGGTTACATTAGATAAGGGGTCCCCAAACTCTTCAGCTCATTGACCCCTTCATGAAGTTTCAGACTGTTCATTGACCACCAAACATTTATTACGTATATCATATCATAAAAATCTTTGAAAGGGTTCTAAGAAGCAAGATCGCCACTCATCTAGATACCCATCAATTGCACAACCCAGGGCAGCATGGGTTTAGAGCAGGTCACTCCTGTCTGTCCCAACTACTGGACCACTACGACAAGGTCCTGGATGCTCTAGAAGACAAACAGAATGCAGATGTTATATACACAGACTTTGCAAAAGCCTTTGACAAGTGTGACCATGGTATAATAGCACATAAAATGCGTGATAAAGGAATAACAGGAAAAGTTGGTAGATGGATCTATAATTTCCTAACAAGTAGAACACAAAGCGTAGTAGTCAACAGAGTAAAGTCTGAGGCAGCTACGGTGAAAAGCTGTTCCACAAGGCACAGTACTCGCTCCCATCTTGTTCCTCATCCAAATATCGGACATAGACAGGGATATAAGCCACAGTGCCGTGTCTTCCTTTGCAGATGACACCCGAATCTGCATGACAGTGTCCACCATTGAAGACACTGCAAGACTCCAAGCAGACATCAACCAAATCTTTAAATGGGCTGCAGAAAACAATATGAAGTTCAATGATGAGAAATTTCAATTACTCCGATATGGGAAACGTGAGGAAATTAAAATCTCATCGGAGTACGTATAAAACAAATTCTAACCACACGATAGAGAGAAAAACTAATGTCAGAGGATCATGTCAGAGGATCTCACCTTCAAGGACCATAACACTGTAGCAATCACATCTGCTAGAAAAATGACAGGATGGATAATAAGAACCTTCAAAACCAGGGATGCCAAGCCCATGTTGACACTTTTCAGGTCACTTGTTCTATCTAGGCTGGAATATTGCTGCACACTAACTGCACCTTTCAAGGCAGGTGAAATTGCTGACCTAGAAAATGTGCAGAGAACCTTCACGGCACGCAAAACTACGATAAACCACCTCAATTACTGGTAACACTTAAAGTTCCTAAACCTGTACTCCCTAGAATGCAGGTGGGAGAGATACATTATTATATACACTTGGAAAATTCTAGAGGGATTAGTACCAAACTTGCACACAAGAGTCACTCCCAGCATACATAAGGGGGTTTACCAATAGACCCCTGGCTGTCTTCAAGCGGGCACTGGACAGGTACCTAAAGTCGGTGCCTGACCAGCCAGGCTGTGGTTCGTACATTGGACTGCGTGCGGCCAGCAGTAACAGCCTGGTTGATCAGGCTCTGATCCAACATGAGGCCTGGTCACAGACCGGGCCGCAGGGGCGTTGACCCCTGGAACTCTCTCCAGGTCTCCAGGTATGAAAGCAAAAGTCTCGGCAGACGATGTAACATCACCCCATTGAAAAGCAGGGGTGCCACTAGCATGTTGGAGAGACAACACAATAGGTGTCAGGGGCCCAAGACTGTTCAACTGCCTCCCAGCATACATAAGGGGGATTACCAATAGACCCCTGGCTGTCTTCAAGCAGGCACTGGACAGGCACTTAAAGTCAGTACCTGATCAGCCAGGCTGTGGTTCGAACGTTGGACTGCGTGCAGTCAGCAGTAACAGCCTGGTTGATCAGGCCCTGATCCACCATGAGGCTTGGTCACAGACCGGGCCGCGGGGGCGTTGACCCCCGGAACTCTCTCCAGGTAAACAGGCAGGTCCCGCTTTGCAGCACTTCTTTTTACATCGTTTTGCTAATATACAACAGTTTTCGATTATGTAGTATACCCATTCTTCATTTATTCACACTTCCTACTGTAAATATATTCACTATAAGCTAGGTAAGTCATGTGTGTACTGTATATGCATTTTGTAGGCCTAGCTATATTGATCGCTTAATATATGATAATGTAAACATGTTATCAGGCTTTTATTTTCATTTTAAAGTGAAAAAATGCTATGATTCACTTTACAGAGATTTTCGCTTTACAGCAGTAGCCTGGAACCTAACCTGCTATATAACAAACAAACAAACAAACAAACAAATTTTATTTCATTGCAGGTTACATGGGTATGGGAAATTACAATGTAAATTGAGTGCAAGGAGAGCCACTGACATGCCATGGCATTAGGGGCAGCTTATTCTAGTCCTTAAAAACTATGTACTTAATATTAGAGAAATTTATTGAGTTTATTCTAGTTAAAAATTATTTTCAAAATTACAATATGATGAAATTTTACTGTTTAAATTATTATATAATGATATTAGATCTTAGATTGTTACAGGTGTTAAGATTCTTGAATGATAATATGGAATTGAGATTATCTTAAGGAAAATAACATTGAGCATTTTTGACATTAACTTATAATATGAGTAGGGGTAACATAATAGTAACATATTATTAAAAATTGAGATTATCGTATAGGAAAGTAACAATGAGCATTTTCAAAGTAGTTTATAGCATGATCATTTAGGTTTGGGTGAGTAGGTGGTTTTGAGTTGAGTCTTAAATTGATTTTCAGACAAGATTATCTTAATATTTACTGGTAATGAATTCCAGATTCTGGGGCCCTTTATGTGCATAGAATTTTTACATAGGTTGATATGAACACGGGGTATATCAAAAAGTGATCTGTGTCGTGTGTTGTGGTCATGGGTCCTATTAAAGTTGGTGAGGAGAGTTTTGAGCAGAGGGTTTATATTAGAGTGTAAAGTTTTATATATGTAGTAGGCACAAGAGTAAGTATGAATGTTCTTTACGGTGAGTAGTTTGAGACTTTTGAATATTGGTGGAGTATGCTGTCTAGAGTGGGAATTTGTTATCATTCTGACTGCGGCCTTTTGTTGTGTTATGAGTGGTCTAAGGTGATTTAACGTTGTTGATCCCCATGCACAGATTCCATAGGTGAGATACGGGTAGATAAGTGAATGATATAGTGCAAGGAGAGCTGATTGAGGTACATAATAGCGTATCTTTGATAATATGCCTACTGTCTTCGAGATTTTCTTGGAAATTTGTTGTATATGTGTTTGGAATTTAAGGCTACTGTCAAGGTGGATTCCTAGGAATTTTCCTCTGTGAGTCTTGTGATGGGTGTACCATTAAGTGTTATGTTAAGTGGAACATTTGTGGCTTTGCTTCCAAACTGTATGAAGTAGGTCTTGTCAGTATTGAGAGTAAGCTTGTTAGTCGTCATCCATGTTGATATTTTCTGTAATTCGGCATTAACAGTGTTGGCCAGTATAACTGGATTTGGGTGAAGAAGACATATGTTGTGTCATCTGCAAATAAAATGGGTTTGAGTAGTTGTGATGCATTCGGTAGGTCATTTATGTAAATGAGGAATAGGAGTGGCCCCAGGACACTTCCTTGAGGACTCCGACTGTAATTGGTTGTGTGGAAGAGTTCGCTCCATTTGTGTACACGTATTGGCTTCTGTTGGTGAGGTATGATTTTAGGTAGTTGAGTGGGTGCCCCTTATACCATAGTGTGCTAATTTTGTGAGCAGTAAATCATGGTCGACTGTATCAAAAGCTTTGCGGAGATCAATGAAGATTCCCAGTGGGACTTCTTTTTCTCAAGTGCTGTATATATTAACTCCAACATGTGCGTAATAGCATCGTTTGTGCTCTTGTTTGTCCTGAATCCAAATTGACAGGGGTTGAGTACATTGTGAGACGAGGTAGGAATAGATTTGTCTATGAATTAATTTTTCGAAGATTTTAGAAAGCAATGGTAAATTAGAAATTGGTCTATAATTATTCAGGTCTGTTTGATCACCTCCTTTGTGGATCGGGGTGACCCTAGCTATTTTGAGAATTGATGGAAAGGTAGAGGCTTCAATGGATTTATTGAATAGTGTTGCTATGATTGGTGACAGTACCTGTGAAGCTTTTGTACATAAAAGTTGGTAGGCTGTTTATGTCTCCTGCCTTGTTTTTAAGGGTGTTGATTATGAGCGAGACTTCAATTGGGTTGGTAGGAGCTAGGAATAGCGATTAGGGTAGGTGTTTGTGAGGTAGTCTGTTGGACGGGTGTTTGAGCTTGGGATTTTACTCGCTAGATTCTTTCCTATGGTGGAGAAGAAAACATTAAGTCTGTTTGCTGTCTCAGTAGGTGAGAGTAGGGGTTCATCTGCTCTTGATAATTTGATGGTGTTGTTTTTCGCTATCTTATTATTTCCTAGAATTGCAGATAGGGTCTTCCAGGTCTTTTCATATCACCTTTTATGTTCTGGAGTCTGTTCTCATAATATGGTAGTAACAAGCAGTTCCCCCTTAGTGTTTGTAATTCTGTTACTTGTGGGTCCTGGTCATGTAGGAATTTATATTGAAGCCCCCTGTGACCCCCAAATGGTCTTTGTTCATGTTTTTCATCAGTTATTGGGGTTTAAATAACATACACACCATACATGTTTTATACATACACACATACAAACACATGTTACATAACACACACACACACACACACACACACACACACACACGTGAAAAAAAAATTTTTTGGGGCAAAGTCGGGGGTTTTTTCCCAAAAATGGTCTGTAATATACCACTGTGGATAAAATACTTTTTACATATCTTGAACATTTTTGAATGAGTAGTCTCTGAATTCATTTTTATGCACTCCAGTAAAAATGACGCAGGGTGTGACAATAACCCCAATGGGTTTTTCATCTTGTTTGGTCTACATCTGGTGGTGGTGATTTAACCTGCCAAAAAATCTTGTAAAAGGGAGGCGGGGGAGATGACACCCAAAAGGGGTCTGCTTATTTTTTGGATGCACCATAGACATGTCCTGCATGATAGAATGATAGATGGACTGACTGGTGTAAAACCCCCGAGTCTTTTTAAAAAATTAGTTAAAATTCTTTTCTTTTGGGTTTCTAAAAAATCCCCAAAGGGAAGCCAAGATTGTAACCCCCTCTTTGAAAGCAAAAAAATTAGCCAATTTATCGGGTTTATCATGCATCTGAAGACCAATGTGAGATGGAATCCACAGCATGTGCACCCCCGACTCTATTTCCCCGAACCCACCACCCCGTGCCTGGCTTCTGACACGAGCATGCTACAAGTTATCTTGATGAGTTGAGAGCATTTATGGATGACAGAGAATCAGTTACAATTAGGGGTTTAACCTTGATACATGGCCCCTTTGAGTAAAAGGGTATGGCAAACAGTTCTGTCTGAAGGGTGGGGCCCCCGTTATTGATGCGTGTTTAATTTCCAAAAAGAGCCATCACTCGGGATGACAAAAACAGCACAAAGGGTGCACCAGTGGTTTGGGTAAACCCCGAACCATCAACGTAAATAATTTGTGAGAGAGTGTGCTGTTTGGCAAAAAATTTCAATACAGTTTGGGGATCATGTTTGGCTTAAGGGGCGAAGTTTTGGGGTTTGATTTAAAAAGTATTTTGGGGGGAAAGGGGGGAAAAGGTAGTTTTGGGAAAGGGGGGAATATTCCATGGAGGGAGAAGTGCCATGTTGCCTTACTTCCCCCCGATCATGTATCGGGAAATTATGCGGGGTCGGTTCCAGTTTTGATCCCCCCCGGGGGGGGTTTTCACCAGTGCTGAAAAATTTGGGGGGTTTCTGTGCATGGGTTTGAAGGGGGTTCCTGAGCATTTTTCCCCAATTAGGATATTTCTTTTTTTTAAGATCTCTGATCTTGGAATATCAAGTTCTTTTTGCATATTTAAAATTTTGGCAGTAAAAAGGGATCCTAAAATGATCCTCATTGCTTCTTCTCATTTTTTTAACCCCAAGCTTAGTCAGACCCCCGAAAAAGTAGGGGGCCCAAAAATAACTAATAAATTTTTATAAGCAAGAAAAACATTTTCAAAATTTTTTAAATTTAAACCCATCCCGGGGGGGGAAAACCCCGCCCCCAACCCCCAAATTTCTCAGCCTTTCTTTGTATTGACGAAAAAAATCTCTTTTAAAAGGGGAAATAGTGGGACCCCCAAAGCCTAGATATGTATCTGTTTACATATTCTAAAAGGACCCATCATGCAACTGGATATGGCGAACTGTGCCTCTCTGTCGGGGGGCCCCTTTTTTTAGTATCTTTGTTTTTTCAGTAGAGATTATCAACCCCAGGTCTTAAAAAGAGGGGGAGTACATGGTTAAGGATGTTTTGGGTGTTGGAGAATCCGGTGGTGTGAATCATTATATCATCAGCAAAAAAGATCATATAATAATGATGGGGCACTAGGCATGGGGTTAAAAAAAGGCATTAATTAGAATATTGAATAAAAGTGGGGGGTGAGCCCCCTCCCTGTGGGTTCCTAATTCAAAGTCTTTAGTTATACTTCTATGCCCCTGGAAAAAAACAGAAGACTTTCTTTGGACAGGTAGCCTTTTTTAACCAGCAGGCCATCCTCCAACATCCATTCTGGCAAGTTCACTAATTTACATGTCTGTTGGAACATCAAAAAACCCCATTTAAGGTCAAGGAAGGTAGTGTATGGCTTCCCGGGGAGGTGAAAGGTGGTGCATTGGTGCCCTTTTCCTTCATGGCCGTTCCATGCAACCGGGGGGCAAAAAATTTTTTTCTGTACATGAGACGATTAAAATCATCCTCTCAAATGTTTTTTATAAGCAGCTAGTAAGAGATATTGGGCGAAATGAATTTTTTTGGAAAAAGGAATGGGGGAAGAAAAAAAGGGGGTTGGTCCCCAAAAAGGGCTCCCCAAAATTTCATAGCTCATGTTGTATAATTCAGTAAAAATTGCCTGGTACTCGACACAGCAATCTTGATATTTTGGTAATACCATCCTCACCAGGTGACGTTTTGGGTTGCCTTTAGTTAGTGCTGCATCAAGTTCAAAAACAGTGAAAAGGGAAGGTTTTAGTCATCTTCCTTTTTGGGCATAAAACAAACAAGTCTCTCCCTAGCATCATATTTGTCATTTAATTTCCCCTTTTGGTACTGGGGGGAAATTTTCATAAAAGATTTAACAGCCCAAAAAACTGACTAGCTCATTCGCCCTATGTAAGGGGGGGAAGGGGGGAATCGGCCGGGGTTTGTTCCCTTAATTCTGACAAGTTACAAAAAAGGGGTTTTCAGATTAAAAAAAGGGATATAAAGGGCCAGAGACTGGGGCCCCCAAAATTTTGATAGCTGGGGAAACCCCAAACAGGTGAAATTGCTGAACTAGAAAATGTGCAGAGAACCTTCACGGGGCACATAACTGCAATAAACCACCTCAATTCCAAGGGGAAAGAAATTCCTTATCTTTTTCTCTCTAGAACGCAGGTGGGAAATCATTATTATATACACTTGGAAAATCCTAAAAGTTTTTAAAAATTTCACATGAAGTCACTCCGAAAAAAAAAACTCGGCAGACGATTTTAACATCCCCCCCAAGGCAAGGGTGCCAGTGGGGCGGTTTTGAGACAACACAATAAGTGTCCCCGGGGCCCAAAAGGCTGTTCAACTGCCTCCCCGCCAAAAAAGTGAGATTACCCTTGGGCCCTCGCTGTCTTCATGCAGGCACTGGCACCCCCCCAAAATCGGGGCATGACCAGGCCCCGGGTGTGGTTCGTACGTTGGAATGCGTGGGGCCAGCAGTAACAGCCTGGGTTTTCCAGGACCTGATCCCCCCTGAGGGGCCGGTCAGAAAAAGGGGGGCGGAGGGGGTTTTACCCCCCGAACTCTCTCCCGGGGGAACTCCTGGTTTTTTTCTTGTTCAGTTTTGGGGAAATTTTGGGCCCGACCCTGGACCCTTTCCTCAAAAATTTTTGACTACCGCCCCCCGGATGGCAGTTGCATGCCAATCCCCACATTACCACGACGCCAAATGACTTCGAAAAGGCAATAAATGACAACCTTGCACTCCGCTCCCCCGGGAACTCATGGAACTCTGTGTTCATTTAAGAACTGCAAAAGCCCCTCACATCTTTTTTAAATCCTATGGGGGGAACATGGACACTGGGATTTGTCCCCCCGTTACTAAAAAAAAAGACATAACCC
>WNWK01001792.1:0-215000 GCA_009830355.1 Cherax destructor
AAAGAGGGATTTTGAAGGATTTGAGGCTGACCCTGACCCTGACAACCCTGTGCCTGTTGTGGAAGATATTGTGGAATTGGGCAAGTCCCTGGGGTTGGAGGTGAGTGTTGAGGATGTGGAAGAGTTGGTGGAGGAGCACAGGATAGACCTAACCACTGAAGAGCTGAAAGAGCTTCATCTGGAACAGCATCAAACCACAGTAGAGGAAATTGATTCATAGGAGGAAGATGGACAGGGTGAGGTAACTTCTTCAGAGATTAAGGAAACTTGGTCTACGTGGACTAAGGTGCAGACATTCGTTGAAAAACACCACCCTGAGCAAGATGAAACAAGCCACATCTGCAACTTGTTCAATGACAAAACCTTGTCTCACTTCAGGAAAATGTTAAAGAGATGCCAGAAACAGAGCACTCTGGACAGTTATTTTTATAGACAGCTGTCTAGTGATTCTCAAGCTGGTCCTAGTGGGATTAAAAGACAAAGAAGGGAGGGACTTGTTATCTGAAGTCCTTATGGAGGGGGATTTCCCTTCCAAACACTAAGCCCTCACCCTGTCCTCCTACCTATCTTCCAGATGCCAGCAAGTTTATTCAATAAAGGTAAGTAAATGT
The DNA here is from genome assembly GCA_009830355.1 of Cherax destructor. Taxonomy (NCBI): domain Eukaryota; kingdom Metazoa; phylum Arthropoda; class Malacostraca; order Decapoda; family Parastacidae; genus Cherax; species Cherax destructor. The sequence goes on from WNWK01001792.1 coordinate 612, forward strand.
TATTTTAAATGTTTAATTATAAATTTATTATACTTTATATATATTTATATTTGTTTTGTGTATGTAAGAGTATAGTTAATCTTTACAAAATTAATTTTTTGTGAATATTTTTGGGTGTCTGGAACGGATTAATTGCATCTACACCACTTCTTATGGGAAATAAGGGTTCGACTTTTGAACCATTCGAGTTAAGGTGTGTGTGTGTGTGTGTGTGTGTGTGTGTGTGTATGTGTGTGTGTGTGTGTATGTGTGTGTGTGTGTGTATGTATGTATGTATGTGTGTGTGTGTATGTGTGTGTGTGTGTATGTGTGTGTGTGTATGTGTGTGTGTACTCACCTAGTTGTACTCACCTAGTTGTGGTTGCAGGGGTCGAGTCAAAGCTCCTGGCCCCGCCTCTTCACTGGCCGCTACTGGGTCACTCTCCCTGCGCCATGAGCTTTATCATACCTCTTCTTAAAGCTGTGTATGGAACCTGCCTCCACTACATCGCTTCCCAAGCTATTCCACTTCCCGACCACTCTGTGACTGAAGAAATATTTCCTAACATCCCTGTGATTCAACTGAGTCTTCAACTTCCAACTGTGTCCCCTTGTTGCTGTGTCCCATCTTTGGAACATTCTGTCTCTGTCAACCTTGTCAATGTCCTCCAGTGTCGTCAGGTCGATTTACCTTAACCTCTCCTCGTGGGACATACCCCTTAGCTCCGGGACTAGTCTTGTTGCAAACCTTTGCACTTTCTCTAGCTTCTTTACGTACTTGGATAAATGTGGGTTCCAAACTGGTGCTGGTGTGTATGTGTGTGTGTGTGTATGTGTGTGTGTATGTGTATGTGTGTGTGTACTCACCTAATTGTACTCACCTAATTGTGGTTGCAGGGGTCGAGACTCAGCTCCTGGCCCCGCCTCTTCGCTGTCCGCTACTGGGTCTCTGCTCTCCCTGCTCCATGAGCTCTATCATACCTCGTCTTAAAACTATGTATGGTTCCTGCCTCCACTATATCTTTCTCTAGACTATTCCACTTCCTGACTACTCTGTGGCTGAAGAAATGCTTCCTAACATCCCTTTGACTCATCTGAGTCTTCAGCTTCCAGTTGTGTCCCCTTGTTTCTGTGTTCCCTCTCTGGAACATCCTGTCTCTGTCTACCTTGTCGATTCCCCGCAGTATTTTGTATGCCGTTATCATGTCTCCTCTGACCCTTCTTTCCTCCAGTGTTGTTAGTCCTATTTCCCTCAACCTTTCTTCATAGGACAGACACCTGAGTTGTGGAACTAGCCTTGTCGCAAACCTTTGCACTTTCTCTAGTTTCTTTACGTGCTTGACCAGGTGTGGGTTCCAGACTGGTGCTGCATATTCTAGTATGGGCCTGACGTACACGGTGTACAGTGTCTTGAACGATTCCTTGTTTAGGTAATGGAACGCTAATCTTAGGTTTGCCAGTCGCCCATATGTATGTGTGTGTACTCACCTATTTGTACTCACCTATTTGTGGTTGCAGGGGTCGAATCATAGCTCCTGGCCCCGCCTCTTCACTGATTGCTACTAGGTCCTCTCTCTCCCTGCTCCATGAGCTTTATCAAACCTCGTCTTAAAACTATGTATGGTTCCTGCCTCCACTATGTCGCTTTCTAGGCTATTCCACTTCCTGACAACTCTATGACTGAAGAAATACTTCCTAACATCCCTTTGACTCACAGGAGTCTTCAACTTCCAATTGTGACCCCTTGTTTCTGTGTCCCCTCTCTGGAACATTTTGTCTCTGTCCACCTTATCTATTCCGTATTGTGTATGTCGTTATCATGTCTCCCCTAACCCTCCTGTCCTCTAGTGTCGTCAGGCCGATTTCCCTTAACCTTTCTTCGTAGGACAATCCCCTTAGCTCTGGGACTAGTCTTGTTGCAAACCTTCGCATTTTCTCAAGTTTCTTGACGTGCTTGACCATGTGTGGGTTCCAAACTGGTGCTGCATACTCCAGTATGGGCCTGACGTATATGGTGTACAGAGTCTTGAATGATTCCTTAGTGAGGTATTGGAACGCTATTCTTAGTTTTGCCAGCCGCCCATATGCTGCAGCAGTTATCTGATTGATGTGTGCCTCAGGAGATGTGCTCAGTATTATACTCACCCCAAGATCTTTTTCCTTGAGTGAGGTTTGCAGTCTTTGGCCACCTAGACTATACTCTGTCTGCGGTCTTCTTTGCCCTTCCCCGATCTTCATGACTTCACATTTGGCAGGGTTAAATTCAAGGAGCCAGTTACTGGACCAGGCTTGTAGCCTGTCCAGGTCTCTTTGTAGTCCTGCCTGATCCTCGACTGATTTAATTCTTCTCATTAACTTCACATCATCTGCAAACAGGGACACTTCTGAGTCTATCCCTTCCGTTATGTCATGTGTGTGTGTGTGTGTGTGTGTGTGTGTGTGTGTGTGTGTGTGTACTCACCTATTTGTACTCACCTGGTGGTTGCAGGTGTTACTCACCTGGTGTGGTTGCAGGGGTCGCGTCACAGCTCCTGGCCCCGCCTCTTCACTGGTCGCTACTGAGTGTGTGTGTTTGTGTACTCACCTAATTGTACTCGCCTAATTGTGGTTGCAGGGGTCGAGACTCAGCTCCTGGCCCCGCCTCTTCGCTGTCCGCTACTGGGTCTCTGCTCTCCCTGCTCCATGAGCTTTATCATACCACGTCTTAAAACTATGTATGGTTCCTGCCTCCACTATATCTTTCTCTAGACTATTCCACTTCCTGACTACTCTGTGGCTGAAGAAATGCTTCCTAACATCCCTTTGACTCATCTGAGTCTTCAGCTTCCAGTTGTGTCTCCTTGTTTTTGTGTTCCCTCTCTGGAACATCCTGTCATTGTCTACCTTGTCGATTACCCGCAGTATTTTGTGTGTCGTTATCATGTCTCCTCTAACCCTTCTTTCCTCCAGTGTTGTTAGTCCTATTTCCCTCAACCTTTCTTCATAGGAGAGACTCCTGAGTTGTGGAACTAACCTTGTCGCAAACCTTTGCACTTTCTCTAGTTTCTTTACGTGCTTGACCAGGTGTGGGTTCCAGACAGGTTCTGCATATTCTAGTATGGGCCTGACATACACGGTGTACAGTGTCTTGAACGATTCCTTGTTAAGGTAACGGAACGCTAATCTTAGGTTTGCCAGTCGCCCATATGCTGCCGCAGTTATCTGGTTGATGTGTGCCTCCGGAGACGTGCTTGGCGTTATACTCACCCCAAGGTCTTTCTCATTTGCCAAGGTTTGTAGCCTTTGTCCGCCTAGCCTGTACTCTGTCAGCGGTCTTCTTTGCCCTTCTCCGATCTTCATGACTTTGAATTTGGTGGGATTGAATTCGAGAAGCCAGTTGCTAGACCAGATGTCAAGCTTGTCCAGGTCTGTTTGAAGTCCTGCTTGGTCCTCTTCCGATGTGATTCTCCTCATTAATTTCACATCATCTGCGAACAGAGACACTTCTGAGTCTATCCCGTCCGTCATGTCATTTACATATACCAAGAATAACACTGGTCCTAGGACTGACCCCTGCGGTACACCGCTCGTCACAGGCGCCCACTGTGATACCTCATCACGCACCATGAACCGTTGTTGCCTCCCTGTGAGGTATTCCCTGATCCATTCCAGTACCCTTCCTGTTATACATGCTTGTTCTTCCAACTTCTTTACTAATCTCATGTGAGGAACTGTGTCGAAGGCCTTCCTGCAGTCCAGGAAAATGCAATCAACCCACCCTTCTCTCTCTTGCCTTACCTCTGTTACTTTATCATAGAACTCTAGGAGGTTTGTTACACAGGATTTGCCTTCCCGGAATCCGTGCTGTCTGGTGTTTATTATCCTGTTCAGCTCGAGGTGCTCCACCATTCTTTTCCTGATGATTTTCTCCAGGACTTTGCACACTATACATGTAAGTGACACTGGTCTATAGTTTAGTGCCTCTTTTCTGTCTCCTTTTTTAAAGATGGGGACTACTTTGGCCTTCTTCCATACCTCAGGTAGCTGCCCAGTTTCAAGGGATGTGTTGAATATTATGGTAAGTGGCACACTCAGTACCTTAGCTCCTTCCCGAAGAACCCACGGGGAGATATTGTCCGGACCCATCGCCTTTGAGGTATCAAGGTCACTGAGTAACTGCTTCACCTCCTCCTCAGTTGTGTGTATGCCCTCTAGCACTTGATACATCCCTTGTTGGTGATGCACCCCATCCTGTCTACCCAGCTGCCTTCCTTCCTCCACTGTGAATACTTCCTTAAACCTCAAGTTGAGCTCCTCACATACCTCTTGATCGTTACTTGTGAGTTCCCCATCTTCTCTCCTCAGCCTTATCACCTGGTCCTTGACTGTTGTCTTCCATCTGATGTGACTGTACATCAGTTTCGGGTCGGACTTAACTTTCGATGCTATGTCGTTTTTGTACTGTTTCTGTGCATACTCGTTTCTAGCTCTTCTACTAATCTCTTTGTTTACTTGGGTTCTTTGCCTTCTGTACCTTTTCCATTCTCTGACACTCTGAGTTTTTGCCTCCCTGCACCTTTGGGTAAACCAGGGGCTCTTTCTGGCCTTCCCATTTAATCTTTTTCCTCTGGGTATAAACCGTTCCTCTGCCTCCTTGCACTTTGCCCCTACGTATTCCATCATTTCATTTATCGTCTGTCCGTCCATTTCCCTTTCCCACTGAACCTCCTGCAGGAAATTCCTCATTCCGTGTAGTTTCCTCTTTAAAGCCTGGGTTGTCTCTTTGGTACCGTTTTCCCTCTCCACCTGTAGCTCTACAATGTACTCAAAGCTCAACACCATATGGTCACTGGCTCCCAGGGGGTCTCGTGTGTTATGTCTTCAATATCTGAGCTGTTTAGGGTGAATGCAAGGTCCAGTCTTGCTGGTTCATCTTCTCCTGTCACTCTGGTCGTGTCCCTGACATGTTGGTGCATCGGGTTTTCCAGTACCACGTCCATCATCTTGGCTCTCCAAGTTTCTGGACACCCACGTAGTTCTTGGTTCTCCCAGTCGATCTCCCTGTGGTTGAAATCGCCCATGACCAGTAGCTTCGCTCTGCTCATGTGCGCTTTTCTTGCCACCTCCGCCAGAGTGTCCACCATCGCTCTGTTGTTCTCATCATATTCCTCACCTGGGCTCCTGCAGTTCTGTGGTGGGTTATACATCACTGCAATGACTATCTTGTGCTCCCCAGACTGGATGGTACCTACTATGAAGTCCCTTTCTCTACACACCTCCATTCCTTCCATTTCCTCGAATCTCCAACAGTTCCTTACAAGCAGTACGACCCCTCCCCCTGCTCCTTCTATCTTTCCTCAGGATCTGATATTCCTGTGGGAAGATTGCATCTGTTACTGCCTCATTTAGTTTAGTTTCTGTGACAGCTATGATGTCTGGGGACACCTCACCTATTCTTTCATTCCACTCTTCATACTTATTTGTAATTCCATCCACGTTTGTGTACCAAACCTTCAACCTTGTTTCCAATACTGTCCCTGGGGAGATCTTGGTGGGTTGGGGGTTGGGGCAGGGTGCCCATAGGGGGTTGCAGCATGGGTGGGGGGGATTGTATTGTTGGGGTATGGGTTGGTGGGGTGGAGTTTGTGGTGGGGGTGGGGGTAGGTGTGATGGTGGGTTTTGGATTGCTGGGGTGGGGACAGGGGGACTGATGTGTGTGTGTGATGTTAAAGTGTATGGTTGTCGTGGGGTTTTTGTGATTTGAGGCCCACCGTGGGTACTTCCAGTGTGTGTGTTTGTCCTGTTTGGGCTTGGTGTCCTCCGTATCTCACTGTCTCCTCTCTCTCCTCTCTTCACCTTCTTATCTTCTCCTTCTGGGCCTCCCTTTCTTCCTGCGTTCTGTCCCGATCTAGGTATACATTCCGGTACCCCCGATTCATCCTCAGCCGTGCTTTCTCTTGCAGGATCGTGGTGCGGGCTGATTCTTCCTTGAAGATTACCTTGAGAGGTCGATTTCTTCCCCTTGTGTACCACCCGATTCTCCGAAAATTTGTCACTTGGGACGTGTCTTCCCCTATTGCTAGCATGATACCTTCGATCCTTTCTTTCTCCTGTTTTCTTCTGTCGTAGTTGTCCCCTTCGACTTCCTTCAGGCCATAGATAAAGATCGTCTTCTCCCTTTCCTCCTCCCACTGTGTCTCCCATAGCCTCATCAGAATTGCATTAGCCTCTCCCGGTGCTGTCATGGTTGTATCCCCGAGTTCCTTTGTGTGTCCGGCCTGCTCTTACGTCCCTCTCCGCTGCAGTGTGTTGTTACTTTGCTCTACCCATGTGAGTGAGCTCTTCTGGCCACCTCAGCTAGTGTCTACCATTGCTCTGTTGCTCTCTTCGTATTCTTCTCTTAGTCTCCTGCAGTTCTGTGGTGGGTTGTACATTACTGCAATTACCACTTTATGGCCTTCAGGCTGGATTGTTCCTACTATGTAATCCCTTTCGCCCATTCCATCCATTTCCTCAAATCCCCACAGGTTTTTAATGAGCAGTGCAGCTCCTCCTCCCCTTCTGTTCCCTCTATCTTTCCTCAGGATTTGATATCCGGATGGAAAGATTGCATCTGTTATCATCCTGGTGAGTTTCATTTCAGTGAGTGCTATTATGTCTGGGGATGTCTCCTTGATTCTTTCATGCCACTCCTCACATTTATTTGTTATTGCATCTGCATTTGTATACCAAATCTTCAACTTCTTTTCTGAACGTGTGGTCCAGGGGGTACGATGGAGTTGGGAAGGGGTAGACCTGATGAGGAACTATTGGTGGTTGCTGTGAAGGTGGAGTTTGTAATGAGGAGGGTGGAGGCATTGGGTATGATATGTGTGTTTTGGGTTAGAATGTATGGTTGCATTGGGGTTGTCCTGGTTGGGGGGTTTCTGTAGGTGGTTGTGTGGGAGGATGTATTTGATCTTCCTCCTGAGTCTGGGGTCTCCTGTCCATCTCCATCTTCACCTCTCTTTCCTCCTTTCGTCTTTGTACCCACTGTTTCAGTTTCTGCCTTTCTTATCATGTTCTGTCGCAGTCGAGATACACCCTCTGGTACGCTGACATGTCCCTTAATCTTGCTTTCTCCTCCAGGATCCTGTTTCGAGCTGATTCTGCCTTGAAAATCACTTTGACAGGCCTGTTTCTTCCTCTTGCAAACCCCCCTATTCTCAGAAAATTTGCTAGCTGGGTCATGTCATCTTCTCCTATTGCTTTCATGATACTTTCAATCGCTTTTTTCTCCCCTTGTCTTCTTGCTTCATAAGTTTCCCCATCAACTTCCTGGAGCCTCTTTCTTTCTCCCACTGCATATCCCTATGTTTCCCCTGATTCGATTTAGTTACCTCCATTGCAGCTTTCCTTACTTCAATCTCTTCACTATCTGTTGTCCCTGTTATCTCTTCACTATCTGTTGTCCCTGTTGTCTCTTCACTATCTGTTGCCTCTTACCCCTCGACCAGTAACGGTGGGTGCCAGACTGAATATCTCCGGTTTACCTCTGGATGAGGGTTTCTTCAAAAGTTTCAATGATACACTTCTTAGAACACTCTGCTGAACCGACCACGGGTAGGCGGATAGGACCGAGGTTTGGTTCACTCAGACTTGAAGTGTGTGATTTAAATACATTCAAAACAAGTGACATTATGCTTAGACTATGTAAGTGAAGGTGGGCGATATGGTTTGTTACCCTTGTTGTCGCCTTTTATACGTTGTCTAGTTGGACGGTGCAGCAAATGCACTGGCAACCTACGCATGTGCCAATACTGGAGTGGGCGGAACTACATCGTATGGCACACCTTACCCTGGCCACCCGACTGCTTAAGGTTATTGTTAGCTTCAAAGGTACTTTAGATTTATTCAGGGCGAGATCTAACTTATTAATAGAGCGATATGAGATGCAGGGAGCATTCTTTTACTTAAAGCCTGCAAAAATCTCAGGATTAATTTTACCATCGTTACCGATCCATTTGGTTTTCCATTTGGAAGAATGCTCAACTCGACAATTGAACCTTTGAGTACCTCGTCGAGTGCATGCCTCTCGTTCATTAAACACATGAGGATGAGCTTTGCCTTTACATAAATACTTACGCATATTCTCCTTGAAGTTTTCCCATTTCCTAAGCCTACTGATATGCTTAAGGCGGACTAAGGAATTAGCTTCTTACTTACCCAGGACTACCAACGAACTGCATGCCTAATATAGTGATCGTCAACGGGATTGTCATGTTTACCCTGCATGAATGTAAGTTTCGACAGACATTATCCACGCTTATAACATTTCTGGGCTACATTCAAAGGTGAGAGATGGGCGTGAAGAGAATGCGGAAGCTCCAATTAACTCTTGCTCCTTTGCAACGATTTCAACAACAGAATTATTGGCCTGAGAAAACGAGTGCTTGCACTCACAACTTCTAGTTTTGGGTATGGTGAAGTCGAACATAAAAAGTAAAAAAAAAAAAAGAGCAGAAATGCTTAAAAGTTACGCAATTTACACTAGGCTTGACCAAAGTCAACGAGAGCTTACACAGTGTGAGGTAAAAAAGGGTTTATAACTTTTGAAAGGCGCTGGATCATGGATAGGCACCCATATTACAAACACAGGTAGCAAATAAGGGCTGACTGACTAGGAATTGCATGTTCAATGACATCTGATGTATAGCAACAAGGTGCTGTATCAATCCACATGCAATGAGGAAAATAATTGTCACAAGTTCACTAGGAAATGTTAAGTCACTACTTTACTTAACTTTGGTCGCAGCGGTGTGTAGATGTTGCACAGATGTTGCAGAGGTATCGCAGATGTCTCTTAAGTCACTAGTCAAAAAGGGCTCTCACATGAAGACTTATAGGAGTCCAAGCTGAACGCTTCAGAGAGCAGAAGGCAACTGAAAGACTTTCTAAGGTCTGTCTTGTGTGTTGCTTTAGGGTCCAAACAGCTGTCAACAGAGGTGTGAAGAGCTGTGTGAAGGACTTGAAGCAGCTGTATAATAACTCTATAGAACAAAACTCGAGAGTGAGGGATTTCGGGAAATAAACGCTGTACACTGTTGTGTCAGGTGAGAGACTGTTGTGTCAGGTGAGAGACTGTTGTGTCAGGTGAGAGACTGTTGTGTCAGGTGAGAGACTGTTGTGTCAGGTGAGAGACTGTTGTGTCAGGTGAGAGACTGTTGTGTCATGTGAGAGACTGTTGTGTCAGGTGAGAGACTGTTGTGTCATGTGAGAGACTGTTGTGTCAGGTGAGAGACTGTTGTGTCAGGTGAGAGACTGTTGTGTCATGTGAGAGACTGTACATGTCCCGTGGCTAGGAAAAGTTACCAAGCTAATACAGTGAAATATTCATATTGTTAGGGAAGAAAAAAAAAGTTGTTAGCACCGTATATAGCAGTATTACTAGTGAACACGAATAAATGACTTAAAAAAAAGGCACTGAACTGAGAAAGTGTTTGTGTCAGTTAAGGAATCGGACACAGATATGTGGTAAAAACTTTGTTAAATTGTTAGATTTTAAAAGAGAGAACTTTAAAGAAGACAAATTGCTCACAGGACATAAGAGTAGCACTAAGGCACCAAAACACCTCAAAACAATTTTCACACAGCACTGAAATAATGCTGAGGAAGAAATAGGTGCGTGTTGTGGGCAGACACATAACAAAACTTGTGTGTGGCGTCGAGTCATAAAGTCATGCTGAGACTTCCTGGCTTGGAGACTGGCTTAGACACCTGGTTTAAAAGCCAATCCCTTGCTAAGCCACAAAGAACGCCGAAGAGATACCGACGAACAGAAATTAAGTCCGAAAAATAGCTGAATACAGCGCAGCTCGATTGGTAGCGCACTGTGACGTGTTTCCTTGAGACACCTGCTGTCCTTGTTCGCCTATTAGTAAAATAGTCGGCACCTGGGTGTTAGTCGACCGGTGTGGGTCGCATCCTGGGACAAAATTGACCTAATTTACCAGAAATGCTCTACATAACAAGGGGTTTTCTACTCAGTAGTATATCATTGATGTCAGCTAGGCCTGTATACATCGTACATGTACTTGTAGAAATAAAGATTTTTTTTTTCAACAAGTCGGCCGTCTCCCACCGAGGCAGGGTGACCCAAAAGAAAGAAAATCCCCAAAAAGAAAATACTTTCATCATCATTCAACACTTTCACCTCATTCATACATAATCACTGTCTTTGCAGAGGCGCTCAGATATAACAGCTGAGAATAAGTCCCTCCCAGCTGTCACTATCCCAGACCCCTCCTTTAAAGTGCAGGCTTTGTACTTCCCATTTCCAGGACTCAAGTCCAACTAAATCAATTAACTGGTTTCCCTGAATCCCTTCACAAAATATTACCCTGCTCACACTCCAACAGCTCGTCAGGTCCCAAAAACCATTCACTCCTATCTAACACGCTCACACATGCTTCCTGGAAGTCCAAGCCCCTCGCCCACAAAACCTCTTTACCCCCTCCCTCCAACCTTTTCGAGGACGTCCCCTACCCCGCCGTCCTTTCCCTACAGATTTATACGCTCTCCAAGTCATTCTACTTTGATCCATTCTCTCTAAATGACCAAACCACCTCAACAACCCCTCTTCAGCCCTCTGACAAATACTTTTAGTAACTCCACACCTCTTCCTAATTTCCACACTCCGAATTTTCTGCATAATATTTACACCACACATTACCCTTAGACAGGACATCTCCACTGCCTCCAGCCGCCTCCTCGCTGCAGCATTTGCATCGCATGCTTCACACCCATATAAGAATGTTGGTACCACTATACTTTCGTACATTCCCTTCTTTGCCTCCACAGATAACGTTTTTTGTCTCCACAGATACCTCAACACACCACTCACCTTTTTTCCTTCATCAATTCTATGGTTAACCTCATCCTTCATAAACCCATCCGCTGACAAGTCAAATCCCAAATATCTGAAAACATTTACCTCTTCCATACTCCCTCTCTCCAATGTGATATCCATTTTTTCTTTATTTAAATCATTTGATGCTCTCATCACCTTACTCTTATTTATGTTCACTTTCAACTTTCTACCTGTACACACCCTCCCAAACTCATCTACTAACCTTTGCAACTTTTCTTTAGAATCTCCCATAAGCACAGTATCGTCAGCAAAAAGTAACTGTCAACTCCCATTTTGCATTCAATTCCCCATAATTTAATGCCACCCCTCTCCCCAACACCCTAGCATTTACTTCTTTTACAACCCCATCTATAAATATATTAAACAACCATGGTGACATTACACATCCCTGTCTAAGACCTACTTTCACCGGGAAGTAATCTTCCTCTCTCCTACACACCCTAACCTGAGCCTCACTATCCTCATAAAAGCTCTTTACAGCCTTCAATAACTTACTACCTATTCCATACACTTGCAACATTTGCCACATTGCTCCCCTATCCACTCTATCATGTGCCTTTTCTAAATCCATAAATGCAATGAAAACTTCCCTTCCTTTATCTAAATACTGTTCACATAAATGTTAAATGTAAACACTTGATCTACACATCACCTACCCACTCTAAAGCCTCCTTGCTCATCTGCAATCCTACTCTCTGTCTTACCTCTAATTCTTTCAATAATAACCCTACCTACACTTTACCTGGTATACTCAGTAAACTTATTCCCTATAATTCTTACAACCTCTTTTATCCCCCTTCCCTTTATATAAAGGAACTATACATGCTTTCTGCCAATCCCTAGGTACCTTCCCCTCTTTCATACATTTATTAAACAAAAATACCAACCATTCCAGCACTATATCCCCCCCCCTGCTTTTAACATTTCTGTCATGATCCCGTCAGTTCCAGTTGCTTTACCCCCTTTCATTCTATGTAATGCCTCACACACCTCCCCCACACTCAAATCCTGCTCTTCTTCACTCCTAAACGATGTTATACCTCCCTGGCCAGTGCATGAAATTACCGCCTCCCTTTTTTCATCGACATTTAAAAGTTCCTCAAAATATTCCCGCCATCTACCCAATACCTCCAGCTTCCCATCTACTAACTCCCCTACTCTGTTTTTAACTGACAAATCCATTTGTTCCCTAGGCTTTCTTACCTTTTTTATCTCGCTCCAAATTTTTTTCTTGTTTTCAGCAAAATTTCTTGACAGAGCCTCTCCCACTCTTTCATCTGCTCTCTTTTTGCACTCTCTCACCACTCTCTTCACCTTTCTTTTACTCTACATATACTCTGCTCTTCTATTAACACTTCTGTTTTGTAAAAACCTCTCATAAGCTACCTTTTTCTCTTTTATCACACCCTTTACTTCTTCATTCCACTATCACTCCTCTTTCCTCCTGCAACCACCCTCCTATAGCCACAAACTTCTGCCCCACATTCTAATACTGCAATTTTTAAAACTATCCCAACTCTCTTCAACCCCTGCCGCCCCTTCCCCATAACTCCTACTTGCACTAGCCCACCTTTCTGCCAATAGTTGCTTATATCTCACCCTAACTTCCTCCTCCATTAGTTTATACACTTTTACCTCTCTCTTACTTGCTGTTGCCATTTCCTTTTTGTCCCATCTACCTTTTACTCTACCTGTAGCTACAACTAAATAATGATCTGATATATCCGTTGCCCCTCTATAAACATGCACATCCTGAAGCCTACCCATCAACCTTTTATCCACCAATACATAATCTAACAAACTTCTTTCATTACTTGCTATATCATACCTTGTATACTTATTTATCCTCTTTTTCATAAAATATGTATTACTTATTACCAAACCTCTTTATACACATAGCTCAATTAAAAGTTCCCCATTTACATTTACCCCTGGCACCCCAAATTTACCTACTACTCCCTCCACAACATTTTTACCCACTTTAGCATTAAGATCCCCAACCACAAGTACTTTCTCTCTTGGTTCAAAACTCCCCACACACGTGTGTGTGCACGTGAGGCCAGGAGCAGGCAGGCTACACGTGTCCGGGGTTTCAGTCGTTCCTGGAGACAGGAACACGAGGGAGACAGTAATACACAGAAAACACACTAAAACCCTCACCTCTGGCTATTGTAACTGGTAGACGGATGGGGCGAGTTTTTATAGTGATTTTTTTATTTCTGGTCCAATTTCAATGAAATTTTTACAGTTATTTAAAGTCTTTGAAATCTACACACTGTGTTTGTAGTGACTTTTTACCTTAAAAGATAGATAGAAAAAATAAATAGTGCCCAATTCTACAGATCATAAAACTCTCCCTTTTCTACAAAATTGGCAAGACGTACAATGCTCTAGTTCACATCAGATGAAAGATAAAGGAAAGATAATCTTGATAATAACCCGTTTGAGCGAAAATGTCAAATAGATTGCATAATAAAAAATGTTGAATTTTATTGATTTTTTTTTGAAGATTTTTTGGCGAGAAAAAAATCAATAAAAACAAAGTGGTAAAAAATATCGCAAATCGCATTTACATGCTAGTAGAACCATCATTACTCAATAACATGTGCAAAAATCATGACACTCCTATTAATACTTTTCACAAAGAATGGAACACAATGTCAATAACTTATTTGTGAGTTATTCATACATTTTTTTTCTGTAAAACTCTATGGATACGGCGCGCCAAATCTCAGTGTGTTGCATACGTCAACACTTGTTGAGACCCCAGAGGCGACTGAGCTAGCATGAGTCCCTGCACTTGAATGGAGGCGTCAGAGATGTTGCTATGTATTGTATTTTCAATGAAACAATCATAAAAATCGTAATTATTGGAGAGAGAGAGAGAAAAAAAAACACTAATTGCCAATGTATTATTTATGAAAGTAAGAACAAAAAAATTACATTTAAGGAAAAACATACTTAGAAATATGATATAAACAAGTTGATTACATCAAAATGTTGCCAGAATGATGCACTATTTTTTGGTAAGAAAACATTTTTTTCAATAATTTTTCAATCTTCCTTTCCTAATCACTAAAAAAAAATTCGCCCCATCCTTCAGTCGCTCCTGGCGACAGGAACACGAGGGAGACAGTAATACACAGAAAACACACTAAAACCCTCACCTCTGGCTATTGTAACTGGTAGACCAGTGCAGGAGATGGTAGAAGGTATATAGTAACACAAGCTGGTGCAACCTGGTTACAGGTAGCCTTGCATTACTGCATGGGTGCACACGTGACTACACAGTGCCCAAGGTGACGCGACAATCTTACATCCAGAATTTGGAATTTGGATATAAAAAAATGCTTCCCACACATCTTGTAGCATAGGCAGGCTGCTGAGACGATCCTCGAGGCCTTAAAATCGTGGATGCTGGCGCTGAGATGCAATGTGTTTGGACAGCTCTGGCTCTTTCCCTCCTTCCTACCTGGATAGCTTACACTCGGCTGGGATCACTATTAACCACCAATGTTGGATCTGGTTTGTAGTAGCGTTTGATTGAGCAGTCAATCTTGTCCGTGTTACTGGAGTGGTTAGCTCAGTTACTGGAGTGGTTAGCTCAGTTACTGGAGTGGTTAGCTCGTGTTGGGAAGCTGAGCTGATACAGGATATCCACGGCTGACAGTGATGCAGTTTATTAGCTATGGGGATCACTAGGTTGAGAGTGGTAGAGGTAGCCAGAACCTGGATGCAAGTAGAGAGGAGCTATGGATGGACTTAATTAGGTCAGCAGAGAAATGAGGACGGACCAGGGGCATGCATCATGAGTTCTGGGAAACATGGGAATCGAAAACCGAAATGTACGGTTGTTGTGCCTTGGCTGGTAACACAAGATGCTACTGGGAGTATGCTATCATCCACGTGACCTGATTTAACTTTCTCCTATATTCTTTACATGGCATTTATCTACATTAAATTCCATTATCCATCTATTACTCCATGTTCTCACTTTAACCAGATCCGTTTTGCAGTTAATTAAAGACGTATTATTTTTATATAAAATATTTGCATCACCTACAAACATTTTCATACATTTTTTTGTCCTTCTGATAAATTATTTAATAGAAACAATATGATGGCAAATACAGAACCCTGTGGCACCCCACTTGTGACATCCAGCCATCCAGATATGTTTCCTCTTACAACTGTTCTCATTTTCCTCTCCAAGTCTCTCATACATTTTAGTAATTTACATTTAGTTCCTCCAATATTTTACATTTTCCAAATTAGTCTTTCACGGAGAACTGTCAAAAGCTTTCTTAATGCCTAGTTAACTACAATCTGCCCATCCATTTCTTTCTTAAGCAATTTCCGTAATGCTGTCTTTATGGCTTAACAAATACGATACATGAATGTGGAGACCGAACACCAAATTATTTATAAACAAGTCAGTATGTTTCTCAAAGTGCTGTCTACACTTCACTCTAATAATGATTTTTTCCCAATAATTTTACATCACATGTCATTGAAACCAGCCTATAGTTGTCACTACTTCCGTTTTACTTATTAGAATACACTCTAATTCACCTCTCCTTCTGGGATTAAAATATCCTATGTGAAAAACATTTTATTTTATGAAGACACTCTGAAGCTTTCTATTTAATACCTCGCACATTTCCTCTCCTCAGTGTTCATGTGTATTCACTTATATGCACTCACCTAAATGTGGTTGAAGGGGTCGATTCACAGCTCATAGCCCATCCTCTTCGCTGGTCGCTATTACGTCCACTCTCTCGCGGCTACAAAAGCTTTGTCGTATTTCTTCTTAAACCTGTGTATGGATTCCACCTCTACCCCCTTCACTCTCCAGATTGTTCCACTTCTCGATAACTCTAAGGCTGAAGAAATGTTTACTAACATATTTCTGACTCATCTGAGTGTGTGTGTGTGTGTGTTTGTGAGAGAGAGAGGGAGAGTGCCTAAGTGTATGTGTGTGAGTTTGTACTCTCTTATTTGTACTTATGTATTAGTGGTTGCAGGGGTCGAGACTTTGCTCCTGGCCCCGTTTCTTCGTTGATTGCTACAGAATAAACTCTCTCCCCCTGCCCAAAGAGCTTTATCGTACCTCTTCCTAAAGCTATGCATGGACCCTGCCTCCACCACATCATTCTCCAGATTGTTCCACTTCCTGACAACTTTAGAGTCGAAGACGTACTGCCTATCCTTCCTATGATTCATCCGAGTCTTCAACTTCCAGTTGTGACCCCTTGTTGCTGTGTCCCATCTCTGAAACATTATGTCCATATCAACTGTGTCAATTCCAATCAGTATTTTATCATGACACCCCCCCATATATTTTCTCCTCTAGTATCGTTAGGTTAATTTCCCTTTAACCACTCCTCTTAGGGCTTACCCCTTAGCTCCGGGATCATTCTTGTTTCAAACCTTTGCACTTTCTCTAATTTTTTGATGTGTTTGACCAGGTGTGGGTTCCATACTGGTGTTACATATTCCAATATGAGCCTGACGTACATGGTGTACAGTGCCATGAATGACTACTTACATAGATGTCGAAACGCTATTCTTAGGGTTGCCAGCGTCCATATATTACAGCAGTTATTCAATTGATGTGCGCCTCAGGAGAGTGAGGCTTGCAGCCTTTAACCTCCTGCCTGTACTCATTCTCAGTCTGAACTTTGTCCTCTCCCAAGTATCATGACCTTTCACTTGTTGGGGTTGAACTCCAAGAGCCATTTGTCGAACCAGGATTGCCGTCTGTCCAGATTCCCTTGTAGGCTTACCTGAGCCTCGTCCGCTTGTATGTTTCTCATTAGCTTCATATCGTCTGCAAGAAACGGCATCGGACCTTGGACTAGCCTCTTTGCAACCCCTTCGACACTCTGACACCTTGTCACGTGCCAACACACGTCTTTTCCTTCCTGTGAGGTATTCTTTTATCCATTGCAATACTTTCCTTGTTATTTCTGTCCGTTCCTCTAGCTTTTCAACTGATCTCTTGTGTGGTACTGTGTCGAAAGCCTTCTTACAGTCAAAGAAAATGCAGTCTACCCATCCTTCTCTTGGTCACAGTCATCCTTGAGGAGTTACGACTGACCAAAGTAAAGTATCTGCTGTACAAAATTTTCCATCTACAAAAATTGCTGATACCGTAAGATACTTTGTGGGCTTAGCAGGTTTTTATGAATCTTTCTATAGCAGCTCCTTTGAGTTGCTTAAGAAAGATGCTCCTTTTGCTTGAACGTTCCATCAAGAAAGAGCATTCCAAATTCTGCTACAGTTTTGAAATTTTCAGATTGGCATAGGTGCCGTCCTGACTCAAAAGACCGATAGTAAGTACAACGCAGTTGCACTTGCGAGTCGTATCCATCCCAAGTCTGAACATAATTATACAGTACCTGAGCAAGAAGAGTCAGGTCCAAGACCAGAGTCTTTAAGACACTTCTGCGACATCATACACCAGTAACCTGTTCATGTCTTGACAGATCATGCTCCATCGATTCCCCTATTCCAGAATAAACAACCAACTGGAAGATTAGCCAGATGGTCCATGGCTATGCAACAGTTCAATGCAACCTTCAAACACTTGCTTAGCAAAACAAATGTAGTCGCCGATGCTTTATCAATGCCGAGGATGTAAACAATGTTCCAAGAACAGATCCTTTATGGTCTTGTCTGATTCGATTCCTTCTGCAGAATGATCAAGCTCTCTCTCTCTGAATGGCGATGGAAGTGTGGTGTTCATGGTAGTGTAGTGGTAATGGTGATTTAGTGATGGTGGTAATGTAGTGCTATTGGTAGTGAAGTAGTAATGGTAGTTTAGTAGTGATGGTAGTATGGGTGTGAGGGTAGTGAAGTTTTGATAGTAGTGTAGTGGGATGATAGTGTAGTAGTGATTGTAATGTAGTGGTGCTGGTATTGTAATATCGTTGGTAATGTACTGCCAATGGTACTGTAGTGGTAATGGTAATGTAGTGGTGATGGTTGCAGCGGTGAAGGTAGTATAGTAGTGATAGTAATGTAATAGTGATTGTAGTGTAGTGGTGATGGTAGTGCAGGTATAATGGTAGTGTAGTGCTGATTGTAGTGTAGGGGTGATGGTAGGGAAGTAGTGATGATAGTGTAATGTGGTGATGATAGTGAAGTGTGGTGATGATAGAGTAGTGTTGATTTTAGTGTAGCGGTGATTTTAGTGTAGTAGTGATTTTAGTGTAGTAGTGATTTTAGTGTAGTAGTGATTTTAGTGTAGTAGTGATTTTAGTGTAGTACTGATTTTAGTGTAGTACTGATTTTAGTGTAGTAGTGATGGAAGTGTAGTTCTGATGTTAACAGATACCGACACAATGGTTTAAAAAATACATTTGAGCAAACACTAGGACATATTTATTAGAAAACGTTTCGGTCCTGGGACCTTGATCACTTCTAACCTACAGAGGTTAAAAAGACTGTGTATGTAGGCAGAGAGTGAGGTGTGAGTGACACATGGTGACCCGAAGAATGCCATATTGGGATGAGGACAGGTAAACAACGGATTTCATCAATCTAGTGGATTTCTTTGTTTCTTTGTTAATTTTAAGCTTTTCAAGTACCAGGAAAACTGCTACAAACAAATCTTTGGGATGTCAGTGGGCAAGCCGGTTGGTGCTGTGCTTACCAGCTTCTTCAGGTAGAACCTAGAGACCGAGAAATTCAGGACCATCATTTCCAACAACCGTTTTCTGGCTATACATTGAAGATGTCTTTGGTTTCTATCTCAGACGTTTCAATATCCAGACCCTCCTCAAGATCAGTGCTGTCGAACCATGAATAAAGTTTATACTGGAATTCAAAAACGATTGTAAACTTCCTTTCCTCGACGTCCTCCTGTGAAAATTTTCCTCCTACAGTGAAAAACTTCTCATCGAAGTGTATAGAAAACCTACCAACAAGAACGATCTAATACACTTCTATTCGCATCAAGCCACCCGCACTAAAAGAGGTGTCCTTATTGGCTTCTTCTTGAGAGCTCTGAGCATCTCAGCACATGTTTCTTTGAAGAAAAATACATCTACATAACACAAGCCTTCACACGTTTTCAGTTTCCTCCTTTCTTCATCCGGGATTGCAGACTCAAGGCACAAGCTATTCTCAACCATGGAACAGTCTTCTAAGCAGTTCATAGTGCTTCCATGTGGTGAAGTTGCCAAGAATACTCGCCAAGTACTTTCTAAAAACAACATAAATGTCGCCACCATAAATACATCATCTATCAAAGACCTCACTATGATATGTGGCCCCACACCTCTAACTTCCACAGAGGGCTTCTGCACCATCCCCTGTGGATACTGTTCCAAGGAATATGTAGGGGAGACAGGCAGAAATATTTCGGTCCGCCTGAATGAACATCGAAACGCCAGCACCAGACGACTTAAGGTATGTCTGTGTCCTCCACAGACTCCACGGGACATTTGATGAATAGGGATGAGGCACAGCTGGTCCTCACCGAACAAGATCTTAGACTCGGACAGTGTCTGGAAGCCTCACTAATCGCCGTCACCGACATCATATACGATACTCAACCAGGCAAAACATCACCTACCTAACAACACAAGTCACGTGATCCCATTGTCTTTGTCCTCATTCCAATAAAGCATTCTTCAGGTCACCGTGTCACTAACACCTCACTCTCCGAAGATTTGAAAGTCTGCGAGGAGCTGAGCTTCCCCTCTTCCTTCTTCAGCCTCATCATATGGTCGTTTTTCTGATGTGGCTGTACAACTACTTTATCTAACCTTTAGCTTTTTATGCTATGCCATTCTCAAATTGTCTTTCAGCTTCTGTTCTTACATATGCATTTTCGTTTCTAGTTCTTCTGCTTGCTTCATAATTCTCCTGCATTTTTTTTACTTTCTATATTTCTTACATGCTCTTGTACTTTAGCTTCGGCATCCCTGTACGTCTGAGTAAACCATGGGCTCACCTTGTTCTCATGGGCATCTGCTTTTGGGTATAAATTTATCCTTGTCACTCCCCATGTTCCATTATGCTGTTCATTGTCTTTCCATTCATCTCCCATTTTCACAGCACTCCACTTAGGAAATGACTCGTGAATGCACAGTCTCGTCTTTTAAAGTCAGTTTATCTCCCTTTCTTCATTCTCTGTTTCAATTCTTGTTCACTTCCACAAGGTATTTACACCAAAGTACTACGTAGTCCCTAGGAGAGAGGGTTGTCTGATATCCAGTGACCCCTACATGAGAACCAGTTAGGGTGAATACGAGGTTCAACCAAATAGTTCGTCCCCTCTTCTCTGTGTTGGTTCCATTTTATTATTTTTTGTATATATATATATATATATATATATATATATATATATATATATATATGTCGTGCCGATTAGGTAAAACTTGCTATTTTGGCTTAAATAGCAACGCTCACCTTGCCATATAAGACAAGTGAAAATTTGTGTATGCAATAATTTCGCCAAAATCATTCTGAACATAACGAAAAAATTATATTTCATTGTGTTTGTTTATTATTAAATTTATGTTAACGTATCTAAAATATATTTAGTTGGGTTAGGCTAAATTAAATTGCGCTTGTTGTAATAAGGTTAGGTAGGTTTTCAAAGTTTCTCTTGGTACAAAATTATAAATTCTTACATTAACATAAATGAAAAAAATATATCTTTAAACGTATAAGAGAAAATTTTAGAAATGACTTAATTTTAGATGAGTTCTTGCTAATTGACCAGTTTTACCTAATCGGCACGACATATATATATATATATATATATATATATATATATATATATATATATATTACATTTGTCTACATTAATGTTGTTTGTTTTTCAGGAGTGGGTGCTCGTCACCATGAATGGATCCACGAGTATAGTAAACATCCTAGGGCTGCAAACCTCGCCGAGATAACACCAGACCAGCAAAATAACACCGAGGTGTTGGCTCAGGTTGGCAGCACTGCCACTATAAAGTGTTACACACATTTCTTAGGTGATGAAACGGTAAGTGCCCCTTACTTAGCTTGAATATCTTTGCCTCAACCTGTCTGTGTTTGTATGAGTATCATGAGAATACATTCCAAGGTCCCGGGCAGTACACGGCAGTGCTATACACCAGCTTTTAATACAGTCAAGTGTCAATAAAATATAATGAGGAATAAAGTATACACAGAAAATAAGTTTTTTTTTAAATATTTATGCTACGTTTAGAGTCTTTGGACAAGTTAAACATAATAGTGAACAGAATTCTGGGAGAGTAAATATGAGAATTCACTCGCTATTCAGCTGAAGCACACCCCATATAGCACATACAACAGTTATGGTGTGAGCCAGTCAGTAACATGAAAGAGTTAGTCTGAAGTGTAGATAACTGACACAAAACAGAGAGTGAATTAGTTACAACTATCAGAAACACCGGTTGAGTTCCACAATTAACGTGTGTGTATCTACCCACGTCATCTTGTCTGTCTGTTCGTAGGTCAGCGTGACTGTGCAAGCGTGCCTGCCCATGTATCAGCCTGTGCCTGGTCACGTGTTATCTTGTCTGTAATCATCTAATTGTGGTTGCGGGGGTCGATTCATAGCTCCTTGCCTCGCCTCCGTCTGTGTGTCGGCGTGTCAGCTTGTCTCCTTGTTCATTTGTCAGCGTGTCTATCTGTTACTGTGTCACCATTTAACTATTTGTGTCAAACATATCTCTCTGTTCATGTGTCAGCATTTCTGTCTGTTTATGAGTCAGCATTTCTGTCTCCCCGTAAGTCAGTTCTATATGCCAATTCTAAGTATCAGCATGTCTGTCTGTGTCAGTGCGTCTGTTTGTCAGTGACTCTGCATATCTGTCTTGTGGCTTTCTTTGTGACTGTCTCTCAGAGTGTCAGCGTTTGTGTATGACTGTATGACAGCATTTCTTCCTATCATACAACAACAGTCTTAATAACAATTCAAAAGCTGAAACCAGAATATATAATCATTCTAGCTGGATTTGCAGAATTATTGTTCAGTACTATGTCGGCGGATTTTGGAGTGCAAACAGTATTAGTCATAAATTATTAAGGCATGGACCAGGGCCGCAGGGTAGAACGACCAGGCAACCCGACGGATCAAAGAGTCAGTTTGACTACACTCTCATTACTGCAGCTGCTCAGGAAAAGCACCAATGCTGAACATACTGGTATTAACCCTCATAACTTAGTGTATATATATATATATATATATATATATATATATATATTTTTTTTTTTTATTAACACATCGGCCGATTCCCACCAAGGCAGGGTGGCCCGAAAAAGAAAAACTTTCATCATCATTCACTCCATCACTGTCTTGCCAGAAGGGTGCTTTACACTACAGTTATAAAACTGCAACATTAACACCCCTCCTTCAGAGTGCCGGCACTGTACTTCCCATCTCCAGAACTCAAGTCCGGCCTGCCGGTTTCCCTGAATCCCTTCATAAATGTTACTTTGCTCACACTCCAACAGCACGTCAAGTATTAAAAACCATATGCCTCCATTCACTCCTATCAAATACGCTCACACATGCTTGCTGGAAGTCCAAGCCCCTCGCACACAAAACTTCCTTTACCCCTCCCTCCAACCTTTCCTAGGCCGACCCCTACCCCGCCTTCCCTCCACTACAGATTTATACACTCTCGAAGTCACTCTGTCTCGTTCCATTCTCTCTACATGTCCAAACACCTCAACAACCCCTCCTCAGCTCTCTGAACAATCGTTTTGGTAATCCCGCACCTCCTCCTAATTTCCAAACTCCGAATTCTCTGCATTATATTCACACCACACATTGACCTCAGACATGACATCTCCACTGCCTCCAGCCTTCTCCTCGTTGCAACATTCATCACCCATGCTTCACACCCATATAAGAGCGTTGGTATAACTATACTCTCATACATTCCCTCTTTACTTCCATGGACAAGGTTCTTTGTCTCCACAGACTCCGAAGTGCTCCACTCACCCTTTTCCCCTCATCAATTCTATGATTCACCTCATCCTTCATAGACCCATCCGCCGACATGTCCACTCCCAAATATCTGAATACATTCACCTCCTCCATACTCTCTCCCTCCAATCTGATATCCAATCTTTCGTCACCTATTCTTTTTGTTATCCTCATCACCTTACTCTTTCCTATATTCACTTTCAATTTTCTTCTTTTACACACCCTACCAAATTCATCCACCAACCTCTGCAGCTTCTCTTCAGAATCTCCCAAAAGCACAGTGTCATCAGCAAAAAGCAACTGTGACAACTCCCACTTTGTATTTGCTTCTTTATCTTTTAGCCCAACACCTCTTGCCAAGACCCTCGCATTCACTTCTCTTACAACCCCATCTATAAATATATTGAACAACCACGGTGACATCACACATCCTTGTCTAAGGCCCACTTTTACTGGGAAATAGTCCCTTCCCTCCTACACACTCTAACCTGAGCCTCACTATCCTCATAAAAACTCTTCACTGCTTTCAGTAACCTTCCTCCTATTCCATACACCTGCAACATCTGCCACATTGCCCCCTATCTACCCTATCATACGCCTTTTCCAAATCCATAAATGCCACAAAAACATCTTTACCCTTATCCAAATACTGTTCACCTATATGTTTCACTGTAAACACTTGGTCTACACACCCCCTACCTTTCCTAAAGCCCCCTTGTTCATCTGCTATCCTGCTTTCTGTTTTACTCTTAATTCTTTCAATAATAACTCTACCATACACTTTACCAGGTACACTCAACAGACTTATTCCCCTATAATTTTTGCACTCTCTTTTGTCCCCTTTGCCTTTATACAAAGGAACAATACACGCTCTCTGCCAATCCCTAGGTACCTTATATATATTATTAACACATCGGCTGTTTCCCATCAAAATAGGGTAGCCCGAAAAAGATTTTTTTTCACCATCATTCACTCCATCCCTGTCTTGCCAGAGGTGCGCTTGCACTACAGTTATAAAATTGCAACATTACACCCCTCCTTCAGAGTGCCGGCACTGTACTACCCATCTCCAGGACTCAAGGGCGGCCTGCCGGTTTGCCTGAATCCCTTCATAAATATTATTCTGCTCACACTCCAACAGTACGTCAAGTCCTAAAAATATTTGTCTCCATTCGCTACTATCTAGCACGCTTGCTAGAAGTTCAAGCCCCTCGCACACAAATCCTCCTTTACCCCCTCCCTCCATCATTTCCTATGCCGACCCCTACCCCGTCTTCCCTCCACAACAGATTTATACACTCTCGAAGTCATTCTATTTTGTTACATCCTCTCTACATGTCCAGAACAACCTCAACAACCCGCATCTCCTCCTAATTTCCAAACTACGAATTCTCTGCATTATATTCACACCTTGCACTCAGACACGACATCTCCACTGCCTCCAGTCTTCTCCTTCTCGCAACATTCACAACCCATGCTTCATACCCATATAAGAGCGTTGGTATAATTATACTCTCATACATTTCCCTCTTTGCTTCCATGGACAAAGTCTCCACAGAATCCGCAGTGCACCACTCACCCTTTCCCCCTCATCAATTCTATGATTCACCTCATCTTTCATAGACCTATTTACTGACACATCCACTCCTAAATATCTGAATACATTCACCTCCTCTATACTCTGTTCCTCCAACCTGATATCCAATCTTTCCTGACCTTCAGAATCTCTCAAAAGAACAGTGTCATCAGCAAAGAGCAACTGTGACGACTCCAACTTTGTGTTAGATTCTTTATCTTTAAACCCCTAACCTCTTGCCAAGACCCTCGCATTCACTTCTCTTACAACCCCATCTATAAATATATTGAACAACCATGGTGACATCACACATCCTTGTCTAAGGCCTACTTTTACTGGGAAATAATCTCCCTCTCTCCTACACACTCTAACCTGATCCTCACTATCCTCGTAAAGACTCTTCACTGCTTTCAATCCTATCTCCTATTATATACATTTGCAACATTGCTTCCCTATCCACCATGTCATACGCCATTTCCAAATTCATAAATGCCACAATAACCTCTTTACCCTTATATGCTGTATGACCCCTGTGGTTTAGCGCTTCTTTTGATTATAATAATAACAATTTACCCTTATATACATGCTGCTCACCTTTACGTAACATTATAAACACTTGGTCTACACACCTCTACCCTTCCTTAAGCCTCCTTCTTCTTCTGGATCCTACTCTCCGTCTTACTCTTAATTCTTTCAATAATAAAGCATTACGGAAATTATTGTTTTTACATTAGTGCCTTAGTTACTTGTGACTGTTGTAGGCAGTGTTTTGTTAGCTGAAACTTTCGTAGGCAGTGAGTTACTTGTGACTGTTGTAGGCAGTGTGTTGTTAGCTGAAACTTTAGTGGGCAGTGAGTTTCTTTTGACTTTAGCATGTCATCACCTTTGACTGTTGTTGGCAATGTAATACTTCTGATGATGTGTTTTTTGTGATGATGGGCCTGTTGTGATGATGTGCTTGTTGTGATGATGTGCTTGTTGTGATGATGTGCTTGTTGTGATGATGTGCTGGTTGTGATGATGTGCTTGATATGATGATGTGATTGTTGTGATAATGTGCTTGTTGTGATGATGTGCTTGTTGTGATGCTTCTAGTGATGTGTTTGTTGTGATACTTATGTTGATGTACTTGTTGTGATGCGTCTGGTGATGTGATTGCTGCGATGATTCTGGTGGGTTGCTTGTTGTGATGCTCTGTTGATGTGTTTGTGATGCTTCTGTTGATGTGCTTGTTGTGATGCTTCTTTTGATGGGCTAATTGTGAAGCTTCTGGTGATGTGCTAATTGTGATGCTTCTGTTGATGTGCTAATTGTGATGCTTCTGTTGTGCTTGTTGTGAAGCTTCTGGTGATGTGCTAATTGTGATGCTTCTTGTGATGTGCTTGTGGTGATGCTTGTGGTGATGCTTCTGGTGATGTGCTTGTTCTGATGCTTCTGGTGATATGATGCTTCTGGTGATGTGCTAATTGTGATGTTTCTGATGTGCTAATTGTGATGCTTCTGGTGATGTGCTAATTGTGATGCTTCTGTGGACGTTCTTGTTGTGATGCTTCTGGTGATGTGCTAATTGTGATGCTTCTGGTGATGTGCTAATTGTGATGCTTCTGGTGATGTGCTAATTGTGATGTTTCTGGTGATGTGCTTGTTGTGATGCTTCTGGTGATGTGCTTGTTGTGACGCTTCTGGTGATTTGCTTGTTGTGATGCCTCTGGTGATGAACCTGGTTGTGATGCTTCTGGTGATGTGCTTGTTGTGATGCTTCTGGTGATGTGCTTGTTGTGACGCTTCTGGTGATGTGCTTGTTGTAATGCCTCTGGTGATGTGCTTGTTGTGATGCTTCTGGTGATGTGCTTGTTGTGATGCCTCTGGTGATGTGCTTGTTGAGACGCTTCTGGTGATGTGCTTGTTGTGATGCCTCTGGTGATGTGCTTGTTGTGATGCCTCTGGTAATGTGCTTGTTGTGATGCCTCTGGTGATGGGCTTATTGTGATGCCTCTGGTGATGTGCTAATTGTGACGCTTTTGGTGATGTGCTAATTGTGACGCTTTTGGTGATGTGCTAATTGTGACGCTTTTGGTGATGTGCTAATTGCGATACTTCTGGTGATGTGCTAATTGTGATGCTTCTGATTATGTGCTTGTTGTGATGCTTCTGGTGACTTTCTTTTTGTGATGCCTCTGGTGATGTGCTTTTTGTGATGCCTCTGGTGATGTGCTTGTTGTTATGGCTCTGGTGATGTGCTTGTTGTGATGCCTCTGGTGACGTGCTTGTTGTAATGCCTCTGGTGACGTGCTTGTTGTGATGCCTCTGGTGATGTGCTTGTACTGATAATCAATACTACTTCTTACTCAGTGGGTTGCCTTGGAAAAATGAATACTTATGTTGAAAAAAATAAAAGTAGTTAAGTATATAAATTTAACAATAATCAAAACCAATGATAATGAATGTAAAACTGAGATGGAATGAAGCACATTGTAAATACTATTGATAAGTTTAGATTTAGAAAGAATACAGAAAAGTACTGTTTTGGAAATAGAGCAGTTGAGTGGAATTGTCTACTTAGCAGGGTCATTGAAGCTGAAACCTTGGATAGCTTGAAGTATAGGTTAGATAAATCCTTGAGTGAGATGGGTTTGTCTCAATAGGGTTATCAAAGCTTATTAATTGGGTAGCATTAAAAATGGGTTGGACAAATATTTTTTTGAGTGGGTTAGGATGTGCCTGGTATCGGCCAGTAGGCCTACTGCCGTATTCCATCTATTTTATGTTCTTACGAAGCACAATGTACATCATAAAAATATACAAAAATAACACGTTGAAAAACACAAGAGTCGTATTTTCACTTGCTTGTCCCTGAGGGTCATTTTCACACACTTGTCCCTAAGGCTTATTTTGACACACTTGTCCCTGAGGGTCATTTTGACACACTTGTCCCTTAAGGTCATTTTGACACACTTGTCCCTGAAGGTCATTTTGACACACTTGTCCCTGAAGGTCATTTTGACACACTTGTCCCTGAAGGTCATTTTGACACACTTGTCCCTGAGGGTCATTTTGACACACTTGTCCTTGAAGGTGATTACACTTCCCTGAAGTCATTCACCTTGCCTCTGAATGTTATTTTTACACATTTGTCGCTGAAGAACATTTTGACACACTTTTCCCTGAAGTACATTTTCACACACTCGTCCCTGAAGTTCAATTTCTGAGGGTTTAGCAGCTAGAGTTCAGCTTCACACGAGGAACCAGTATTCTGAACACGCTGTCAGTCACCACACGAGCGAAACTTTATCTGCGCATTTACACAGGGCAATATTGTGGAAGTTGAGTGCAAACGGCGGGACTTCTGGAGTAGTGTTATTTTTGTTGTTGTTGTTGATGGTGGCGGTGGAGTTGGTGGTCGTCGTGGATGACGTGGTGCTGTTGTAGAAGGTGATTGTGGCAAGTGGTGAATGCGTGTTAGTTGGAGATTAAAAATGGGTTGATAATTATGGTAAAAGTGTGAAATTGGACTTCAAGTATTCCCAGTAATTTAGGTGTTTTATTGTACTTATGTTTGCCGTGAAAGTTCTTTGTACACTCTCCAGGTTAGCAGTTTCGCCTGCCTTGTGGTTGTGGTGGTGGTTGTTGCTAGGGACTTAGTGGTAGGAGTCGTGGTGTTAGTGGTAGTGGTACAGAATAGTGTGGGAGCAGTGCATAACACATGTCTGACATGGTTAAACGTCTCTTGACAACTAGAAAACAAATTATTTTTGGGGACTGGTAAGAGCCGTTAGGAGGCCTAGCACATTAGCAAAATTTCGGCAAAACCTTAGGATAAAATCCTATCATTCCCAGAAATCTTTGAAACAACTTTATATTGTTGGGAACAGAATAATTTTGAATGTACAAGACTTTGGGAAATTTAAGTGCAACTTTACCACTACCTACTTTATGGCTTAAGAAAGGAATAGTATATTGGCAAAATGATGATTTACTACGACTAACAGTTTGTATATCGTGAACCTCTCAAAGAGACGGACACTTGTTTATCCCATGTATCAAAAACTACAGCTATATAGTTCAAGGTAGGCCAATAAATTGTCTAGCTTTAGATCGCCTTCTTTCAAGGTAATGTCAGCATTCTCTATAGAATTTCCTTTGTACATCGCACTAGTTTTGGCCAACATCGGAGAAAAGGCTTTTGTGGTTATGATAGGCTTGGGACAGCATCTAGAATGAAGAACATTGGTGCCAAGCAACAATAAAGCATCTTTCATGGGGAAACCCAAGACACACCTACAGTTAAATATCCAGTATAGTACTGGCTTTTAATGAAATTCCTAAGCAGAGGAACATAAAAGACTGCCCCCACGTAAGCTTCTAACAACACTGAGGCATTTAAAGATGTCTCTTCAGAAATTGGAAGTAGTAGAAGCGAGCAATAAGACCAGGTATCCCTGAAAGTGGATACTTCAATGGGACATTCCTGCTCCTAAAGGTTGATTTGACTATTACTATAAAAAGGTGTCGTGCCTGTTCCGCCTCTTTGGGGGGCGTAACATGGGCCAGGGTCAATAAGCTACCTTTTCTCTGAGAAACCTAATTCAGGACTTGTAACATTGCATAGCTCATGCTGAAGCACATAATAGTGTCAAAATCTTTAGCTAAAATTTCCATCGACAAGTGACTTGTCTTGCACACACACAAATATATATATATAATATATATATATATATATATATATATATATATATATATATATATATATATATATATATATATATATATATATATATATATATATATATATATATATATATATATATATATATATATGAATGAGACATATGGGAATCTTTACTGAAGAAACGTTTCGCCACTCAGTGGCTTCATCAGTACAATACAAAGCAGAAAGTCGTTAGGAGAGGAGAGTTTGAGGTAATCAGTCCCTCAGCCTGGAATCGATGTGTTCAGTCCATCACTCTTGTAGAAAGTACAGCATAGGCCCAGAGAAGTGGCTTATATACTGTAGTCAGGTGAGTGGAAGCAGGAGGCGGGATCACTGTGATCCCGCCTCCTCCTGATTTTGTTATAATAAGGTTAGGTAAGTTTTCTAAGGTTCTTTTTAGTACAAAACTATTAATTTTTACATTAAAATAAATGAAAAAATATATATATCTTTAAACGTATAAGAGAAAATTTTAGGAAGGGCTTAATTTTAAATGGTTTCTTGCTAATTGACCAGTTTTACCTATTCGGCACGACATATATATGTATAATTAAATTAATTCTTCAAATAATATTATGTAAATGTACGTGGGATTTGCTGTACAGTTTGTACAGTGCAAGCATTGATCTCTGTTTTTCACGTGTGTACATAACACTCCA
The DNA here is from genome assembly GCA_009830355.1 of Cherax destructor. Classification (NCBI taxonomy): domain Eukaryota; kingdom Metazoa; phylum Arthropoda; class Malacostraca; order Decapoda; family Parastacidae; genus Cherax; species Cherax destructor. The sequence continues at coordinate 30,387 of WNWK01001792.1, forward strand.
GAGTTCAGTTCTTGCCAGACACCTGTGAATTTGTGTCCAGCATTTCAAGTGATTGCTCCCCTCGTCACCTGTACAGCAGAACCCCAATTTCTCCCTTATTGGGAGAAATTTGATTAAATTGGTTATGCCATTCCTGGTGTCTTCCAGCAGAAGACAGACAGTGTACACTTCATCCAATCTGTTTCTACGTCTTGAAGCTCAAACAACACAAAACCAACTATGCCACCATTGAAAAGCAAGAGTTAGCTCTGGGTCTGGATTTGGGAATCTTAAAGATCTTACTGGGTACTACACCTAATGTTTTAAACAATGGCAATGCTCATATGAATTTTTTTTAGAATTATCAGGTGAGCTTTAGGCATCCAAACTTTAACATTAACTTATCCCACATGGAAGGTATGTTGAATGTGCTTGCCTAAGCTTCGTCTTTTCCTTAATTTTGCTTGACGAAGTACATTTTTCTTGCCAATCTTCAAGTGTCTTTCTTAGAATAGATACATACTTAAATACTTTCCTATAATTAATCTGTTCCCAGAATGTCAGTTTTATTGACAAAAAGAACACAGTAAACAGATTCCTCTTGTAACTTAGCAAGAACTGAACTCATAAGTATGAGTTGTTATGTAGACGCATGAAAAGTACAGAGATCAATGTACAAACTATACAGCAAACTATGCAGCAAATCCCACGTACATTTGCATAATATTATTTGAAGAATTAATATAATTATTTTTATCATTATTATTGTAATGATTATCATATTTATTTTTAAAATTAGTATAATTATTTGTATTGTAAATTTTATTATGAATACAGAACTATGTCGATTGCTGTCACAATTCTTATAATTTCATTACTGCAGGATGAATAGTAATATTTGACTCGAGTAAATGTCATGTGATTTCATGCCACATAATGTGCAGAAATGGTATGTGTCCAAGCAACATATGTGGTATAACCGGATGGTTGGCGTCTCTAGAGCAAATACATCACAGGTCATTATACTCACGTGCTCATCTTTGCGTGGTTCCCACGGCCTCTGGCTCCCTTGACCCTCTCCTTGTTTTCGTTCTGTCGTAATATTTCGGTCTTCTGACAAAAGAGTTGGTCTTAATTTGAACGAATGAATAAGGATGTCGCTCACTTCTGGTAGTTTTCCTATACAATGAGGCTTTGCTGGATACCTTGCACTCATTCCCTCACTTTCACACTAAGACGTAGTCTGGCGTCTGCTGTCTGCTCTGTTTGCTGCTGTCTGTGTTGTCTGCCCTGCTGACCGCAGTAATTTCTTTCGTGTCTCGGAGTGACTATTTTAAACTCATATTAGTGGAACTTGTCTCTCAAACTGTGGTGTTTGGTAGATTCTACTGGAGATACTGTCTGGGATGCTATTACATATATAATTATTTAACAACGCCTCCTAATGGTGTCATGACAGATGTTACGTAAATCATTTGTAAATCATTGTTTACAGTCAGGTCGTATAGTCGTGGTTAGATACATGCATATAAATAAACCCAGATCAGCAGTCACTCGCATGGTAGGCAGAAGGACTTCAAAAGAAATTAGGACTGAGAAATAATACGTTAAAATACGTAGGTCAAGTCAGGTCCGGTTTAATTAATAAAAATAAAAAAAAACTCAACACATAATATAATAAACAAGAGTGGAACTCAATACTTACAGAGTTGATGGGAGCAGAAAGTCAAGTAACGTCAGCTCGCCAGGGCCCCATGTTAACTCCCACTGGGAAGAGAGGGGGAGGAGATGTAACGATACACACCCCTTGCTAAACAAGCATTCGACCATTTATACTACCATCACCACTCACTCATGCTTCCACTCTTATTTAGTGAACTATTCCCTCACAATTGTTTTCCGACGAAATATTTCACAATGGACTACAGACAAAATGTTCATATAAACTAGTGTAGTTCTAACTCCACCAAAAAGATCTAAGTTCTTCACCATAACATTTCAATTGAAAACACCTCTACACACAGATCTCTAACTTTAAGTTCAGTATTACCACCTAGAGGGATTAGTACCAAACTTGCACACGAAAATCACTCCCTAAGAAAGCAAAAGACTCGGCAGACGATGCAACATCCTCCCAATGAAAAGCAGGGGTGCCACTAGCACGTTAAGAGACAATACAATAAATGTCAGGGGCCCAAGACTGTTCAACTGCCTCCCAGCATACATAAGGGGGATTACCAATAGACCCCTGGCTGTCTTCAAGCAGGCACTGGACAGGCACCTAAAGTCGGTACCTGACCAGCCAGGCTGTGGTTCGTGCGTTGGACTGCGTGGGGCCAGCAGTAACAGCCTGGTTGATCAGGCCCTGATCCACCATGAGGCCTGGTCATAGACCGGGCCGCGGGGGCGTTGACCCCCGGAACTCTCTCCAGGTAAACTCCAGTGCCTCAGCCACACTCACAGATATCACCAGACGTAGACACAACCATCCCAAGCAACAACTGTAACCAAATTTATATATGACAGACATCAAAAATATAAATAAATAAAACTAACAAACGCATATCAGAACTTCAATTCCTCAGCATAATTGAAACTATAAGAATGGCTATGTACGACACTATTTCCACAGCCAGGTGTCGTGAATAAAAGACTGTTTATTATGATAATTATAATGATACTTGTTATTATAAAAAAAAATAATCTGCTATCAACTAATATCCCAGGAATAATTGTGAAGTAAATGTAAGGAATATTATAAATGACTTAGGATTGTGATGAGTATAATTTCATTTTAATAATGCCACCTTCAAATCACACGAGAGTAAGATAATAATAATAGGAAATTAGGAAGGATAATGGTCAAAAGTGATATCAGATTAAAGATATGGCCATAAATATCCATTATAAATAATGAAAACAGTTAGTATATAAATAGGATGATCAATGTAATAGTATTTAGATATATCTATTGGTACATGAGCCACCATAAAAAAAACATATAAATGTGTTAGTTATCTTATATGTCACAGAACCATTTAATATCAGGGTCATGATAATCCTATACCCATCTCTCTGTAATTACCAAATAAGCACAATAATGGATTGGGGGAAATAAAATTCAACTTGAAAAGTTAGGCAGGTGTAATCAGTCTCACTATTGCACCAAAATTTACCATCCTTCTTTATCTTTCATGGTATTATCCTATAGTTCCATAGCCATATTAATTTATATGCATTCCAAATTATGTATAATTAAGATAAACATAAAAATTAATATCCCTGGTAAACCACACAAATATGTACATAACAAGGCCACACGATACTAATAATAACATTCCGCCTTCACTTACATCGTACAAATCCTAACTCGCATACCAATTTTCTAGCCTACAGCCTACTTATTATTCCAAATTCCTCATCAGTTTCTTCCTGGTCCTTCCCAATAGCCCAAGGAATTATAATTCCGATCAAAATTCTCCTCAGACCGAAAAATGGGACCAACACAGGAAGCTTCACCTGCCTCTCTGAGGACTGCAAGTTTACTAACTCGATCTAGCACTCCTTACCCCCTTAGCTGCATTCTCCCATTTTAATGAACAAATTCTAATAACATTAAAATATCTAATAATCTTTTTAACAACCGAAATAAATGTAATCAACCTCCAACGCAATATATATATATATATATATATATATATATATATATATATATATATATATATATATATATATATATATATATATATATATATATATATATATGTATATATTTAAACGTTCAGCATTTTACACCTTATTTAACCTTAAATGTTTGTCTTACATTACTAAATAATGTATGAAATTACTCATCCGAAACAATTATTAATCATGAAAATCAATTAAGATAAACATAGATACTTTTGAAAACCTTCTGCAACCTTTGGGTATCATTATTGTGGGAACGTTCAGCCAAATACTGACTTCATCAGTCCAATACAGAGAAGAACAGTAGATGAGAAGTTTGAAATAAATAGTCCCTCAGCCTTGATAAAAACTTCAGCATATGCGACATTATACAAGTGTCTCATGCATCGAGCTGTCGGGTTTTTTAAACTATTTACATAATAATGTTACTTTCCCCACGGCAAAACATACTCATTCCATATTTAAGCCTGTAATATTCAAAAAAAGCCTAGCTTGAAAATAATAATTTTATAAACCCTACTTAAATAATTAAGGCTTACTGAATATAAACAATATATCTTAACTGCAACATATGACAGACTAACTGACACAATGAATGTAACCCAGATTTTCTAATGAATAAATAACTTTATAATAAATAATTATTTTAACATAATTCAATACATATTTCTTACACTCCTAAGCTGCCTTACACAACTGATAAACTGGGTAGGTGTGTACTACTTGTTGCCCAAAAAAATACAACCGAAGGAGATATCTGCGCAATCAGCATTTCTAATAATTTCTATGAGGACAAAAATTTTCCGTAACTTACTTGACCCTCTCGCCAGAATATTTTTTTCTTGACGCTTGTGAATTAATGTTTTCTGAGGCCCACCCCACTTGCTCTTCACTTTGCTGCTGTTCACTGTATATTTCCTTACATTATCTATGTTTATCTCTTGATGAGTTGATGAAGCCCACTGTATGGGCTGAACGTCGTCAATGAACGATTCTATATAACTGGATTTGTGTATTTTCGCTATCGTTAGGTTAGGTTAGGTTAGGTAAGATTTGTCAGGAACCGGACAATTGTTTCCTCATGCGGGTCTTAGTCATATTATGACCCGCCGCTGGAGCTTTTCGTCGTCTGACTGTGGCCTTCCGTTGGCTTACCGGTCCACCCTTTAAAATTAATGGTTTCAATTATAACCATTTTTTATATATTTTCGCTATCGTGTTAGTATATCATAACACTATCTGTGTAACAACAAAAATATTACTACTACTACTGCTATTACTACTAAAACTACTACTATTAATGCTACTACAAGTTCTTCATTTACACACACTGTATATTTTCTTTAAAATGCTGTTGGATATAATAAAATCTAGAATAAGTTGGCTATCGGATCAAGAAGTAGCCAGAAGTTTATTTACCAATAAGCAGGTGAGAACTGCATAGTGGAATAGATTTATATTTTAGTGGGTATATGTTATATATGGTGTGTATAATGTTCTGCATATTATGAAATAAATCATATCAGGTTGTTCTTCAACTCTATATATCTTTGGTTAGGCTTCATTTAGATTATGATGCGCATTTTGGTCACCGTATTACAGAATGGATATAAATGCACTGGAAAACGTACAAAGGAGGATGACAAAGTTGATCCCATGTATCAGAAATCTTCCCTATGAGGATAGACTGAGGGACTTGAATCTGAACTCTCTAGAAAGGCGAAAAATTAGGGGGGATATGATTGAGGTGTATAAATGGAAAACAGGAATTAATAAAGGGGATATAAATAGCGTGCTAAAAATATCTAGCATAGACAGGACTCGCAGCAATGGTTTTAAGTTGGAAAAATTCAGATTCAGGAAGGATATAGGAAAACATTGGTTTGGTAATAGAATTGTGGATGAGTGGAACAAACTCCCGAGTACCGTCATAGAAGCTAAGACGTTGTGTAGTTTTAAAAATAGGTTGGATAAATACATGAGTGAGTGTGGGTGGGTGTGAGTTGGACCTGACCAGCTTGTGCTACTAGGTCAGATGCCGTGCTCCTCCCTTAAGTGAATGTGAATGATGTGACTAGGTTAAGACATTGGCTTAAGCCGGTGGGAAAATTGGACCTGCCTCGCATGGGCCAGTAGGCCTGCTTCAGTGTTCCTTCTTTCTCATGTTCTTATGTTCTTATATTAATTAATTTTATAGTACTTCTTCTATTACTACTACAACTGATTTTATTACTACTACTATTACTACTGTTACAACTAATGTTACTACTAATACTATTTCTACTATTACTACTAATTCTACTACAAATATTACTACTAATATCACTATAACTCAATACTAATATTAATAATAATCATTATAAAAATGATAATTATAATAACAATAATAATGATGACGAACAGACAGTGGGTTTTATCAAGTCACAGATAAACTTGGTAAGACAAGGTGGACACATATATAGTGAGTAGCAGTGAGGAGGGGAGCTGAAGCGTTCACACCTACAGCTGTATTTTTCAACATTTGTGTCAACGACCCTTCCCAAACGGGGTACCAGGACAAAATCATAACCCAATTCGTTGACCATGTCATACATGCGGTGCTCTCCACCCCAGCAGGTAACAGCAGATGCAGACCATGAAAGTAAATGAACATATAAATAAGGAACTGAATAGGACATCTAATTGAGAAAAAAAAGAAATGGAGAATTTCTATTAACCCTGAAAAAGTACAGATTAGAACAATTGGATGCTATACAACGACGATTGTATAGTCAGTGGCAATACGGTGTTAATCTGCACTAACAACGTCAATGGCAATGTATATCGTAAAAGCCCATCTACGTCAACTAAACACATTCAGACAGGCCCTAACCTACATAAAAAGCACCTCCATATGATGATAATACGCCCTTTCTTAAAAATCTGTTTGTACCTCCTGTCATTAACAACACCATCCAACTTATTGAAGCTCCTAAAAGTCCGGAACTTTACATGTTATCAAATACTCGGTTGAGTGAGAACAAGAATGCAGAATGGAGGACTCAGACGTACCATAAGATATTTATGCCATCAACATCTGACTCCACAACATCAAGGCACTCCGACTGTACGTGAAAATATGAACGAACTGTACTTACACGACAGAGAAAATCGACACCAATCAATCAAGACCGCAACTATGTGATTCATGAACCTCCCCACAGAACCAGCACGATGACCTTGCAACATATAAAATGAGACAATACATACACGATGATGAGTTTCCATGGCCATGGATATTATGTGATCACCCCAGGACAAGATCAATGGATACCACCTGGTCCAGTCTACGTAAACAGTTGATAAATCCATCACAGTTGTGGCACCCCTGAACTCCTGGGCCTCACGTAGAACAATGAAGGCATCACCAAACTTAACAAGTACCAAGTAACAAGCCACATGTGTACCCAACTTGCGCCCTCTAGCCTCCGGAGCAGCAACATAAAACCTCAATAAAAAATAACTCTATAAATGTGCATAAATACTTACCCATACATTTCACAAGAATGTACATGTTTACATTCTTTCATGTTTTCAGATGTATGTGTTCAGACGCACGACATGAATTCTATCACCATGTAAGGATGGCGTAAAACGAATATAAATAAAACATCCATTTTAAACGTGAAAAACAAAAGCAGATGAGTCCCTAATCCTTTTAATCATCCCTTTCCCTGTCTCCCAAACATACTTAATGCCTTCATTTTTCTTTCCCTCCTCACCAAGGCTATGTAACAAAGGTTAATAATAATAATAATAATAATAATAATAATAATAATAATAATAATAATAATAATAATAATAATATAATAATAATATAATAATAATAATAATAATAATAATAATAATAATAATAATAATAATAATAATAATAATAATGATAATAATAATAATAATAGATGTAGACACTAGAACTAAACGAGGTGCTATCAAAAAGTAACGGGACTACCAGAAAAAATATGGCTTATCTAATCACCTAATTGAGTTTCTCTTCTAAGTACTCTCGTAGACGAATGTTTCAGAGAACCGACAAGTTATAAATTAGACATATGCAACACTTGGATATCTTTATTGAGGAAACGTTTCGCCACACAGTGGCTTCATCAGTCCAATACAAAGTAGAAAGGTGTAAGGAGAGGAGTTTGAGGTTATCAGTCCCTCGGCCTGGAGTCGATGTGTTCAGTCCATCAATCTTGTTAGAAGTGTAGCACAAGGCCGTAGAGGTGGCTTATATGCTGTAGTCAGGTGAGGCGAAGCAGGAGGAGGCATATAAGCCACCTCTACGGCCCTATGCTGTACTTCCTACAAGAGTGATGGACTGAACACATCGACTCCAGGCCGAGGGACTGATTACCTCAAACTCCTCCTCTTCTTACACCTTTTTACTTTGTATGGACTGATGAAGCCACTGTGTGGCGAAACGTTTCCTCAATAAAGATACCCAAGTGTTGCATATGTGTCTAATTTATAAGTACTCTCCTTGGGAGGTTATACACTGATCCCAGCGCCTTTGTCACTTTTTTAAATATTTCTGGAACTTTTTCCTTAATGCTTCTAGCAACGCGTCCAATTCTGCTTGAATCCCCTTTACGTCGTTAAAATGAATCTTCATGGGTGCCATTTTTATTTTTGGGAAGAGAAAGAAGTCACGAGAGGCTAGATCTGGGAAGTACTGAGTGTGGGGTAATGACTATCGTATTATTGACCAGAAAACAATGGTCTTTCTGGTCTTGGGTCAGTATATAGGGCACATTCTTTGCAACCACTCGTCTCAAGTTCAAATTTTCAGTCGAAATGCTTAGGCACGACCCATAAGAAATTCCATCAACACTTATAATGTCCTGCATTCTCTAACGACGAACTTTGCGAAGAACCTTGCTCAATTTTTCGACATCATCGTTTGGTTTTGATATTGATGGACGACAAGAGTGCTCATCACCTTCAAATCATGGTCAACCTGATTTGAATCTCAAAAATATTTAAAACGCTGTGTCCAACCTTTGTTGTCAAATGCTCTCTGAAACATTTTGTGAGTTTCACTAGCCGTTTTACCAAGCTTGTAAGAGAATTTCACACACACACGTTCTTCCTTCTTTTGAAGATTTCATTTTGTTACACAAAAATTGTAACAATGTACTGACAATACGACAACAAATGGCTGTCTAACCTCACCCGAATGAACGACAGCACTAAAACTCGCAATGCTGCTTCAAAAAGGAGTAGCAAGGCGAGCATGATCTACAGCACCGCCGTATTTTCCCTAGGAAGTGCGTGAAAATTCGAGGCCTGGAACTTTTTGATAGCACCTCGTATAAGTGAAGATAGGAACGAGTAAATGTGTAAGACACTCAGGAGTGCATGTATTAGCAGATTGTATTAATGTTTATCAGTGGGAGGCTCTAAATCTATATTGGTTATATAAAAGGTTATATATAGGGACATATGATTCAGATCTCTGAATCACGAATCCCTCACTGGCATCAAGGGAACATCCCATGATTGATTAGTATGTGTATAAATTTCGCTGACATAGGCTAGATGGATATGTTTGAATGAGATAAATTACAGAATGAATGAGGGAACAAAAGTGGCGGAAGTGTTGAGGAATCTGTGGAAAGAATCTTATTTGCAAATAAATTCATATGAGCAATTGTATCACTGTATAACAATGGAGACGCTTTTGTGTTAAGGAGGAAGATGCTGGAGGCATTAGAAATGTCGTGCTTGAGACCACTGAGGAAACTGAATATCATTTAAAAAACAAAGTGTAAAGAAATATGAAGGTGATGTGGTAGCATAAAAGGTATTAATGAAAGAGGGGTTGATGAAATGGTTTCATCAAGTGGAAAGACTAGCGCAAGATGGTTTGATTAAGAGGGTCATATATACGGAGTTGAAGGAAGGTGTAGGGGACATGCTAGGAAGGGTTGGTAGAAATGTTTAGTAATGCTGATTTATTCGTAAAGGAAAATCAGCTGACAAGGGGTTTTATCATCAGATGACCAGGTCAGAGGTGCTGGTGCTACGAGAGGAGGAGCACAAATAAAGTACCAGGTGAATGGCGATCCTGGTGTTGGACGTCTCAGGTGGTAAACGTGTGATGTTGTGGTAGCCGCTGCCTCTCTGATAGTGTGCTTTCTGAGGATGGTGACATCTACTCACCTGTGTGTGGTTGCAGGAGTTGAGTCACAGTTCCTGGCCCCGCTTATTCGCTGGTCGTTACTGGGTCCACTCTCCTGGCTACAAGAGCAATGCCGTACCTCTTTTAAAATGTAAATGAAGTTGGGGCACTTAAGAGCCTTTTGGCACAAGCACGGTAAAATTGACCTACTTGCATTAGGCAATAGAGTTATCGGTTTGTTAAAAACACCACAAAATGGGGGTTATTATATTACGTTAGAAAGACGTTTCTTCCGCCAGATAATTAATTATTTCATTCAGATGCAACTGATACATAAGTTCAACTAGCGACAGAGGTGAGGTCTACCTACCTGGAGTCTACCTGGAGGGTGTTCCGCGGATCAACGCCCCCGCGGCCCTGGTGGATCAGGGTCTCATCAACTAGGCTGTTTCTGATGGCCGCAAGTAATCCAACATACGAACCACAGCCCGGCTGATCCAGCACCTGTCAACAAGGTATAAAAATGTGAGGTCTCTGGAGGGGGTAAGGGCTCTGGTGAAGACAGCAGCCAATTGACCTTTTTCCATTGACGACGTACCCAGCTGTGCATGTGTTAGCGAGGTATTAAAGATGGCTTCTCTGAACTTTGAGCAATTACGCCATAAGTTTAAGGCCGATGGTAAAGGAGGAGGCTAGAAAGGAGAGGCAGCATCTTAAAGAGAAGTAAAGCATTTCAACCTGAAAAAAAAAAAAAACAGAAAGAGAAGACCAAATGTAAAGACTAGGAGGGCAGTCATAATCATGACTGGACCTGTCACAATGATTGGAAGGTGGTGGGAAGGGAAGGACTGAAGCTGAAGATGAGGAATGTCTAGAAGATTACTAATTCCTTCTCATAGCTTCCTTGTGAGTGTGGGAGGGTCACTAAGAACGACTCAACGAGGACCACCAGTGAGGGGTAAGAACATTGTTTTTCACTCGTAGTAACACGTTTGGTGTACAGAAATTTACCTAATTTGACGAATCCTTTTAGAACCAGCTGGTTCTATAGTTAGCACACTAGCCTGTGAAGTTTTAGGACTCGTCTTCTGTAGGTTCGAGTCCACCCGTTCCGTGATAACATTGTTCTTCTTAGGGACAGTGAGATAAGGAATAGTCCTAGGAAGAAGAGAATATGCTTTGCTTGGAGCGTGTAAGTGCAAGATGCTATTAACACTCTTGACAGTATCATATCTTGTAATGACCCCCACCCTTATTATCTGAATCAGTGCTGAAGGCAATGATGTTGCCAAATAGTGGAGACTTTATTATTAGGGATACTAGAGCAGCGATATAATTAGAAAGGAATGGATCCTCTTATATGTTATTTTTTTTTATTAACACATAGGCCGTTTTCCACCAAGGCAGGGTGGCCCGAAAAAGAAAAGCTTTAATCATTCACTCCATCACCGTCTTGCCAGAGGCGTGCTTACACTACAGTTATAAAACTGCAACATTAAAACCTGTCCTTCAGAGTGCCGGCACTGTACTTCCCATCTCGATGAATCAAGTCCGGCCTGCCGGTTTCCCTGAATCCCTTCATAAATGTTACCTTGCTCACACTCCAACAGCACGTCAAGTCCTAAAAACCATTTGTCTCCATTCGCTCGTATCTAACAAGCTCACGCACGCTTGATGGAAGTCCAAGCTCCTCCTCCCTCCAACCTTTCCTAGGCCGACCCCTACCCCGCCTTCCCTCCACTACAGATCTATACACTCTCTAAGTCATTCTATTTCGTTCCACCCTCTCTAAATGTCCAAACCATCTCAATAAACCCCCCTCAGCTCTCTGGATAATAGTTTTGGTAATCCCACACCTCCTCCTAATCTCCAAACTACGAATTCTCTGCATTATGTTCACACCACACATTGACCTCAGACATGACATCTCCACTGCCTCCAGCCTTCTCCTTGTTGCAACATTCACAACCCATGCTTCACACCCATACAAGAGCGTTGGTATAACTATACTCTCATACATTCCCGTCTTTGCTTTCATGGATAAAGTTCTTTGTCTCCACAAGCTCCTCAGTGCACCACTCACCTTTTTCCCCTCGTCAATTCTATGATTCACCTCATCTTTCATAGACCCATCTGCTGACACATCCACTACTAAATAGTATCTGAATACATTCACCTCCTCCATACTCTCTCCCTCCAATCTGATATCTAATCATCCGTTACCAAATTTTTTTGTTATCCTCATCACCTTACTCTTTCCTATATTCACTTTTAATTTCCTTCTTTTACATACGCCACCAACCTCTACAACTTCTCTTCAGAATAATGCAGTACAACGATAATGCAGTACAATTCATACATAACTGAGACTAATTCTATACCAGGACTTGTATGTATGAGAAGGATGAAGTTCATTTATCTTGGGTAATTGTTTCAGTCCTGCATGACTGGTAGAAGGTGTTTTTGGGTTTTCAATTAGAGACAGAGAAATGGGGTTTTGTGGGAACAATTAATTGTGGAACAATTAATTAAGACTGTATAAATTATCAAGATTGTAAAGTTATTGATTTTAGAAATACCAGTTATTAAGTAATACTGGATTAAGATTATAGCAACAGAAATAGTGGAACGGTAAAGATGAACAGAGGGAAAACATACTGATTGCTAGTTCCAGAACAAAGGCTATAAGTCATGAAAAGAGTCTAAAGCTAATCCAGATAACATTAGAGGACAGAAGGACTAAGGCCGACATGATTACGACGCTAAGCAGAAATGCTAGGGGAACTAACTGCGTGGAGAGGCAAGTCTGTTTGAGAGGCGGGCCTGAGGCACAGGTGAAAGATAAAAACAGATCAATCATAGGAATGTTAGGAAATGCTTCTTTAGCCTTAGAGATGTCAAGAAGTGAAATGACTTAGGCAGCAAAGTGGTAGAGACAGGATCGATGTATAAGACATGATAGAGCTTACGCAGTCAGGCGAAGAGGAAATCCAGTAGCAGCCAGTGGACAGGCATATTTACACACTGACTCAGACAGTGATGTAGTGGAAGAAGGATCCATACATAGCTTTAAGAAGAGGTATGATAATGTTCATGGAGCAGGGAGAGAGATCTAGTAGCGACCAATGAAGAGGCGGGGCCAGGAGCTATGAATCGACCCCTGTAACCACAACTAAGTGAGTACACACACACACACACACGTATATATATATATATATATATATATATATATATATATATATATATATATATATATATATATATATATATATATATATATATATATATATATATATATATATATATATATATATTGTAACCACGAACGAGTGGTATTGATCAATAACTACACTGCACTAGCCAGGGTCGAACAATGATTGCTTGCGCCTCATGATGAGCGAAACACATGACGCTCTAGTCCACTGAACCACACAATCCTTCAATGTGGTTCAGTGGACTAGAGCGTCATGTGTTTTCGCTCATCATGAGGCGGGCCAAAGCATCATGGGTTCGACCCCTGGCTAGTGCAGTGTAGGTATTGATATATATATGTCGTGCCGATTAGGTAAAACTTGAGATTTTGGATAAAATAGCAACGTTCACCTTGCCATATAAGACAAGTGAAAATTTGTGTATGCAATAATTTCGCCAAAATCATTCTGAACATAACGAAAAAAATATATTTCATTGTGTTTGTTTATTATAAAATTAATGTTAACGTATCTAAAATATATTTAGTTGGGTTAGGCTAAATTAAATTGCGCGTGTTGTAATAAGGTTAGGTAGGTTTTCAAAGTTTCTCTTGGTACAAAATTATAAATTCTTACATTAACATAATGAAAAATATATATCTTTAAACGTATAAGAGAAAATTTTAGAAAGGACTTAATTTGAGATGAGTTCTTGCTAATTGACCAGTTTTACCTAATCGGCACGACATATATATATGTATATATATATATATATATATATATATATATATATATATATATATATATATATATATATATATATATATATATATATATATATATATATATATATATATATATTTACATGCGGTTGCGCAAAATTTCGATCATGTTATACTTAAAACAAGAATTTTGATCATAACGAAAAACCAAAAGGTTATGTAAATAAATTTAAAAGCATTTCTCTCAACTCTTCATGTACATTGAACACGCGAATCTGATATGAGATACTGGGAGCTGAGAACATGTAAATAAATAATGGTAATCATAATAATGCTGATGAAAGTCGTGAGAAGACGGATCGACTCTGGGAACCTGACTGGGTCACGCTAGCAACCTGCCTCACTCTGTATCTTGCAACACTGCTTCATATTTTTATACCGTGAGATGCGAGCTGCAGGCACGGAGAGTCTGCTGTATACTGGTGATGGGAAGACCCTGAGTCGGTAATGAACACAGTGTAGCGTCGACAACTGAAGGCACCACCCGAGTCACTGATCTGTCTTTATTTGCAATGGAAATCATTTTCCCATCCACTGATTAGTTCGGCATTGAGTGCTAGAAAAAAAACTTATCCAGTGCTGACGAACTGTTTGATATCAATTAAGGTGTTAATCATTGGGTAGCAGGAATAGAGATTTGATTAACTCTAATATTGAAGTTTTCAAGTGACTGTCAGGGTTTGGAGCGTTAAGTGTTATTAATTCGATTATTATTATAATTATTATTGTTATTATTATTATTATTATTATTATTATTATTATTATTATTATTATTATTATTATTATTATTACTATTATTATTATTACTATTATTATTATTGTTGTTATTATTATTGTTCTAACAGTTAAGGCCATACAATACAAAGTAAATAATAAGTCAACAGCTTCAATTCACGCTTAACAAGGGTAAATCCAATTCCTTGTATCATTACCTTTCACCAGTACTAAAATAATCACCTCTGAAAAAACCTGTATGATGAAAACTTCTATTTCTGTGATGGTCATTATGTTAATTATTAAGTTTAAAGTAAAAATCATAAAAAACTTCAGATCTTCATTCCACATTGCAAAAAAAAATATTATTATATATACCTCAATTTCACCAAGCTATTCGCTTTAATTTTGGACTCAAAATTGTATTCATGCATATAATTCATAAAGGACCATACATACCACACCCACATATCTCGTGGTAAAATTTAACCCTTAAAGAAAATTATCTACACAGAATATTTTGAAGACTGCGATTTTTGAATATCCGAAGGTAATTCCCCTTGATGAACCGCCATCTAATTTTCCAGCAACTGCAAAATTTCACCAATGAGTATTTTTGTAAAGAGTCTTCATTGAGGCTTAGTATTATAACATTATGTATATTCAGGCTTCCAATTTTCTGTGTAAAATCTTATGAATGTTTCACATGGGAGAGCAACAACTTAACCAGCTGTCAGGAATAGAGATTTCTGCAATATTTTGTCATCTTTTTTAAGATAAATGGAACTTTTCTGTGACTTGAAACAGCAGGTTTAAAAGCGATATAGCGAGGAAATAAAGACTAGTTCTGTGTACTTGTCTGTGTTACTGCAACTTGTCTTTGTCAACACTCGTCTTTGTCAACTCTTGTGTCTTTGTCAACACTTGTTTATGTCAACACTTTTGTCTTTGTTAACACTTTAGTCTTTTTCAGCACTTTTGTTATTCTTAACACTTTAATCTTTCTCAACAGTTTTGTCTTTGTCAACATACTAGTCTTTGTTAACACTTTTGTCTCTGTTAGTACACTAGACATTCTCAACACACTAGTCCTTGTCAACACTTGTGTCTTTGTCAGCACTTGTGTCTTTGTCAGCACTTGTGTCTTTGTCAACACTTTTGTCTTTGTCAACACTTTTGTCTGTCAACAAACTGTTCTGTATCAAGATGTCTGTGTTAAAATTCTTGAATGCTTCACTTCAGCATACCTGTGTATCATACTTGTCAACATGTCTGTGTATCATACTTGTCTGTGTCAGCATACCTGTGTATCATACTTGTCAACATGTCTGTGTGTCATGCTTGCCAGTTTCAACACACTTTTCTGTGTCATCACACATGTCTGTGTGTCATATTTGTCAGTGTCAACCCACTTTTCTGTGTCAACACACTTGTCTGTGTTAACATGTCTGTGTCAATATATTTATCTGTGTTTCGTCTTCAAGCTAAATAATTTTGTATGTAAATAAGCCACGAATGAATCTTGAGAATACAAGAATATTATGAGCAGGAGTCTTGGAAGGCTCATATGAGTAGGAAATGATTAATATCACATTAATGTTATTCAATAAATATAAGATGAATATCAAAACACACGTGCAAAACTAGGTATCTTTAATGCTTCTGCTTGAGGCTTCATGAGTTGATAGAAGACGAAGTGGAGGTAGGTTGAGGTAATCAGTCCCTGAGCCTCCAGGCTAAGTGTCCAATTATATAATTATCTTTCATCATGGCGGAGAGACAGATTACCTCAAACCATCTCTCTACTGCGTTCTCAGTCTACAGGATAGTAATTCACTCCATTTCGCTGCCCGACCTTGGTCGCGAGCAGGTGTGCTGGCAAGGGTCTCTCTCTGGTGGACAGTGGCCACAACCTTTAGTTTCAAAATGGCGGCGACGACGTACCGGAGGCGGATAAACACTGTGTATTGAAGTGCTGGTTGGAGCTATCTACCCGTCTAATGCAGAAGTATTATTACCTGCCATACTTCGAGACGCTTATGGAATACCCACGGAAGATTTATATGGCGTATCACTAAATGAAGCCATTAGAGTATTTGTGAAATTTGTGACAAGTGGAGCATATGAACGAGTGGTTGACGCTTACCAGGAAAAGCGAATGGTCGTTAGTGAAGGCTTGGAGGTGAGGTTACGGGACGTTTCGGCAACGTATGTTTGGATCAGAATACGTAATTTGCCATTTGAGGCCGATGCGATGCAGTTGATGTGAAGAGGGTCTTTCAGGCATATGGTGTGATACATGCAGCTAACATATGCAGCTAACATCGAGAGTTAGTCCCAGGGGGCCTATGCTGGTATGCCGAAGGGTCGTTCAGTCTCAAGATGACATTGAGGAGACCAATACCATCGTATGTTCTCCTGCCGGACTTCCGTACGCAAGTCTACATTAAGTCTACATTACGTACGTGGGGCAGGTGCGTACGTGTAGGTTATGTGGGCAGCCAGGCATATGGCTATGGCGTGTGACCGACGGGGGGCCACCAACCCAGCAACAACATGGTGCCGCGATGCAGGAACAAGGGGAGACGACTTTGATGGATGAGGACGTACATCAACAGGAGCCAGCAGCTAAGGGTGAGCTGATTAGTAATGGCAAGTGAAGTGACGTCGTGGAGGAAGAGGTGGAGGTGGTTGTATCACTGCCACCGGTGACGCAGCCGGATGAGGACCGTGGCTCCCTGGATCGTGAGGTGCAGGGGAGGATGACGTATTGGTTAACTTATCTGGACCTCTCTTGGACGATTTGCAGAGGATGCTAGATAGCCCGGCGCCAGTGGCGGACGATTATGTGGAGGGTACCTCACCGGAGTTGGTGGAGGTCAGGTGGACATATATTGTAGTGTGGTGATGATGCAAGTTTTGCAATCACATGTCTAAACAGGTCTTGGACTTATGTGACTTAGAACGATCATTATGTTGTACTTTTGTAGGTCGCACGTAATTATTGGCTTAATGGTTATAGGTTGGAGTATTAGGGAAGACAGGTGTTTATGGTGAGGTTGGGTGTTTTTGTACTCAAGTGAGTGTTTTGTGTTATTCTGGCCTCAGTGTGAATTGGCGTGAATGTGCGTGTCTCAGTCCATAGGACGACAGGTTACAGGTGTGCCATAACATGTTTAATTTGTTGATTGTATACGGTGTAGGGTAAAGCATCATGGCACTTACATTGTTAAGTTTGGTTTTTCTAATTAGGTTGATGGTGAAAGCTGTGAACCGTATATCGTTTGTCTTCATTGTGATTAATATCGTTAGCATTTATGAAGTCCTTGATGTGGTATTAACATGGTTTGAAACCATAGTATAATTATATATACAAAACATGAACGATGTTATTTTTGTACTGTTGATGTAACTATGCCACAAGTATTGTATTGTTCTGAGTTATTATGTAGGTAGCTGTGTTAAATGTCTCTGTACATATTGTCCAATGTGTTCATATTTTTGTAGGGTAAGTATCCGCATCACGGCACTTACGTTATGTCTATACAGTAGTCTTAAGATAATTATATTGTTTTGAGAGGTACTTGGTGTTGTACCGTCATGTTACTTTTGTATTATCACTGTATTGATTAATAAAATATATATATAAAAAAAAGTAATTCACTCCATTATTCGACTAATGAATTCTGGAGCGCAGGGGAGACTTTTCGTTAGTGAACAAACCTAGTGTTACATTTGTATTGGAATGAGTGAATCACCATGAGTTGACACTTTTGGTGATGCACTAAACCAGTTAGGATCAACCAGCTCCGCGGTAACGGCAGCCAGTCACATTTGATCGGTGAATTGGGGCATAATTTCTATTTTTTTATTATGACGCCGTCACCATCAAACCACCGTAATATAATGAGCCCTTTAAAAGCATCAAGGCACCGGTAAGACCATGAAGTATTAAGAAGCATCAAGGCACCCCGTAACATAATGAACACTTCAAAAGCATCATGGTATCCCATAAGATCAACAACCCTTCGAAAACATCGAGTCGAAGCCTTCGGCAGCATCCCTTTTATCATGACGTCGTCACCAGCATCAAGGCACTACCTTTAATCATGAAGTGTTGAACAGAATCAAGGCATTACCTCCAACGCTAACGTCTTGAACAGCTTCAAGACTACCTTTATTCATGACGTCTTCTCCTGAATCAAGACTCTATATTTAATGACGACGAAAGGCAGCGGTCGATGGTCCCTAGGTTCGTTATAGGACTATCAGCTACCCGATCTTAATCTGTCAATACACACTCCGGCTTGACTCCTAGTCTCTATCTCTCTCCCTGAGTACCGGCATCGGTGAATGGCTCTTCGAATGACAGCGCTGTATTGGAGGATTTTGTCTAACGAATACAGCAACGCTAATTAATTTTAGTTTGCTGAAGTGTGATTCAGTGAACAACTATCCACGACCAACTCTCCATTATTATGTATACTCATTTAATAGTCGGTCATTGCGATTTATCTGGGATTATAGACCATATGGCCTTAAGGAGTATGATAATAGAGGGTGTGATATGAGACACATAAGCCACAGTTAGTGGCTGCTGCAGCAACATTGTCACTGGAGTGCCAATTGTAACATCTTCGTATTAGAGGCCTCGTGGCTGACTTCATGCTATGATGGATCATCTACTCGAATGGAGAACAGGTCTGCTGCCCGCCTATTCCTCTGTTAATTCATTGTCAGTAATATCAACTTATCTAAAGAATAAATAATTACATAAATAAATAAATAAAATAAATAAATAATTGAGTAACTCAGTCAATCGCTGTCTTGGCCAGAATTGTGCAGTCAACAAATTCACAAAACTCTTTGAATCTTGTAGACACAGCTGTCAGCATTTTTTGGGGAATTTTTTATCAAAAGTTTTTTTTACTATATCAATTTTTTTAAATACAGCTTTGATATTAAAATTCTTGAGTAGAGAAGGTATATCAAAAACTTTTTCATAGTAAGGGAGAACCAACATATTATTAGTTGAATAAGGCTGGTTGTCATTAATTTTAAATGAAAAAAAAGTATTTCTGACAATTTTAAAAAATTTATCTATTAAGTGTTTTGGATATTTTAGATCATTAGCTATTTCATAATTCTTCAAAATTTATTCGTCTATGAGAAAAAAGAAAGTTTATCTCTATCATGATGTGAAGAATAATAGAGCACATAAGAATAGATATTTGTTTGTTTTCTGTAAATTTAAAATTTAAAATCATGGTCCCCCTTAATATTTAATACATTTAGAAAACAATGAGTTATTTTGTTCAAACTCAACAATAAAATTTATGGAATGAACTAGACTATTTAATTTAACAAGGAAATGGTTTTAATCTACATTTTTATGCATTAGACATAAAATATCATCAATATATCTGTGCTACTTAGCTCTATTGGGAAGGATTTTGTTAAGCAAATCTTGTTTCAAAATATTTTATGTACAAATTACTAATGACAGGTGAGAGAGGATTTCCCATTGCCATACCAAACTTCTAAATGTAAAACTGGTCATTAAACACAAACTTTACATCAACAATACAAAGTTTTAACAAGATCTTCAGATAGGAAACTTAATAAATAATCGACTGCAAATTTTGTGAACAAAAAAATTACATCAAAGCAAACCATATTGTAATTATTTAACTCTGCAATGAGGATTAATTTATCCACTAAATCTATATTGTTTCTAACAATAAAGCTATTGGACTGATGAAGCCACTGTGTGGCGAAACGTTTCCTCAATAAAGATACCCAAGTGTTGCATATGTGTCTAATTTATAAATATGCCTGTCTCTGTCCTCGTCTCTCTTTCCTTCTCCTTGCATCTTTATATCCCCTCAGTTTCTGTCATACTCTACTCGTTCTGTTGGGGTCAAGGAACGCTTGCTTGTATTTTATTTCGTATAGCTGTGGTTTCCGCTGCACCCACTAACACCCACCTGGCCCCTTATCCAGACACAGAGGATATAACATACGAAAGGCTCCTCGGCATTAGTGGCCATATTATCATAAGTTTCGATTTCTGTGTAGAGTTAACAGTGGAGATTGAAACAGCACGAGAATGAAGGAAGAAGCCAAAATCCCAAAGAGGGGAGTTCAAAGGCATGTGACAATTCCTGTATGAGGAGCAATGGGGACGAGAACAAGAGGGAAAGAGAGTAACTGAAATGATGGAACACCTGACCACAAATTGCAGGGAGGTAGAGAAGGTCGTACCCAGGAGCAATAGAAACAATGGGAAGACCAGAGTGAACCCATGATTTACCCGGAGGTGTGGAGAGGCCAAAGCCAAGTGTGCTATAACATGGAAAATGTATAGAAGGAAAGGACTCGAGATAACAAGGAGTTAAGCCGAAGAGTGGGTGGCAATAAGAAAATGACATAGCATCGAAAAAACAAATTTGACCCATTGCTTTTATATTGCCACATCTGGAAGAAAACAACAGTCAAGGACCAGGTAATCCAGCTGAGGAAGAAAGAGGGAAAGGTTACAAGGAATGACCAGGAAGTATGTGAAGAGCTCAGCACGAGATTTAGGGAGATATTCTCAGTGGAGACAGAAATGCTTCCAGTAAACCGAGGCTGTTGAGTACACCAGCAACTGCTAGACATGCTATACACAACTGAAGAGGAAGTAAAGAAATTGCTGTGTGAATCTGATACCTTGAAGGCGGTGGGCCCATCTCTCCATGACGCCTGAGAGATTGAGCAGAGGCACTGTGTGTGCAGCTAATAACAATCTTCAATAAATCTATCGAAACAGGACAACTGCGAGAGGTGTGGAAGACATCAAAAGTAGTCCTAATTTTGAAGAAAGGAGAGTGAGAGAGAGTAATAGAGAGAGAGAGAGGCAGTGGAGAAAATTATCAGAAGAAGAGTGGTGGAACAACTAGCACCTATTCAGGAATGGAAAATATTGTGTCACAAACCTACTGGAGTTCTACAACAAGATAACATAAGTATTAAGGGAGTGAGAGGGATGGGTAGAATGCATTATTTTGGAATGCAAGAAAGCTGTACAGAAGCTAGAGTAACAGGAATGAATAACGGGAAATGTACTGTATTGCAACACGGAATACCTGACAGGAAGGAAATAATGAGTGATGGCATGTGATGTGGTGTCAGAGTGGGCGCATGTGTCGAGTGACATTCCACAAGTGTCAGTCCTAAGTCCGGTGCTGTTTCTTGAAAAATTGAATGGCCTGATAAAAGGGATTGATTCTGAGGTGTCCCTGTTTGCAGACGTTGTGAACCAGATGAGAATACAAACGGACTAGGACCAAGGAAAAGTACAAATGCAAATGGACAGGCTGCACTCCTGGTCCCACAGCTGACTCGTGAAGTTCATCCTAACCAAGTGCAGACATATTACGGGGTCGGTGTTTAAAGCTTCAGACCTCAATCAGTGCAAAGGATCTTAGGGTGAGCATCATACCGAGCACATCCTCTGGGGTGGACATCAACCAAATTACTGCTGCAGGATATGGGAGCCTGGTAAACCTAAGAATAGCATTTCGACATGTAAGAATTTATTCGCTACACTGTACACCGTGTATGGCAGGCTCATGTTGGAGTATGCAGCACCAGTATTGAACCCAAACATGGTCGAGCACATCAAGAAATTAGAGAAAATGCAAAAGTTTGCAGGAAGGGTAGAAACGGAGCTAAAGGTTATATCCTAAGGGGAGAGATTAAAGAAACTCAACTTGATGACACAGGAGGGATGAGGTGGACAAGATAAAGACGTTTAAAATACTTAAACAAATTGACAAGGTGAACTGGGCCAGAATGTTCAGAGATGGGATACAAGAACAAGAGGACACAACGGGAAGTTGAAAACATAGATTAGTCATATTAATGTTAGGAAGCATTTCTTTGCCTTAGAGTTGTCAGGAAATCGATTCACAGATATGAGCTATGACTCACCCCTGCAACAACATATAGGTGAGTACATAAAGTTTGCTACACATATACACACGGAACCACAAGCTGCGACAAGACCACAGCAACCACAAACATGTGAGAACACACAAACACACACCAAGAGACGAAAAATGTAAAAGCATTTACCGTGTGATTCCACAGATGGACTGGGAAAGATTATTTGTTTTATATTTTACCTCAAGAAAGCAAAGCCATGTATTATTTATCTGATGTTTCAGGGAATTTGTGTTTTATATTATTCTAAAAGGTTTTCCACTCTGTGTGGGGAAAAGTGTCCAAATTATAGAGTTATATATATATCTAAAATTATTTCCAAACACACACACACACACACACGCAGTGGGCGCCTGTAACGAGCGGGGTGCCACAGGGATCAGTCCTAGGACCGGTGCTGTTTCTGGTATTTGTGAACGACATGACGGAAGGAATAGACACCGAAGTGTCCCTGTTTGCAGATGATGTGAAGTTGATGAGAAGAATTCAATCAGAAGAGGACCAGGCAGAACTACAGAGGGATCTGGACAGGCTGCAAGCCTGGTCCAGCAACTTGCTCTTGGAATTCAACCCCACCAAGTGCAAAGTCATGAAGATTAGGGAAGGGCAAAGAAAACAGACGGAGTATAGTTTAGGGGCCAGAGACTACAAACCTCACTCAAGGAAAAGGATCTTGGGGTGAGTATAACACCAGGCACATCTCCTGAGGCGCACATCAACCAAATAACGGCTGCAGCATACGGACGCCTGGCAAACCTAAGAACAACATTCCGACATCTAAATAAGGATTCATTCAGGACCCTGTACACCCTGTACACTGTGTACGTTAGGCCCATACTGGAGTATGAAGCGCCAGTTTGGAATCCTCACCTAGCCAAGCATGTAAGGAAATTGGAGAAAGTGCAAAGGTTTGCAACAAGACTAGTCCTGGAGCTAAGGGGTATGTCCTACGCGGAGTGGTTACGAGAAATCGACCTGACGACACTAGAAGACAGGAGAGATAGAGGGGATATGATAACGACATATAAAATAATGAGAGGAATCGACAAGGTGGACAGAGACAGAATGTTCCAGAGATGGGACACAACAACAAAGAGACACAGTTGGAAATTGAAGACTCAGATGAATCACAGGGATGTTAGGATGTATTTCTTCAGTCACAGTGTGGTCAGAAAGTGGAATAGTTTGGGAAGCGATGTAGTGGAGGCAGGATCCATTCATATCTTTAAAAAGAGATATGATAAAGCTCATGGCGCAGAGTGACCCAGTAGCGGCCAGTGAAGAGGCGGGGCCAGGAGCTGTGAATCGACCCCTGCAACCACAACTAGGTGAGTACAACTAGGTGAGTACACACACACACACGTGCACACACACACACATACACGCTCCTTTCCCTCTCCAATTTAAATAACACTAATGATTCCGATGCTTTCACTCTCCTGTGTACTAATCCCTCTCCCTCTCTCTCCAGTTGCATATTCCCTTCTTCCTTGCTTCTGCACACCGCCTGTAATGAACACTTTCTGTCCCATCCACTCACATTCTATGTACACTATTCTTCTCTCCAACATTTGAGCTCCCTCAAGAAGATAGAACCAACATAAACTTAATGAAGAAACGATAATTCAGTGTATTACTATGTGCATAAGGAATCACGAAGAAAGTGGTAAATTGTAGTATAGGAACTTCCTTGTTTCAGGGATAAACTTTCTGGAATGCTAACCAACGCATTATTTCCTGAGTTGTCTCAGACTGAGAAGAAAAGGGTTGAACAGAGGAGGTGAAGTGGCTCTAAAGGTTAGGAATCGGTGATATAAGGAGATGAGGAACATGGACACAAACTATTTCAATAACTACTACTATATGACAGGATAAATAGAAAACAGGTTATCCAAGGTAATGATATCAGGGGGATTATAAACCACATGTGAAGAACACGAAGCACATGAGAGCAACACATTCTAGAAAACATCATACAGAGCAAGTAGGACCATACCAAAGGGACTGTTGTAGAGAAATTTATTACAAGGAAATAAACTGAGATAATTTGGATCATCATTGATGGCTAGAAACAAGAAGAGAAAAATTAATGGAAGCAGTATGTAAAATTTTCAAGAATTAGGATAGGGGATGAACTAGTCCGATATGTAATAGTTTTAATCTTAAGCGAATCTGACACTGGGGATAATAAATAAGGGCTGCCACTGGAAACAAGTGACCATACGGTGCTCACTCCTTAAATTAATTATCCCTTTCAGGGTCCAGAGGCCAAATTTCAGAGTGTGGACCAGTGTCCAAGAATTTAAAAAAAAAATCTTATTTTTTCTTATGAAATGGTAGAGAATCTTTTTCTGAAGGTAATAAAATAAAAAGTACGAAATTTGATTGAAAATTGACGAAATTTTGCTCTCGCGAATTTTGATGCGTCAGCGATATTTACGCATCGGCGATTTTGCCGACTTTGACTCCCATTTTAGGCCAATTACATTATACCAGTCGACCAAATTCTTAGCTATTTCACTAGTATTACTTCTATTCTATCAATTGAGTACACGACATCGCCCAGTCAACTGTTTCAACTACAAAATAAAGTGATTAGAAATTGGTAATTTAGCCAATTTAACTCAAAGTTCAAAATATTCCAATTTCAAAATAGGGTGCAGAAAAAACAATACAGACATTCCTGGTACTAAACTAACATTTCCTCTGTTCATTAGTTACGTTTTGAGTCTTTACAAATTAATTCCATTTTTATTTTTTATTCACATAATAATTTTTTTTTCAAACCAAAAAATGGAAGATTTACTGTTATGCAATATTGTAATAATTGCACAAATAATATCACCACATTCGTGAACGTATATTAGACCCACCAGCTGGCGCGTATTAGACGTGTGAGGTCATTTGTTTACTCTTGAACATCGGCAAAAATTTAGCATTTCCGCTAATTTGAGCTCAGTTTCAAGCCATTTCTAGGACTAAAACCAATCAAAATTATCTCTAAATCTGTAATATATCTTCCATTTTATCAAATGAGACCAATAAATTGTAAATACAACTATAAAAATTATACGAAAAAACACTGCAAAGTCGCTGTTTTAATCGAAAATTACGGTTTCAGTTTTTTTTCTCATTATGCACTGTGCTGCAGGATTTGTTTTATGTGGTGCACGCTTACCACATACATGTATTCGCGCATATCTAGGCCCAAATTTACCTCTCACAGCTTATCTGAATGAGCTGAGCTCATGACGTAGAACTACGGCTTGGACACTGAACTCAAAGCCGTAGAACTACGGCACGGACCCTGAAAGGGTTCTTGCTAAAAGTAAATGTAAAGTGTTGAGGAGAAATAAATAATAAACCAGCTCCTTCAATAAGAAACATTGTTGGGACCAGAGATTTTCTAAATGGAATTGAGATGGATAGGGAATTGAATAGCCAGACAGCCCATGATATGATGCAGGGCATCAACAGAAAGTCCTTGGAAGCAACAGCTTCGAAGGACTTTTCCCAGGACGTGTGGGAGGTCAAAATACATATGACAAAACTTAGGGAAGCACAAAGGTTTACTGTGAATGACTTTGTAATTATAAGAAAAAAAAGCAGCCAGTTTGATAATGACATAATTGCGGAGGCTAAATCACAGTTAAAATTACTGCATGTAAGCGTAAGAGGGAAGACAACAGTAAAAGAGAAAGTATTGTGGCTAATAAAATTAGGGAGGAGTTTTTACAGAAGATGATAGAGACGGTCATGAGGAATTAATTAAAAGAGTTAAGGAGTAATCCACTAAAGATAAAGAGACAGTGAGTGACAGAAAACTTGTGTGAAAGGTAAAAACCAGCAAATTTTCGATAGAATTCACGTATCCAATGAGCAAAAAATGAAACTACTAAAATTTGGACACTTGAAAGGTCACTGGGCATGACAACATTTCAAATGGATGTTGAAAGGAGTGAAACAACTATGAGAACCTATAACAAAGATGTACAAAATGTAAACTGTAAACAAGGTCCCAGTAAACAAGCAGGGAAACAACAAGATGCAATGAATTACATGCCACTTTCACTGACGTGTATACTGTCCAAAATATTGGAAAATATAATCATGAAAAGGCTCATTGAGGACTTACAGAGGCACGACTGTGATACAGAAATCCAAGAACATGGTGCTGCACTAGCCTACTAATCATAAGTTCTGAGGACGGAAATGTGCAAATTAATCACGAGAGACAAGGATGGATTGAATGTACATTCTGGATACCATGAAAGCATTTATGAATATAACCGACGAGTGACTGATTCACGGATTAGAAGAGCAAGCAGGGATGCTCAAGGAATAACTATTACTCAGAAGACAAAGGATTATTGTAAGGGCTGATCTTTCAAGAAGAAAAAATGTAACAACTGGGGTACCACTAGGATTAATTAATACTTATATCATTATTCTTTTAAATAAATGTAAATGTCCTGCCAGATATTGTACTAACGAGATACATGATAAAAGAAGAGGATAGAGACAGGCTGAGGAAGACTTGTACGAACTTAGTTAATTGGATTCAACCTCTTCAAGTATAAAGTCATGAGAGCTGGGGATTGAGAGACAAGGCCAGATATGGAATACAGGTGGATAAAACAGAATCTACAAATATCGCTGAAGAAGAAAGATTTTGAATGAACATAGCACCAGTATTTCAACAGACTGCACATCTAAAGCATATGCGAGATTAACTAACCTCAGAGCTGATTCTGTATACGAGGAAACTTATAAAGCAAAAAGACAGGGGAAGAAAAAAGCGATTAAAAGTATCATGAAAGCGATAGGAGAGGACAACATGACCCTGCTGACAAATTTTCTGAGAATAGGCGGGTTTCCAAACACAATCCCCACCTACAGTCAAAGTGTTTTTGAAAGCAAAATCGGTTCGAAACACGATCCTGCAGGAGAAACCATGACTAAGAGACATCAGCATACCTGAGGATGTACGTCGACCGCGACAGAACACAAGAAGAAAGGCAGAAACTGAAAGAGAGGGTAAAAAGATGCAAGGAAACACACACACACATACATGCACACACACACACACACACACACACCCAAATGTGCAGGGAGGCAAAGACTCTGAGTGTCAGAGAATGGAAAAGGTATAGAAGGCAAAGAACCCAAGTAAACAAAGAGAGTAGTAGAAGAGCTAGAAACGAGTATGCACAGGTACGGAGGGAGGCCCAGAAACAGTACGAAAACGACATAGCATCAAAAGTTAAGTCCGACCCGAAACTGATGTACAGTGACATCAGAAGGAAGACAACAGTCAAGGACCAGGTGATAAGGCTGAGGAGAGAAGATGGGGAACTCACAAGTAATGATCAAGAGGTATGTGAGGAGCTCAACTTGAGGTTTAAGGAAGTATTCACAGTGGAGGAAGGAAGGCAGCTGGGTAGACAGGACGGGGTGCATCACCAACAAGGGATGTATCAAGTGCTAGAGGGCATACACACAACTGAGGAGGAGGTGAAGCAGTTACTCAGTGACCTTGATACCTCAAAGGCGATGGGTCCGGACAATATCTCCCAGTGGGTTCTTCGGAAAGGATCTGAGGTACTGAGTGTGCCACTTACCATAATATTCAACACATCCCTTGAAACTGGGCAGCTACCTGAGGTATGGAAAAAGGCAAATGTAGTCCCCATCTTTAAAAAATTAGACAGAAAAGAGGCACTAAACTATAGACCGGTGTCACTTACGTGTATAGTGAGCAAAGTCCTGGAGAAAATCATCAGGAAAAGAATGGTGGAGCATCTGGAGCTGAACAGGTTAAACACAAGACAGCACGGATTCCGGGAAGGCAAATCCTGTGTAACAAACCTCCTGGAGTTCTATGATAAAGTAACAGAGGTAAGGCAAGAGAGAGAAGGGTGGGTTGATTGCATTTTCCTGGACTGCAGTAAGGCCTTCGACACAGTTCCTCACATGAGATTAGTAAAGAAGTTGAAAGAACAAGCATGTATACAGGAAGGGCACTGGAATGGATCAGGGAATACCTCAAAGGGAGGCAACAACGGGTCATGGTGCGTGATGAGGTATCACAGTGGGCGCCTGTGACGAGCTGTGTACCGCAGGGGTCAGTCCTAGGACCAGTGTTATTCTTTGTATATGTAAATGACATGACGTACGGGATAGACTCAGAAGTGTCTCTGTTCGCAGATGATGTGAAATTAATAAGGAGAATCACATCGGAAGAGGACCAAGCAGGACTTCAAACAGACCTGGACAAGCTTGGCATCTGGTCTAGCAACTGGCTTCTCGAATTCAATCCCACCAAATGCAAAGTCATGAAGATCGGAGAAGGGCAAAGAAGACCGCTGACAGAGTACAGGCTAGGCGGACAAAGGCTACAAACCTCGGCAAAGGAGAAAGACCTTGGGGTGAGTATAACGCAAAGCACATCTCCGGAGGCACACATCAACCAGATAACTGCGGCAGCATATGGGTGACTGGCAAACCTAAGATTAGCATTCCGTTACCTTAACAAGGAATCGTTCAAGACACTGTACACCGTGTACGTCAGGCCCATACTAGAATATGCAGCACAAGTCTGGAACCCACACCTGGTCAAGCACGTAAAGAAACTAGAGAAAGTGCAAAGGTTTGCGACAAGGTTAGTTCCACAACTCAGGGGACTGTCCTATGAAGAAAGGTTGAGGGAAATAGGACTAACAACACTGGAGGAAAGAAGGGTCAGAGGAGACATGACCACGACATACAAAATACTGCGGGGAATCGACAAGGTAGACAGTGACAGAATGTTCCAGAGAGGGAACACAGAAACAAGGGGACACACATGGAAGCTGAAGACTCAGATGAGTCAAAGGGATGTTAGGAAGCATTTCTTCAGCCATAGAGTAGTCAGGAAGTGGAATAGTCTAGAGAAAGATATAGTGGAGGCAGGAACCATACATAGTTTTAAGACAAGGTATGATAAAGCTCATGGAGCAGGGAGAGAAGAGACCCAGTAGCGGACAGCGAAGAGGCGGGGCCAGGAGCTGAGTCTCGACCCCTGCAACCACAATTAGGTGAGGACAATTACGTGAGTACACACACACACACACACACACACACACACACACAGAGGAATGAATATGCACAGGTAAGAAGGGAGGCCCAACGACAGTACGAGAATGACATAATAGGGAAAGCCAAATTTGACCCGAAGCTATTGCACAGCCACATCAGGAGGACAACAACAGTCAAGGACCAGGTGATCAGGCTAAGGAAGGAAGGAGGAGAGATCACAAGAAATGACCGTGAAATGTGTGAGGAACTCAGCATTAGATTCAAAGAAGTGTTCACAGAGGAGACAGAAGGGACTCCAGAAAGACAGAGAGGTGGGGTACACCACCAAGTGTTGGACACAATACATGCAACCGAGGAAGAAGTGAAGAGGCTGCTGAGTGAGCTAGATACCTCAAAGGCGACGGGGCCGGATCACATCTCTCCATGGGTCCTGAGAGAGGGAGCAGAGGCGCTATGTGTACCGCTAACAACAATATTCAACACATCTATTGAAACAGGGCAAATACCTGAGATATGGAAGACAGAAAATGTAGTCCCAATTTTTAAAAAAAGAGACAGACATGAAGCACTAAACTACAGACCAGTGTCACAGATATGTATAGTATGCAAAGTCATGGAGAAGATTATGAAGAGAAGAGTGGTGGAACACCTAGAAAGGAATGAGCTTATCAACGACAGCCAACACGGTTTCAAGGACGGGAAATCCTGTGTCACAAACCTACTGGAGTTCTATGACAGGGTGACAGCAGTAAGACAAGAGAGAGGGGTGGGTAGATTGCATTTTCTTGGACTGTAAGAGGGCGTTTGACACAGTTTCAAACAAGAGATTAGTGCAAAAGCTGGAGGACCAGGCAGGGATAACAGGGAAGGCGGCACTCCAATGGATCAGAGAATACCTCTCAAGAAGACAGCAGAGAGTTATGGTTCGTGGCGAGGTGTTAAGAGTGGGTGCCTCTGACGAGTGGGGTTCCACAGTGGTCAGTCCTAGGACCGGTGCTGTTTCTGGTATTTGTGAACGACATGATGGAAGGAATAGCCTCCGAAGTGTCCCTGTTTGCAGATGATGTGAAGTTGATGAGAAGAATTCAATCGGACGAGGACCAGGCAGAACTAAAAAGGGATCTGGTCAGGCTGCAGGACTGGTCCAGAAATTAGCTCCTGGAGTTCAACCCCATCAAGTGCAAAGTCATGAAGATTGGGGAAGGGCAAAGAAGACCGCAGACGGAGTACAGCCTAGGGGGCCAGAGACTGCAAACCTCAATCAAGGAAAAAGATCTTGGGGTGAGTATAACACCAGGAACATCTCCTGAGGCGCACATCAACCAAATAACTGCTGCAGCATATGGGCGCCTAGCAAACCTAAGAACAGCATTCCGACATCTTAATAAAGAATCGTTCAGGACCCTGTACACTGTGTACGTTAGGCCCATACTGGAGTATGCAGCACCAGTTTGGAACCCACACCTAGCCAAGCATGTGAAGAAGCTCGAGAATGTGCAAAGGTTTGCAACAAGACTAGTCCCGGAGCTAAGGGGTATGTCCTACGAGGGGAGGTTAAGGGAAATCGACCTGACGACACTGGAGGACAGGAGAGATAGGGGGGACATGATAACAACATATAAGATACTGAGAGGAATTGACAAGGTGGACAGAGACAGAATGTTCCAGAGATGGGACACAACAACAAGAGGACACAGTTGGAAGTTGAAGACTCAGATGAATCACAGAGATGTTAGGAAGTATTTCTTCAGTCACAGAGTGGTCGGGAAGTGGAATAGTTTAGGAAGCGATGTTGTGGAGGCAGGCTCTATACATAGCTTTAAGCAGAGGTATGATAAAGCTCATGGCACAGGGAGAGTGACCCAGTAGCGGCCAGTGAAGAGGCGGGGCCAGGAGCTTTGACTCGACCCCTGCAACCACAACTAGGTGAGTACACACACACACAGAGGTTAGCTCTTGTCGTTCGCGATTTACTAGTGGAATTGAGAGCAAACACATCAAAGACGCGCGTCTGATCTGCTGTAAAATTATAGTTCTCACTGTATGCATAGTGTGTGTGTGTGTGTGTGTGTGTGTGTGTGTGTGTGTGTGTGTGTGTGTGTGTGTGTGTGTGTGTGTGTGTGTGTGTGTGTGTGTGTGTGTGTGTGTGTGTGTGTGTGTGTGTGTGTGTGTGTGTGTGTGTGTGTGTGTGTGTGTGTGTGTGTGTGTGTGTGTGTGTGTACTCACCTATTTGTGGTTGCAGGGATCGAGATTCAGCTCCTGGCCCCGCCTCTTCACTGATCGCTACTAGGTCTTCTCTCTCTCCATGTTCCATGTGCTTTATCATACCTCGTCTTAATACTATGAATGATTTCTGCCTCCACTACATCACTTGCCAGACTGTTCCACTTCCTGACAACTCTATAACTGAAGAAATACTTCCTAACATCCCTTTGACTCATCTGAGTCTTCAACTTCCAATTGTGACCCATTGTTTTTGCGTCCCATCTCTGGAACATCTTGTCTCTGTCCACCTTATCTATTCCTCGCAGTATTTTGTATGTCGTTATCATGTCTCCCCTAACCCTTCTGTCTTCCAGTGTCGTCAGGCCGATTTCCCCTAACCTTTCTTCGTTGGACATTCCCCTTAGCTCTGGAACTAGCCTTGTTGCAAACCTTTGCACTTTCTCTTATTTATTGACGTACTTGACCAGCTGTTTGTTCCAAAATGGTTCTGCATACTCCAGTATGGGCCTGACGTACACGGTGTACAGTCTTGAACAATTCCTTACCTCAGTAAGGAATCGTTCAAGACCCTGTACACCTTTTTCTTGTACACTTTTTTCTTGAGTGAGGTTTACAGTCTATGGCCACCTATCCAGCACTTTATCTGCGGTCTTCTTTGCCCTTTCCCAGGTCTCTGTGTAGTTCTGCCTGATCCTCATCTAATTTATTTCTTCTCAATAACTACTCATCATCTGCAAACAGGGATATTTCTGAGTCTATCCCTTCCGTCATGTCATTCACATATACCAAAAACAGCACTGGTCCAAGGACTGACCCCTGTGGATCCTCGCTCGTGACAGGCGCCCACTCTGACAACTCGTCACGTACCATGACTCGTTGTTGCCTCCCTGTCAGGTATTCTCTGATCCAATAAAGTGCCCTTCCAATTATGCGTGCATGATCCTCTACCTTTTGTACTAATGTCTTATGAGGAACTGTGTCGACGGCCTTCTTGCAGTCCAAGAAAATGCAATCTACTCACCCCTCTCTCTCTCTCTCGTCTTACCTCTGTTACCTTGTCATAAAACTCCAGTAGGTTTGTGACACAGGATTTGCCTTCCATGAATCCAAGCTGGTTGTCTTTTATAATCTTGTTCCATTCCAGGTGCTCTACTACTCTCCTCCCGTGTGTGTGTACTCACCTAGTTGTACTCACCTAGTTGTTGTTACAGGGGTCGAGACATAGCTCCTGGCCCCGCCTCTTCACTGGCCGCTACTGGGTCACTCTCCCTGCGTCATGAGCTTTATCATACCTCTTCTTAAAGCTATGTATGGAACCTGCCTCCACTACATCGCTTCCCAAACTATTCCACTTCTCGACGTGTGTATGTGTGTGTATGTGTGTGTGTGTGTGTGTGTGTGTGTGTGTGTGTGTGTGTGTGTGTGTGTGTGTGTGTGTGTGTGTGTGTGTGTGTGTGTGTGTGTGTGTGTGTGTGTGTGTGTGTGTGTGTGTGTGTGTGTGTGTGTGTGTGTGTGTGTGTGTGTGTGTGTGTGTGTGTGTGTGCGAGGGGAAAAATGAAAGTGAGGAAGACTTGGCGAGTCAGCGTGAGTGAGGAAGACACTGGTGAAGGATTGTGTGAGTGAGGGAGACACTGATTAAGGATAGTGTGAGTTGTTATCACTGTTTTGGCTTACTTCTTACGTCTAGTGCTGTAGAATGGTAGCGTAGGTGTAGAGATACGGCCGATGACTAGACTCAATTTATTAATTGAAAGGTGTAGGTATACACGGGGGCAGAGCGTGAGGGGACCCGGGAGCCAGCTAGGGGAGGACTTGTTTCGGGTAGATAGGCCGCCAGAGTGAGGAAGAAACATGGCTGACCAGCCCGACCTTGATAGGCCTATAGATGGCAGCACCGTAGTGCCGCGCTGTTTGAAAGAGCCTCGGAATAGGCTGTTTACATCCGCTCGGCTCGGCCACCTACCGTGTGTAGTCTCGACACGACAATACTAGCGGGCACGAAGGTGTAAACGAGCAAACAAAATTACCCAGGGCAAACTGGCTTCCGGTCACCTGACATTTACATATAAAATCAGAACATTGCCGGTGCGGGCCGTTCGAGGGTCGGGGAAGAGAAAATCGGCCTGCTCATACAGCTGGACGGAGGACAGAACAAGCCGATATTGGTACAGGGACTAAATTCTTCTATATACAGGTTGTCCACAGGGATAGGCATCAACTTGACTGCACATCCATGAGCGCTGTAGCATCCTCACATCTGCAAACAATGACTGACAGTAGCATTTCCTAAGGTGTGACATTTAACCCAAAAGGGGGATACAGCACTTACCTTTATACAGGCTTTACAAGACACACTGGGTGCACATACTCACAATAACATTATTTCCATGGAATTCATTATACTATGGGTACCCTGCTAGAATAAATTTTACATATTTACATGGTGTTGTCCACCCTGACTCCATTATTTGCTAACTATACAATGTATGCGCATTGATCCCTATTTCTGCAAGCAAACAATTAGCGTAGCTAGCGTAGGAGTCGGACAAGTCAGTAGGTATGTCAATGTCACAGAAATGTACTGCTGTCCGGGGTCTCAGGCCAGAAGTATGGAGCCTTACAGGACTGTCATCTGTCGTAGTGGTAGCGGGTGAAGAACTAGACAGGTTGTCACTAGTTTGAGTCTGATTGTGGCTTTGTAATGCCCGCGATTCCAGCTCTGATTCAGCTTGCACATGATCAATATACTTCATGTGGTCAAGGTGAGCTTCTCTGATAGTTCCGGTAGCTATCTCCCTCACCTCGAACTTATTGCAGTGGAGCTGTCGTAGGACACGGTAAGGACCGACAAACTTGGGGATAAGTTTATGCATACCAGGGGTCTGCGTCGGGTTGAGCAACATAACTTTGCAACCTGGTTCCACCTTACTTTCCTTAGCGTGGGCGTTGCGATCAGACGTGAACCTATCTGTGGCTTTTATTAGGTTCTCACGTACTCGCTGGAAGACATGCTGTGTAGTCCGCATCTTAACTACACCGGTGTTATAAGGTGTTATCGGTGTTATCGGTGTCATAGGTTGGATTAGGCGGAGCAAACACGGTAAACGCTTAACATCTGGAATAGCGTCATCCCATGTAGTACAACTCGGATTAACGGTTACTCTGAGCACCTCCAGGACTTTGCAGTTTGTACGTTCAGCAAGCGATGACTAGACTCAGTTTATTAATTGAAAGGTGTAGGTATAAACGGGGGCAGAGCGTGAGGGGACCCGGGAGCCAGCTAGGGAGGACTTGTTTCGGGTAGATAGGCCGCCAGAGTGAGGAAGAAACATGGCGACCAGCCCGACCTTGATAGGCCTATAGATGGCAGCACCGTAGTGCCGCGCAGTTTGAAAGAGCCTCGGAATAGGCTGTTTATAGAGTAAGTAAGTAAGTAAGTAAGTTTATTCAGGTATACACAAATACATTTACATACATTATCATACATAGCAGCATATGTGTAGAGAACCCAGGATAACCCAAAAAAGTCAGACAGAGTGACTTATTTCCATTGAGGGAGTCACTGATGAAGGATAGTGTGAGTGAGGGAGACGCTGATGAAGAATAGTGTGAGGGAGGGAGACGCTGATGAAGAATAGTGTGAGGGAGGGACACGCTGATGAAGAATAGTGTGAGGGAGGGAGACACTGATTAAGGATAGTGTGAGTGAGGGAGACATTGATGAAGGATAGTGTGAGTGAGGGAGACACTGATGAATGATAGTGTGAGTGAGGGAGTCACGTATAAGGCAGAGAATTAGTTATAAAAGAACAATCAAGAGAGTGTGGGATGGAGACGTGTGGGAGGGTGTGATAAAGTGAGGCACGTATAAGGGAATGCATTAGTGATGGAGGCAGAGATTAGGCAGTAAGAGAATGTGAAAGTGATGAAGGGCCGATATGAGGTGTGTGTGTGGGTGTAAGGGGATGGTGGTGTGAAGGAGTGTGGGTGTGTGTGTGGGTGTAAGGGGATGGTGGTGTGAAGGAGTGTGGGAGTCAAGGATACATCGGCGAATGAGTTTATTTAGTCGCTGTCATGAAGAGACACCTGACGCAGGGACACTTACAAGAAGTCATGAAGTCATCGCTGGCATGATACTCGGGCATCAGAGAATGTTTACTAAAACAACTCTAAAGAATACTTGTAGTTGTCACACCAGTTTGAAGTGCCTGGAGGCATCAACTGGACTATGGCTGTCAATTTTTCGGTATTCCAAAATAAAACCTACATTTTCGTTTTATTTAGCTCAAGATGTTCTCACTCCATTAGCTTCATTTTTTTTTATTCCCGGTATATGGTAACTAGAGCAAGATTCTATGATCAATTGGGTTTTATAAGTGCCCTTTGTCCAGAGATATTGAACTCATTCCAGACATCCTGGAATGACTCCGTCGACTTTCAAAACTCTCTGCATTGCAACTTAAAAATTTTTTGAAAGGTGCCTAATTAATGGTCTATTCAAAGTGTGAAATACAAGTGTATTGGTAGACATCTTCCAAAATATTTGCAAAATGATGTGAAATCTTCATTCATATTAAACCATGTTAAATAAATTTGAGCCTACCTCCTCCGTATGGCTTCAGTATGTAAAGGCTGATGCATCTTACGCCCAGGAGAGTACCGGCCTTGTTTGATTTGTGTTCAACCAAATTTGTCAGTGCACTAAATAATTTGATCAAACTTGGAATAGTTGGAATCTGTGCTATAACTGAAGAGTACGTCACATTTTCAACCCAAGTGGGTCTCCATAAATCAAGATTGTTGTTGTTAATTACATCGATTAATTTCAAATTAAATATATAATATATATAATATATAATATATATATATATATATATATATATATATATATATATTATATATATATATATATATATATATATATATATATATATATATATATATATATATATATATATATATATATATATATATATATATATATATATACATATATACATATATATATACTATATATATATATATATATATATATATATATATATATATATATATATATATATATATATATATATATATATATATATATATATATATATATATATAATTTGAAAAAGTTGTAAACCAATAAATTGCTGGCAATCAATCGAGGTGGTGAGTTATTCCTCACTGGCGTGAAGGAAAAATATAGCAAGGGAGAGAATTCGGAGGTGTTGGCTGCCTGGAATATCAATCAAGGACGGTGTTATCAAGAGGACAGGCAAGAAATTGATTGGTTGCTTGATAGATGGGAAGAAACGTGGGAGGAGGGAGAGATGTGAAGGATGAAGGGAAGGCAAGAGAAAGAGAGAGAGAGAGAGAGAGAGAGAGAGAGAGAGAGAGAGAGAGAGAGAGAGAGAGAGAGAGAGAGAGAGAGAGAGAGAGAGAGAGAGAGAGAGAGAGAGAGAGAGAGAGAGGGAGATTAATATTCAAAATGGTTATTAATAACGAGTAGCTTCGAAAGACACTCTGTAACTGAAGAAGACCGAGAACACTGAAAGACTGTATAAGGGTGAAGAAGGCTAGTGTGTAGAAGATGCATATCAACATTAAAGATACCCAAATGTTGCACCTGTTTCTCACTCATGTACTTGTCGGTATTAATGCCATTTTCATAAATATACCTATCAGATAGAGCAGCACAAGTGTGTCTTCAAACAGAGGGCATCTTCCACAACCTAACTAATCATGATAGAGAAGGGATGGATTAGGGACAGACCTGCTTAGCATGAGCTAAAATACTTGCTGCATTGCTCCTCATTTATTTCGTCCATGCTTCTACTAGTGGACCCTTCCTTCTATGAATCCTTCAAGATCTTCCGAGCCTCACCTTTGTCAGTATACACGGTACCATTCCCATACTTTAGCTGCACATTGTTCCAAACTGTGGAGCGGAACTGTTCTCCGGGCTCATGGAGTGACCACCTCGAAAGCGACTTCAACAAGGTTGATGGACTGGCCACATCATCTTAAAGACGCCACTACTTCCGTCTCCATGTTTAGTCACCTCTGTGTACCAGTGCAGATACCTTTTGTGCAGACACAACGTTTTAACAATAAAGATCCCGAGAGAGTAAGAGTGAGTGAGAAGGGGAGAGAAGAGGAGAGAGAGAGAGAGAGAGAGAGAGAGAGAGAGAGAGAGAGAGAGAGAGAGAGAGAGAGAGAAGAGAGAGGAAAAGAGAAGAGAGAGAGAGAGAGAGAGAGAGAGAGAGAGAGAGAGAGAGAGAGAGAGTGAGAGAGAGAAGAGAGATGAGGAAGAGGAGAGAGAGAAGTGAAAGAGAGTGAGGGGAAAGTGGTATTACTCCACAACCTGGAGATGCTACTTCTACTGTTATTACTACTACTACTACTACTACTACAATTACTTCTACTGTTACGACTACTACTACTACTACCACTAACAATAATATTAATAATGCTCGTGGTACTAGTACTTCCACTACAAATATTACTGTTACCACTACTACTGGTATTACTTCCACAGCTAATAACTTTTTGGAACTTGAAATATTGAACCAACAAATGTATAAATGAGACATATGGTCACCAGGAATTACTTCTAGGTTTGCAAACACTTTCAGAAGTGGTTCCTTCAAGGAGAGTTTGCAACTGTCCTCGCGAAGCCTTCAGAGACTACCACCAAGCCCCTAAATCAACGCCCTGGAAGTTCTGGTTTAGGATGAGAACTTCGTGGTTACGACGGCTGACAAGGATGAGGAGGAGTGTTCAACCACACAGACTCCAAGAAGATGGATCTACTCACTGACAAGGATTCCTTTGAACGTCTCTTCGACAATAAACTAGGGATGTGTCAAAGTGTCAGTATGTGCTGGAATCGGTCATTTTTGTGGTATTAGTAAAAAAAATCTTTTACTAGCCGATATGTTTAAAAATATCAAAACTGACACTCAGAGTCACGATTTTGAGGGTTAGTTAAACTCACACACACACACACACACACACACACACATGCTGCAGCATATGGGCACCTAACAAACCTAAGAATAGTGTTCCGATACCTCAGTAAGGAATCGTTCAAGACTCTGTACACCGTGTATGTCAGGCCCATACTGGAGTATGCAGCACCAGTTTGGAGCCCACACCTGGTCAAGCATGTCAAGAAATTAGAGAAAGTGCAAAAGTTTGCAACACGGATAGTTCCAGAGCTAAGGGGATTGTCCTACGAAGAAAAGTTAAGGGAAATCGGCCTGACGACACTTGAGGATAGGAGGGTTAGGGAAGACATGATAACGACATACAAAATGCTGCGAGGAATATATAAAGTGGACAGAGACAGGATGTTCCAGGGATGGGACACAGAAACAATGGTCTCAATTGGAAGTTGACGACTCAGATGAGTTAAAGGGATGTTAGGAAGTATTTCTTCAGTCATAGAGTTGTCAGGAAGTGAAATAATCTGGCAAGTGATGTAGTGGATTCAGGAACCATACATAGTTTTAAGACGAGGTGTGATAAAGCTCATGGAGCAGGGAGAGAGAGGACCTAGTAGCGGTCAGAGAAGAGACGGGACCAAGAGCTGAATATCGACCCCTGCAATCACAAATAGCACTCACAGAGACAAAGCTTACGAGAATGATAACAGATGCGATATTTGCATCTGGATATCAGATCCTGAGGAAAGCCTGAGGGAGCAGAGGGAAAGGAGGAGTTGTTCTGCTCATCAAAAACTAATGGAGTTTTGAGACGATGGGAGGACTAGTCAGAGGTGAAGCGGATGACTACATTGTAGGAACATTTCTAACTGTGGATCCAAAAGTGATACCAGTGGTGTACAACCCGCTACCGAACAACAGAAGATCAAGACACGATTATGATGAGAGTAACAGAACAATGTTGGCTTTACTAGCCGTTGTGGCGAGAAGAGTCCACATAACCAGGTCAAAGTTATTCATCAAGGGGGATTTCAACCACAAAGAGATAGACTGGGAAAATATGGATCCATGTGGGGGACTGGAGACATAGAGAGCCAAGATGATGGAGATGGGGATAGAACGCTTCGTGTACCAACATGTTAAGGACATAACCAGAGAAAGAGGAGACGATGAACCAGAATAGCTAGACTTGTATTCACTTTTAGAAGCTCAGACTCAGAGGAAATCACACATGATACGCCCTTCGGCGCTAGCGATCACGTGATCCTGAATTATGAAAACATAGTAGAGTTAACAATAAAGAGTGAGGCAGCAGGAGAGAGACGGGAGAAAGCAAACTTTAGAAAAGGGAACTACATACGTATGAGGCAATTCTTGCATGAGGTGCAGTGGGTCAGAGAGCTAGAAGGGAAATTAGAGAAAGTGCAAAGGTTTGCAACAATACTAGTCCCGGATCTAAGGGGTATGTCTTACTAGGAAAGGTTAAGGGAAATCGACCTAACGACCCTGGAGGACAGGAGAGATAGGGGGATATGATAACGACATAATAAATACTGAGAGGAAACGACAAGGTGGACAGAGACAGGATGTTCCAGAGATGGGACAGAGCAACAAGGGGACACAATTGGAAGTTGAAGACTGATGAATCACAGGGATGTTAGGAAGTATTTCTTCAGTCACAGAGTTGTCAGGAAGTGGAATAGTCTGGGAAGTGATGTAGTGGAGGCAGGATCCATACATAGCTTTAAGAAGAGGTTTGATAAAGCTCATGGAGCAGGAAAAGTGACCTAGTAGAGGCCAGCGAAGAGGCGAGGCCAGGAGCTGTGAATCGACCCCTGCAACCACAACTAGGTGAGTACACACAGGAGCTGTCACTCGACCCCAGCAACCAAAAATAGGTGAGTACACACACACAGACCCCCATACAGAGCTTTAATATCAAGAACAGTAAGGCACATGAGGCTAGAAGTGAGTGGATCTGGGAAGTAGCAAGATGAGAAACGGGGCCAGGAGCTGATACTCGATCGTTACAGCCACAAATAACTGGCTGCTACTTATTGGCCTACTTACTAACGAGAGCAAGAAAATGGTAAATCTGAGGAGCAGACAAGCTGCGTTGCAGAGGGAACAGCATAAGATGAGTTTCACTATTTATATATTATTATCAATTGTATAAAGAGCAAATTTAATGAGGAATATGATATAAAATTATATTTCCATCGATGAGGAAACTGGGTAATATAACAAGGGAGGATCTTGTGGAGAATGTGAGAACCACTATTGTAGCTGAATAAATGGCTCTTTTTGGATTCACAAGACGATAATACATTGAGCATATGAAACTTTATCAGACAAATATCGTTCTGTTAAGCTAACCTTCTGGACACACATCAGCCTCCCCCTCTGCTGATGCGCAATAGAAAGATTAGACCACAACAACCAAAGTATGGTTGTGCACAAATATGAATGGTTTATCGAACAAAATTGATGAATTTATAAAATGGATAACAGAGGTAAACATGGACATCATAGCTATGACAGAAACGAAATTATGTGAAATTATATCTGATGCCGTATTCCCAGTAGGATCCCAGGTAATGAGGAAAGACAGAGAAAGCAGGGAGGAGGAAGGAGGAAGTTGCTTGTTAAAAATATGAGGTTTTGAAGTGAGGACGGAACATGAAAAGGAGCCAGTTGATTACTTAGCGGATTACAGTAAAAGTTAGAGGACCCATAATAATGGTAGCAGTAATTAATAACCCTCCACCAAGCAAAATAACACCAATATGAAGAGAACATGACAATAATTAACACCAAAGTTATTAATCAAGGGTGATTTCAACCAGAAAGAAACTGATTGGTAGAAGTGGGACCCACTTGTGGAACTGGAAAGATGAAGAGCTAGGATAATGAAGGTAGTTAGGAGAAAACTGTTATATGTCAAGGACACGACATGAGGAAAAAGAAGACAACGCAGCAAGATTGGATCTTGTATTTACCACAAGTATATCTGACATTGGTGAGCTTCTTGCCTGGGCAACCGAGAGGATATACAAAGTACTTACCCTTGTTTCATCTGTTTGTGGGACATTAGGACGATAGGAGGTTATAGGACAAAAGTGGCATGGCCTGTAGGTACAGCAAACATCATTAACGAACCATTGGTTGACAGAGATAGTATTCTGCCATCACTCCATATTAGGTTAAGGCTAATGAAGCAATTCGTTAAGGTATTGGAAAAGTTGTCAATTGTTTCAAATACATTTGTAGATCTTTCTCTGGACTAAGTTGGGAAAAACTGATAGCTGAAA
Source organism: Cherax destructor (assembly GCA_009830355.1). NCBI lineage: Eukaryota > Metazoa > Arthropoda > Malacostraca > Decapoda > Parastacidae > Cherax > Cherax destructor. The sequence continues at coordinate 72,432 of WNWK01001792.1, forward strand.
TCTTTGATGGTTCTCAAATTTATATGTTAATTTGATAAGAGTAAACGAGTAGTGTCCCTACCTAACTACTCGGGGTTGTTTTGACCATCATCGCTACGTACCTTCCCGAGAGAGAACTACTGGTGCTTTCCTACTGATCAGGGTAAGTCAGTAGAGTCACTGTACTCCTCACTCTCCTTCCGTCCGTAGTAATGCTACTGGGTCACTCTTGTTTTATGGACCACAAGCTGTCTACGGAAGAAGGCAGTCTGTTTCTTGACACAAGTTCCTGGCTACTCGTCAACTAGCCTCAACATTGCCTGGTAGCTGTAATGGTTAAACTGTCAGGTGAACTACCACTGTTGAACAACAGGGCTCCTTCCAAATTCTATGTATCCTTACGTATCTCAACGGAGCTTTCAGGATCCCAGCTCTCACCTAGATCCCAGGAAGTTGTTATCCGTTGTTAATGTTGGCCACCATAACTCACGTTTTTCTTTTTTCTTTTTCTAATCTGTTTCAGTAAGGTTTAATTAGATGTCATATTTTTCTGTTTATTATTAAATTAAACTTACCTTTGTATCCTCAATATTTGCATCAGTTTATTATTATTAATTAGACTGGTGCATTTTTTTATCTTTTTATTTTCATAATGGAAGGAACTTGAAGAGATCTACTTGCTTTGGGTTCCATTAACAACAAAGCTCTTTAAGAACAAAATAAAATACCAAATCCAAAGCTCATTTAGAATGTACCTATCCACTGGAAGAGCACTTAATGTTAGATAAGAAATGTGAAGAAAAAATTGCAATGTATTGTTTACATAACATATTTCTGCAATCATTTAATTACGGTAAAAATAAGCATATTGACCAGTTTTATTTTGATGAATGTTGTGAAGAAATTATAGCCAGTATTTCTAACAAGAATACATCACAAACATCCACTTGAGAATCCCTTCTAAAGTCACAAAAAACAGCATCTAAGAGACAACACCCTGGTATTCGTGTTGTCAGAGAAAAAAAACAGAATTAGACCAATATATGGTAGTGGTGCTATTACCTAGAGGATTAAATCCACTCGACTCGTGGAGAGAAAACATGATAGTTTTTCCATCTTGGACAAACATAGCCAGTAAAGAACTGAGCTCACCATCCTCAAGAGAGGGAGAAAGAGAGTGAAAGAATATTGAACATATGAGCATCTATTGTCCTCATTGGTACAGATAACTTCCGAAAATGGGTAGATGCTGGTATTCATAAACTTAAGTTTGAGAATTTTTAGTATACTTGAAAGGGTATCTTTAAGAAGTTGCGAGAATATATATTTCTTTTCCTACTTTTTGTTTTTATTTTGTGTGTAACTCGAGAACGTCTCCTCCAACTGGCTTTAGTTGTTAAACAGGGCGCATGTTATGTGCCCTATGGTTAAAGTTATTGAACCCATTCCCAGCATCCTAGAAATGCTCAGATAACTTCAAAGATCTTCAAATGTGCAATATAAAATGATCAAACATTGTACCCAAAAATATGACGGCGGCGGAGAGGGAAATTCAGATGTGTAAATGCAAATTTAACGATTTTACGAGAATTTTTTTAGGAAAATTTAAATTCTGGTTAAATCAGATTAAATAAATTTTAGTTTACCACTTCTGAACGACTTCAAAATTTAATGGCTGATTCATCTTCGAGTCAGGATAGAACCTATTAAGTTTCATCTAAGTAAAAAAAAAATATATGATATTTTTGCCATTACTGGAGAATGATTCATTAGATTGTCTTAACAGTTTTTCCAATGGTGTAGTTTCCACAACATAAGGCCAATTCTCTCGTTAGGTGCCAACGCTCTCGTTAGGTGCCAACGTTCTCGTTAGGTGCCAACGCTCTCATTAGGTGGCAAAAGTCCATTTTAGCCAATTTTATTTAATAAACATTGACATGCATTTTGTTATTCAATAACTAACGAACGTTTCTTCTGATTGGCTTAAAAATATTATTGAGGATGTAGTCTATAATAAAATTGATAACCAATGTTTAATCCGAATACCTTCAAATTTGGAATTTTACTGAAATAGTTAAAAAAAAACTTGGAATCGTTGGAACCAGGTCAATTACTTGAGAATACCATTTCTGATCAGCTTCAAATTTTTATACCATTGATAAGTTTTATTAAAGCACTCACTTTGACCTAGGTAAATTTAAATTTTCTTATTGTATTAAGCAGATTTTCCTTGTAATAACTATTGAATGACTTTTCGATTAACTTCAACTCCAAAATGGAGATGCATCTTAATTAATAATAATTTTTTTATTAATTTTAAGCTGAATAATGCCAATTTTCCATATTTTATTGCCAATGTTATCAAGTTTGGTTTATCAAAAAACAATCCAAATAAAACATTGTATACAAGATTGTAGATAATTTTAAATAGAATAGAGATTTAAAAAAAAGTCATACTGGAAAAATTCCTCAATTTTAAGTTTACGGTACAAAGACATTTTTCGGAGCATTTTCAGAAACATTTTGGTTTTCTTTATCACAAATTTTCTTTTATTAATGGGGAACTCTTTATGCAGTCGGCTGATGGGACTATTAGCATGCGTGGCCGCCCTGTGCACAATGGAACAGTCCAGTCCCATATTTTTGTTTCTGTGTGAAGACTGGAGAAAGTGTTCTCTGAGCGGCCATTTTGTCACTTAACCCTGAGATAGTATAGTATTAATTTACCTTATTACATTATCCTGCGCCCTTGATGCTGATGATTGGCTCCTGATCCAAGGAGTTGGACTTATTTTCCCCTTGCTTTATTCCAACTTGAATGCCTCTCGTTCCGCTGGCTCCTTATGACCCCTAAGGATTCGAAGGATTTGAAGTCAGTACCTGACGAGCCGGACTGTGGTTCGTACATCAGTTTACGTGCGGCAAACAGTAACAGCCTGGTTGATCAGGCCCTGGTCCACCACGAGGTCTTTTCACAGACTGGGCCGCGGGGACGTTGACCCCCGAAATCCTCTCCAGATATACTCCAGGTATCAATCTTCAATTGCTGACTCATCGTATGAAATGGATATTATTTTTATTAATTTTTATTATTATTATTATTATTATTATTATTATTATTATTATTATTGGTATTATAATGGTGAGAGCTTCACCCGTAGGGGGAATAGAAGGCATTCAAACTTAATTCAGGAAACTGGAGCACACAACCTAGATCAAGAACCCTTCACCAGCATCAAGGAACCTTGAAGGGTATAAAATGGACAGAATATTTTAAGCGCTAAGGCTGTTTATGCAAAATATTTATTGGATTTTGTGCAACAGCCGAAAAATACATCTTCAGGTCAGCTTTAAACGTTTGTGCTGATGTGTTTTACTCAAGGGACACAATCTGTTGGTGTCAGGTTATCATGTGCCAATTATATTAATGTAACTGGTTTTTGTGAAATAACTGGAAAGTGATTCGTCTCGTCAGAAAAAAAACACCGTGTTTGACAATTTGATGATGATGGGTTAATCAGTTTAATGTTCTAATATGTGTCTATATCATCTGTGTACACTACTATTACGAATGGCCTGAGTCCTGGTCATAATAGGAATGTGGATCAAACCAAACTCAACAATAGAATATAATGTACATTTGCCTTTACCAGATAATATACACATGTACACTATGTACAATATGTACAGATGGAATAATAAGTGTACACCACGGTGACAGATGGCAAAGCAGAAGACAGAGAGAGTGCACCGTTCTCAACCAGCAGCTAGGCAAGTCTGTCAATTTGTTTACTGCAAGTGAATCACATTGCTGGCTTGCCTGTGATTGGTGAACGAACCAAGGTACTTATTTAACGACGGATACCCTATTGATCGTTAAAACCTTAGCACCCGGTTCACTGGTTGGGAGGCAGCCTATATGGGAGCGTGACATACGCCAAATAAATTGTAACATACTCTTCGCACAACTACGCTTACATAAAATTAATTTTCTTAAAAGCTGGTCACTCTTAGACAAAAGTTTGGATTAATTATAAATTGCATAGGTCCCAGTTCGCCTTTATGGATGAAATTGGAAAAAAAAAAAATACTGCCGCGTATGACTAACTTGAAGCTTTCCATCCACATAACCTGATAATGCAACTTCTGATAGTCTTCAAGCTAAATGTGCGTGTTTACTTGAGGATATTGTTCCCGTTGAAAAGTTTGAGTTAGATTTGGACCATATATATCCCAATTCACAATTGTTATTGAAGAAATTTGGATATTAGCTTCAAAATAATTATGATAATTATGATTCCCCATAAATCTTCAACACAAATATTAACTACATTATCAACTAATACCACAATCACCGACCGAAATACATCTAGTTAATTTCTATTATTAATATATTCATGTATTTTGCTTATTTTTAATTTAAGGCATTAAGAATAATATATTTTTTTTCTATTTATCAGTATTTTTCATCAAAGTTTAAAAATACTTTAAACTGTATAATGTAAATGTGTCAGTAAATTCAGTTTAATAATGGAGAGAAGTTTAAGGTTAAAAGTTCTGAACTCGTGTTGTAGATTTTGATTTTTTAGTTATTTGAGTAAAGTACTTTTTCAATTTTCAAATTTTTATAACTCTAAATTAACAGCATCGTCTTTAATGTAACTGAAAATTACTCAAACTTTTATTTTCGTAATTGATTTCACAATATATTTTCAACAGATTACTAAATAGATTCTTTTTTTCGGTTCATAATCTCACGTAGATGCCTGGAATTAGTAATGAGTAATGACACTGACACTGTGCAATAAGCCTTCCCTTATATATTGAACATGGTCGTCATCATTAAAAAAAATATATCGATATCGGACGAGAAATGGTATCGTCCCATCTCTACAATACACTTTACTTTATATGACTCACGAAATTGTAATGACACGATTGCAAACAAACCATACCAAGGGTGGGGATAGAACCCGCGATCTGGAGTTTTATGACTCTCTGATCGCGAGTTCTATCCCCGCCCGTGGTATGGTTTACTTTATATGAATCGACATATTCTGAAATGCGCAGAACGGGGTGAAAACCCTCCATTACCTCCCCATCACTAACCTTAGTCGAGCGCGTATGCATGGTCTTCCAAATGACTCAATAAGCCAATATATCAGTAAGGCCCATCAAATCAGGCATTGGAAGAAAATGGTAAGCGTGTATGTATTTTCTCCGCTTCTATGTGAACCCATGAACCACGTTAATGAATTTCATTATTGGAAAGCCAACGACGACTACGATCACCAAATGCATCCCAGTGATTCTGCTGTTGTCAATGAACTCTGTAATAATTATAACCATTTATCTTGGGGTAACTCACTATTAATTCAGAGCTTTGGCATTCTAGCGGGATTTACACACTTGTGCAGTGATGGATAAATTTAAATGGAGCATCTGAAAGCGGAGAAATTCATCCCCTTTATTCGCAACAAATTAACGTAGCAACGACATGAGTATGACAGCTTCCTCATAGTGCTGGAGAAGTTTAAGATCACTAAGCTAAAGCAGAGACTAAACGTAGATGAGCCCATTATTAAATTTACATTGGAAGCGGAGTATGATGGCTGACTTCTCTTCCTTGATGCATTTCATTGAAAATTAATTTTGACGATAAGCTGCTGGCCTTCAGGTGTACAGTAAATATCTAATTAGGACATTTTAATGCATTTCCACGCGAACTATGCTAGCAAGACGGAATACGGGGTTGTTATCGAATTGTATCTGATGATCTTGTTACATTGATTCTTGTTACCTTATGATATTTTGGATGTGTGTTAGTGTATTAGTTAATCTTGGTATATATATAAAACTAGCTACGGCAGCATACATAAAACAGTGAACGATAGCAAGGTATGACCTATAATCGCTGCACTAGGCCACAAGATGAAATAAACGACACCTGAGTGGCAGCCCATGCTATACTTCAGGACAAGATCTCAACACACCAAACAAAACTCTCCAAACACATCTCAAAAGCAGTCATATTCACTGCATCATTTCTAAACACGTGATGACTACTCACACGCTCCCCTCACTACCAGCCCAATATCTTATCTTGCTTTGAAGGGAAGGCTGTATTTTACAGCAGTCATGGCGAGGAAGCTGAGAGTTGTTCATGTACCCAACACCTCATCAAAACAGTGAAATCGCCTTACGAATTTCAAAATAATGAAAAATTTAAGCAAAATTATTATTCAGCTCACAGTGGCAATATTAAATTATAACAGTTATATTAAATAGACCCCCGCACTGCAAAACAAATCTTCCTGATGAGGAGTGGGACAACAGTGCTCGTCACGGCATTATGCCGTGACGAGCACTGTACATTCATTTGGTTTTCTGTAAACTACACCCTCTTCAAATCATCAGCACCATGAAACTTTATCTTGCTACCCAATAGTAATGTGGTTACCTCTCCAAATTCAATCTCAAAGAAGCTACCACCATCATCTCTTACATTAGGTACCTGACTAAAAAAAAAGTCCACAAGAAAAAAATCATACCATGTGAAGGTGTGCAAGAAAGTGTAGGTGGAAGAAATGGTCTAGGACTTGCTCATTCATTGCATCAGTTAAAAAAAACCCACTAAATCACGTATGCATTTTGATCAGCTAACATATATATCTTTTCTTATGTTAAAATGTAGGTACGTTGGGTATGTTACATACCTCACTTGTCTATCTCTAATGTTTTACACGCATGTATTCTCACTTAGACATTAAAGTGAAAGGGCTACAGTGCTTTTTAATTTTCTCTCTTCCTTAGCTCTCTTTACCTCTCCTTGTACAGTGTTATAGTCATTGCAGACTTGCATTTGTGGATTTGGTTATGAGTGAACATCAACATGCTTGTCGTGCTGACGATGTTAATATTGTCTGTGATCTGCACGGAAGCTGAAACGACAACTTGATGAAACGAAATAATGGCATACTAATAATGACAAAGTAGGTATTGGTGACGCGTCATTACCTGGACTCGCCGGTACAGTGGTGCACAACACGAGGAAATTTAGCATCACCAGAGTTTTAACTAATTGGATTTTGGACCCTCTGGATTCAGCCGACAGGTGATGTCAGTTACCATTGGAAGCACAACACTCCAACGCTGCAGTTCAGGTCCATTCTACTATGCATTTTCCTTTTTTTATATATCTATGTCTTATTTAGTAAGGCCCCTTGAGGGAGAAGCGTTTCCTAAATAAAGGTATCTAACTACTACTATTACTGCAACTGCTGCTGCTGCTGCTGCTGCTAGTACTACTACTGAACTGCTGCTGCTGCTGCTGCTGCTGCTGCTGCTGCTAGTACTACTACTGGAACTGCTGCCTGCTGCTAGTACTACTACTGCAACTGCTGCTGCTGCTGCTGCTAGTACTACTACTGCAACTGCTGCCAATACTACAAATATTATTACTTTTACAATAATTACTAATACTTCTACCACTACTACTGCTATTATTACTACAGCTACTTCTATTATACATCCACCTACTACTACTACACATGCAGCTATTACTACTACATTTGCAGCTACTATTACTAATACTACTACTACTAGTGCTACACGTGCAGCTAATACTACTGCTAAAATTACAATCAATCAGTTATTCTTTACATTACAGTTAGGACGACTCCTACAAATAATGCTGCCGTTACTTCTAATGCTACTACTATTACCACAAATGGCACTGCTATTACTATTACTACTGCTACTACAATTACTACTACTGTTACTACTATACTATTACTTTTATATCCTTTAGTGCTCCTACTATTTGAATTAAAGGAATGTAAAGAAGAGCTTAGCAAACCTTTGGCTAGTGCCAGGCACAGTGCCAGACAAGAGGAAAATGCCGAACGTAATACCTATTTACTAAGCAGGTGACAGGTCATTAGCTTCGAACTATAGACCAGCAAGCCTTACCTCCATAGGGGGAAAATTTATGGAATCAATAATTGCCGAGACAATTCGTAGCCATCTTGAAAGGCATAAATTGATAAATGAATCTTAGCTCGGTTTTACAAAGGGACGTTCCTGTCTAACTTTTTTCACCAAGATATTTAAGGAGATAGATGATGGTAATGAATATGATATTGTGTATATAGACTTCAGTAAGGCTTTTGATAGAGTTCCACATCAGAGGCTGTTAAGGAAAATTAAGGCACGCGGAATAGGAAGATAAATTCTTTCCTGGGTTGACAGATAGGCAGCATTTTGCATTAGTGGGGAGAAATCAGAGTTGGGACGCATCACGAGTGGTGTTTCATAGGGGTCAGTGTTGGGCCCCTTGTTGTTCACAATTTACATAAACGACATAGACGAGGGAATAAATAGCGACATAAGCAAGTTTGCTGATGACACCAAAATAGGTCGCCTAATTCATTCTAATGAGGACATTAGAGCACTCCAGGATGATTTGAGTAGACTGATGCAGTGGTCGGAGAAGTGGCAGATGCAGTTTAAAATTACCATGCCACATATAAACTAAATAATGTAGAACCTAATTCTACGGATTGCGAAAAGGATTTGGGAGTTCTGGTTAGCAGTAATCTAAAACCAAGACAGCAGTGCATAAGTGTTCGCAATAAAGCTAACAGAATCCTTGGCTTCATAACAAGGAGCATAAATAATAGGAATCCTCAGGTTGTTCTTCAACTCTATATATCTTTGGTTAGGTCTCATTTAGATTATGCTGCACAGTTCTGGTCACCGCATTACACAATCGGCCCTGAATCTGCACTCTCCAGAAAGGCGTAGATTCCGTAGAATTAGGGGGGATATGATTGAGGTGTATAAATGGATAACAGGAATAAATAAAGGGAATATAAATAAGGTGCTAAAAATATCTAGCCAAGACAGGACTCGCAGCAATGGTTTTAAGGTGGAAAAGTTCAGATTCAGGAAGGATATAGGAAAGCACTGGTTTGGTAATAGAGTTGTGGATGAGTGGAACAAACTCCCGAGTACCGTCATAGAAGCTAAGACGTTGTGTAGTTTTAAAAATAGATTAAAGATATACATGAGTGTGTGTGGGTGGGTGTGAGTTGGACCTGACTAGCTTGTGCTAATAGGTCTGATGCCGTGCCCCTTCCTTAAGTGGACGTGACCTGACCTGACTAGGTGGGTCATTGGTTTAAGCCGTGAAGTAGTATAAACCTTGGTAATAAATACCGATAAGTTGGTTTAGAAAAACACGTAATCAAACACTAGGACATATTTATTAGCAAACGTTTCGGTCCTGAGACCTTGATCACTTCTAACATACAAAGGTTAAAAGACAGTATATATAGGCGGAGAGTGAGGTGTGAGTGACGCATGGTGACCTGATTGAGGTGTGAGTGACGCATGGTGACCTGAAGAATGCCATGTTGGGATGTGGACTGGTAGACGATGAGATCATGTGACTCCTGTGTTGCTGGGTTGGTGGTGCATGTAACCACAAATTTTGTGGTTTCCAGTGTTAGGTTCTATTGTGTCGGTGACGGCGATTAGCGAGGCTTCTAGACACCGTCGGCGTCTAAGGTCTTGTTCGGTGATGGTGTAGACGCCTGCTGTGGAAGTTAGAGGTGTGGGGTTGTGTTTCGTAGTGAGGTCTTTGATAGATGATGTGTTTATGGTGGAAACGTTGATGTTACTCTCAGAAAGTGCCCGGCGAGTATTGTGGCAACATCACCACATAGGAGCACTATGAACTGCTTAGAGGGCTGTTCCATGGGCGGTTTATTGAGGCTACGACGTCCTCCTGTGCAGATCTCCCGACAGTGACAAACTTCTCTTCAAAGTGTATAGAAAACCTACCAACAAGGACGATCTTACACACTTTTATTCACATCACCTACAGTGAAAGAGGAGAACTCAATGACTTCTTCTTCTTCTTCGTCGCATCACCAGCACTTGTTTTTTTTTTTTTTTAAAAGAAGAAGAATGTATTTACATAACACAAGCCTTTACACATCTTCAGTTTCCATCTTTGTTCATCCGAGATTTCAGACTCAAGGCACAAGCTGTCCTCAACAAACCGCCCATGGAACAGCCCTCTAAGCAGTTCATAGTGCTCCACTGTGGTGATGTTGCCACAATACTCACCGGGCACTTGCTAAGAGTAACATCAACGTTTCCACCATAAACAGATCATCTATCAAAGACCTCACTACGAAACGCAGCCCCACACCTCTAACTTCCACAGCAGGCGTCTACGCCATTCCCTGTGAATTCTCTCCCAAGAAATATGTAGGCGAAACAGGCAGAGATCTTGCGGTCCTCCTGAACGAACATCGATATGCCAGTAACAGAGACGACTTAAGGTACGATTGTGTCCTCCACAGAGAACTGGGATGAGGCACAACTCGTTCTCACCTAACCAGACCTTAGACGCCGACGGTGTCTAGAAGCCTCGCTAATCACCGTCACCGACACAATAGAACGTAACACTGGAAACCACAAAATTTCTAAAACATTAGCATACATGATAGTCAACCAGGCAAAGCACCACCAACCCAGCAACACAGGAGTCACATGATCTCATCGTCTACCCATCCTCATCCCAACATGACATTCTTCAGCTCACCATGAGTCACAACTCACTCTCCGCCTATATATACTGTCTTTCAACTTCTGTAAGTTAGAAGTGATCAAGGTCCCAGGACCGAAACGTTTTCTAATAAATATATCCTAGTGTTTGCTTACGTGTTTTTCTAAACCAAGACGGGAGGTGACATGGACCTGCCTCGCATGGGCCAGTAGGCCTGCTGCAGTGTTCCTTCTTTCTTATGTTCTTATGAATTATGTTGACAAAACTATTACTGTTATATCAATTCCTTTTACTATTGCTACTGTTTCTATTATTACTACTACTACTACTACTACTACTATTACTGCTACTAACAATACAACTACTATTTGCGACTGCGTCTACTACTAATGCTGCTACTAAAGTGTGTGAGAGAGAGAGAGAGAGAGAGAGAGAGAGAGAGAGAAAACCAAGTTGTAAATCTTTTAAATAACCTTACAGCACTTAGAAATATCCCGAATCTGCTCGATGGTAGTCAATACTAGATTCTGTACGAGGCTCAGATCCAGGCCGGGTCCTGACTAGAGAACGTCACTCCATCTATGATCATTTATTCCTAGGATGACTAGAATCTGGAATATTGTTCCAGCTCTTACCTTGTAAATGAATGTAGGAACTCTTAACCTAACCTTGTAACAACCCTTGACCAAATTGGAGAGAGAGAGAGAGAGAGAGAGAGAGAGAGAGAGAGAGAGAGAGAGAAAGAGAGAGAGAGAGAGAGAAAGATTGTGGGGGAGGATCTTTTGAACGTCAATGTCGGCTTGTCATTCTTTTCTTGGAAATCTAATAAGCTTTTCCAGCCTCTCTCCCATTATTTTCCCTCTTCTTTTATTTCTTTTATTTAATCCTAATCTCTCTCTCTTTCTCTCTCTCTCTCTCTCTCTCTTTTTTTTTTTTTTGTACACAGGGTTTGACAAGGTTAGGTTAAGGATCACTAGCTTTATTGACAAGCTATTTACACGTTAAGAATTTCTAACTTTATTGACAAGCTAAGAGCTGTTACCTACATCATCTCATTTGAAAGCATTTATATTGTTATGAAACATACAAGTAGGGAACAGGATGAAGTTGGAGCCATCTGTGGGCCAGCATTTTAATGTGATCAAGTGACTTTATTTCGTTGACATCATAATGCTGTACGAATGTGTTCCAGACTCGAGTCATCCTGGGGATAAATGATCTCAGATGAAGTGATGTTCTGGAGAATTGTACAGCCAGAGTGAAGTTGCTGCTTTCTGCCCGTCTTGTGGTATAGAAGCTTGCTTCTCGCTGTCCTCGAAGTGGAGGCAAGTGTGGTACTTTGACAATGTTGGCCTTGTACATAACAGTAAGGCCACCCTCCTGTGTTGAAGGCTCTGCTGAAAGAACAGATCTATTAAGGCTTGGTCCAGGCGAGAGATGAGATGTCTTGCTCTGTTCTCTACTCTGTCAAGCAGTCGCACATGAGATGGGGAGGGGGGGGGGCAGGCATACCAAGAAAGTGGAGCATACTCAAGGTGTGAGTGTACTTGTGCCTCGTACAGAATCTTGCAACCCCTACTGTCAAGTAGATGCAAGATACGTCGAAGTGCTGTAACCTTCCTGGCTCCCTTGTTTGCAAGATTTACAACGTGGTTTGTCATGGTCAGTTTGGAGTCAAATTTCACCCCAAGGATATCTACTTCTTTCCCCAGGTACCAACACTAGCATTCATACTTACTACTGCTCCGGCATTACCATCATGGTGCCTAAAGACCATCATTATTTGTGTTTTCTAAGGTGCGAATGTTACCTGCCATCGGTTTCCCCAAGCTGATATAGCTCTTAGCTGGTGATTGATGTAGCTTAGAGCAGCTGGCATTTCTTCTCTTGGATAAGTAAATGTCAGAGTACAGTCGTCTGCATATGCATGGGATTTTAGGATGAGATGAAGGTCATTGAAGTAGACATTCCATAACAATGGTTCCAGAACACTTCTTTGTGGAACACTTGCCCCAATAGGATGTCTTGCTGATTCTGTTCCATTAGAGATCTACCATGAAGGTAATCACTTAGGAAACATAGCGTAAAGACTGCAATTCCCAGTTTTTGCAGTTTTGCCAAGAGGCTCTGGTGCCACACTAGGTCGAAATCACCAGCAATGTCCAGTGCTACCACACAGCTGACTTTGGATTCATCTATTGACTGGTGCCATTTAGTGGAGAGGTTTAACAACAGATCAGCAGCAGAGTAACCTTTCCTGAAGCCACAAAGTAGTGAGTGGTAGTCAAACAACTCTGTCATTTGTCTTGAGATTATTGTCTAAAGGATCTTGCCAGTGACTGACAGGAGTGACACTGGTCTGTAGTCGCTGATTTCTGCTCTGCTCTTCGTTTTGTGAACAGGGACTACATTTGCCTCTTTCCACAGAGAAGGCCATTTACACTGTACTAGGCAGTGCTGAAAGATGCGAGTGAGAGGTGATGCTAGCTGGTCTGTAAGTCTTCTCAGCAATCTTGGGCTCAACTTGTCTGGAACCACAGCCTTTTCTTGGTCTTATTGTCACCACTGACAGTTTTGACACAGTTCTTGCAGCTACCCAAGGAGGGTCCCTTGCTGGATCAGGAACTTGCATTTTGGTAGCAAAGTGTTCGGCAAAGAGGTCCGCTTTCTCTTGACTACTAGTAGAAATGGTCCCATTCTGTCGATTTAGAGGTGAAATGAGTTCATCCCTTGACCAGGGACCACCAGGTTTTGGAGCCTACTCTACCTGATGCTAGCTTTCGTTTTGTGTCCAACTTTCATTTACCGATAGCCCACTTTTGAACTTCACCCATATGCCTACAGGTTTGCTTGTGCAAGTTCCTGATATAGATGGTAGAATGTTGGGATCTTAAGTGTCGTAAAAACAGCCTTGTGGTCAGACGATCCAACATATACCATCTGCCAGATCACTCACTACTGGGTCAAGGGACGAGCCAGAGATGTAAGTAGGGAAATCAACAAAGGTTCTCATGTCAAACACCGCAAGAAGGTTAACAAAGTCCCTCTGTATAAGATGTTGGTTGAGGTCACTAACAATTATGATATGTTGACAGTAGTGTTGGAGCAGAAGGGAGTCCACATTTTCCATAAGGAAGTTGATGGGTCTGCATGTTGCCATTGAGGTCTGTACATTGCACATACTAGTACAGAGGTACTAATGTTTATGCATAGCTTGAAGAACATCATTTCAAGATGAGTAGGGATGGCAACATCAATGTACTGGGCATGTACCCTTTTAGAGATGCACACAGCAACACCTCCTCCCTGCCCTTGCCTGTCTCTTCTCATCCATGAAGTGTAGCCAGCAATTCTTGCAAAATTTTCTGGAGTCCTGTCGACCAAAAATGTTTCAACAACAGCTATCATGTTGGGACGTCGAGTGTTCACAAAACTGTGTGTGAGCTGCTCTTCAACATTGGTAATAAAACCTCTAATGTTGGCTGACAGGATGCTGATAGACTGGCACCGATGCAGCTGCTGGGATGTTGGTCTGTGGTCTTGTATAAGGCACAAAACCTCCTGCTGGGCTGATATAAGAGTAGCTGAGTGGGTGACGTGTAAGTGTGTTCACGAATTCAAAGATTCTGTTGGTTTGTTCCGAGAACAGGTCTCTAAACATGTGATGCTGTCTGTCATGTTAATTTTTCTTCCGACAATAGTCCTCCTGATGTCCTTTCTTGTGGCAGTAATTGCACCTGGTATCTCTCAGGCAGTTGTTAGTGGTGTGCCCCCTCCGGTGACAGCGAGAGCACTGCCTAGGTGCCTGGGAGGACTTCTATTTGTTGCACCTCCTCTCTTTCTTTCTCTCTCTCTCTCTCTCTCTCTCTCTCTCTCTCTCTCTCTCTCTTCCACAAGGGCCTTTACAGGATTTTTATGCTCATGTACAAGCTAAGAGCTGTTAACTACCTTATATCATTTGAAAGCCTTTTAATTTTTATGAAACAAACAGAGAACAGGATGAAGTTGGAACCATCTGTGGGCCAGCGATTTCATTTGGTCAACTGACTTGATTTAATCAATTTCGTTAAACTGTACGAACATGTTCCTGACTCTAGTTCTGCTAGGAATGAATAATCTCAGATGAAGTGATGTTCTTTAGAAGTGTACAGCCAGAGTGTAGATGCTGTTTGCTGAATGCCCTATTATACAGAAGCTGTCTTCTCGCTGTCTGCGAAATGGAATCTAGTGTGCGACCCTACCAACATTCGCCTTATACATAACTGTTATTCAGGCAACATTTTTTCGGTGTTCAGATCTCTGCTGAGAAGAGAGATCTATCCCTGTCTGGTCCAGGAAAACATAAGTTGTTTTGAAGTGTTTGTATTCTGTCCGGAAGTCCTACATCAAGGTCGGACATGGGGAACAAACATCAATCGCACCGATAATATTGTATAACAAACTTGTAAGCAAAAATCGGTAAGCTTTTACCTGTAGAGGCTAATAACTATTTAAAGCTTTTTTATTAGGAAGATTTACCACATTTGAGAATTTACAGCCAATCACGAGAGACCTTCACAACTTATTACACGGAAATCGTTGCAATATTTCCATTCATAAAATTGGGAACCTAGAACTTACACTTCTTAATAACAATACGAAACAGCCGCTAAACAAGGTAAAACACTGTACGAAACAGCCGCTAAACAAGGTAAAACACTGTACGAAACAGCCGCTAAACAAGGTAAAACACTGTACGAAACAGCCGCTAAACAAGGTAAAACACTGTACGAAACAGCCGCTAAACAAGGTAAAACACTGTACGAAACAGCCGCTAAACAAGGTAAAACACTGTACGAAACAGCCGCTAAACAAGGTAAAACACTGTACGAAACAGCCGCTAAACAAGGTAAAACACTGTACGAAACAGCCGCTAAACAAGGTAAAACACTGTACGAAACAGCCGCTAAACAAGGTAAAACACTGTACGAAACAGCCGCTAAACAAGGTAAAACACTGTACGAAACAGCCGCTAAATAAGGTAAAACACTGTACGAAACAGCCACTAAACAAGAATTTTTTAAGTTATTTTAAGTACACATTGAAAGTCAGAAAAAATGAAGAAACCTGAAAAAAGTGAAATGTTTCGGACGCTGTCTCTCAAAACCTGGGCATCCTGGACGTCAACAGAAGTAAGAGATATGAAGGTTGGGTTTTAACCCTCAAGAGGAAAAGAAACCCCGTCATAGTTCCCTCAGAAAGGAATATGAGCTATAACTTAACCCTTGGACGAAATCTAAAAGCCTACAACTGTTGTTTAACCCTCAAGATGCAGGTGAACTGTAGGTCAAGACCGTCAATAGGACCTAGAGCTGCATCTCATTGCAGTCAAACACTGTTAAAATAAACCGCGCCGTAACTGGAGAATGATTCATCAGATCGGCTTCACATTTTCACCAATGGTGTGGTTTCCCGAACACAAGGCTCACACTGTCATTGCGTGGTATAAGTTCCAGTTTGCTAACTTTATTGAATAAATATTGATATTCATATTTTTTTATAAAGCAATTTACGCAAGCTTCTTCTGATTGGCTTCAAAATATTGTTGACGATTTATTCTCTAATAAGACTGAAAGTGCGAATAGGTGCAAATTGGAACTTTTATTGCAGTTGTTAAAAAACTTGGAACTGTTGGAATCAGATCAATTACTCGAGAATGCTTTTTATGATCGGTTTCAATTTGTCAGTTTGATTAAGTAACGAGTTTTCCGTGGAAAAACTAGAGAATACCTCTTCCGATCGGCTTCAAAACGTAAATAGCGAAGTATTTTAAGAAGTACTTTCTTGTATTTAATTTGGAGCAATGTTGGTTTCAATTTGCTTTTTTTTAGGCCAGTTTAATCAAACTAGATTTTTTAAATCAAAATAAAACATTTCTTCTTACAGGATTGTAAAGGATTTTAAATAGAATGAAAATGAAAAAAAAAACTAAAAAATCCGCGTATTTTATTTAATGTATCTTGGGAAAGATTCATAGGACAATTTGAATGCGAAACTGATTTCTGTTCATGTAATTATCAGATTACTATCTAGATAAGGAGAGCACGAGGGTGCCTGTAATTGTTAATGAGTAATGGCACTGTCATCTCACGAACATTAAGTTATATAAATGTTTTCCTTACAGTGTTATTTAAAATCCACTGTACAGTAAGCAGTCCTCGATATACTGAATTTAGTTATTATCATTTTAAAAGTAAAAATGAATATTGGCATCGGTATCGGCAGAAAATTGGGCATCGGTATCGGCAGAAAATTGGGCATCGGTATCGTGAAGCATTGAAGCGCTGAACCTCTACCCACAGTCACGGAGAAACTTTGGCCCATCAGACTGTTGATGACCAATATAGTTTATGAAGAGAATTTTTATGAATCATTTGTTCACTATTTAATCCATGATAATGCCATAAGTGTCATATTAATATCATAAGTGACACATTAATACCACAAGTGCCATATTAATATCAAAAGTGCCACATTAATACCACAAGTGCCATATTAATATCAAAAGTGCCACATTAATGCCATAAGTGCCATTTTGCAATTTTTCATTTTCTTGGCATTTTTCTCTAACTTATTCTTTATAAAGATGCTGGAAACTTTCTTCATCTGTCATCACCAGAACCTTTTTGCAGAGCGTAAATTTGCACCGAACTACAGCGCTAAAGTTTGACTGTCAAACATTTTACTTTCCTGAACCAAGTTCTATAGCTCAACCTATAATTAAAAGATGATAGAAATTTGTACGAACTGTAAAAAAAAAATGAATAATAATTAAAAATAGCAGCTGCAGTAACACCAACCAAATTTTGAGAATTTGGCTCGTGGATTCCTGAAGTTATAATGATGATGATGATAATAATAATAATAATAATAATAATAATAATAATAATAATAATAAAATAATAATAATAATAATAATAATAATAATATTAATAATAATTATTATTATTATTACCATTATTATTATTATTATTATTATTATTATTATTATTATTAATATTATTATTATTATTATTACTGTTATCATATTCACAAGGAAGCGCTAAGCCCATAAGGATCATACAGCTCCTGTGAAATGGAAGGCAGTCAGTAATAATTATGGGAATAAGAAGACGGTAGCCTCAAATCTTAAGGCTAAGAGACCTTCACCAACATCAAAGCACCTCCTTCGCCCCCCTGATTTTATGATGGTGAAATGTCTGGGAATAATAATGTTGAAGACTCGTGATGAGATGCCCGATGCTGCAGGGTCTGGAGATAATGTGTAAGACTAGTGATGAGAGGCATGATGCTGGAATGTCTCAGGATACAATGAAGCACTCATGGTGAGGCATGATGCTGGAATGTCTCAGGATACAATGAAGCACTCATGGTGAGGCATGATGCTGGAATGTCTCAGGATACAATGAAGCACTCATCGTGAGAGGCATGATGCTGGAATATCTCAGGATACAATGGAGCACTCATCGTGAGAGGCATGATGCTGGAATGTCTCAGGATACAATGAAACACTCATCATAAGGCATGATGCTGGAATTTTCTCAGGATAAAATGAAACTCATGATGAGAGGCATGATGCTGGAATGTCTCAGGACATAATGAAACACTAATCTTGAGATGCATGATACTAGAGTGTTACAGGATACAATGAAAAACTCATCATTAAATGCATAATGGTACAATGTCTGTAGATAATGAGCAAGACTTCTAACGAGTGGCTTGATACTGGGCGATATAAAAAAAAATATGGAAGATTCCAAATGAAATTCTCGATTTTAGAAGCTCTGAAGATATTGTGAAACTGCAATTTCTAAACTGCAATATCTACTATTTCTAAAGCGTTGACATAGTATCTGAGACAGGCTCGTGTGCGAGTATTAAGTCATTTTTGAAAATACATTTCGCCCACCAGGGTCGATGGTATACAGAGGTTCTGACCAGGTTTATTTTTATCACATGAAGAATTAAGATGGAATATAAATTTCACAAACTTATGTAAAATTCTGCATAAAACTAACATAAAATTACGATGAATTTCTGGAAAAGTTATTGGTTGAGTAATATTTCCTTTTTTAGCTTATAATGGTTCATTAAAGACCAGACCTCGGGTTACCCAGACATTAATATATGAAATCTCTGGAAGAAAATTCAAATAATGCTAATTCTCACAGACTGTTCAATCACTTGGACGGGTCCTCCACCAGACCTGCTGCTTCACCAGACCTGCTGCTTCACCAGACCTGCTGCTTCACCAGACCTGCTGCTTCACCAGACCTGCTGCTTCACCAGACCTGCTGCTTCACCAGACCTGCTGCTTCACCAGACCTGCTGCTTCACCAGACCTGCTGCTTCACCAGACCTGCTGCTTCACTACCTGCTGCTTCACTAGACTGTGCTTCACTAGACCTGCTGCTTCACAGACCTACTGCTTCACAGACCTCTGCTCATAGACCTGCTGCTCACTAGACCTGCGCTCACTAGACCTCTGCTTCACTACCTGACTGCCTGCTTCACTAGACCTCTGCTCACTAGACTGCTGTTCACAGACCTGCTGCTTCACTAGACCTCTGCCACTAGACCTGCTGCTTCACTAGACCTGCTGCTTCACTAGACCTGCTGCTTCACTAGACCTGCTTTCACTAGACCTACTGCTTCACTAGACCGCTGCTTCACTAGACTCTGCTTCACTAGACTGCGCTTCACAGACCTCTGCTCATGGCTTTAGACCTCTGTTCACAACCTGCTGCTTCACAGACTGCTGCTTCACAGACCTGCTGCTTCACTAGACCCTGCTTCACTAGACCTGCTGCTTCACTAGACCTGCTGCTTCACTAGACTCGCTGCTTCACTAGACCTGCTGCTTCACTAGACCTGCTGCTTCACTTTTTTTTTTTTTTTTTTTTTTTTTTTTTTTTTTTTTTTTTTTTTTTTTTTTTTTTTTTTTTTTTTTTTTTTTTTTTTTTTTTTTTTTTTTTTTTTTTTTTTTTTTTTTTTTTTTTTTTTTTTTTTTTTTTTTTTTTTTTTTTTTTTTTTTTTTTTTTTTTTTTTTTTTTTTTCCCCCCCCCCCCCCCCCCCCCCCCCCCCCCCCCCCCCCCCCCCCCCCCCCCCCCCCCCCCCCCCCCCCCCCCCCCCCCCCCCCCCCCCCCCCCCCCCCCCCCCCCCCCCCCCCCCCCCCCCCCCCCCCCCCCCCCCCCCCCCCCCCCCCCCCCCCCCCCCCCCCCCCCCCCCCCCCCCCCCCCCCCCCCCCCCCCCCCCCCCAGACCTGCTGCTTCACAGACCTGCTGCTTCACTAGACCTGCTGCTTCACAACTGCTTCACAGACTGCTGCTTCACAGACCTGCTGCTTCAGCAGACCTGCTGCTTCAGCAGACCTGCTGCTTCAGCAGACCTGCTGCCCCAGCAGACCTGCTGCTTCACTAGACCTGCTGCTTCACTAGACCTGCTGCTTCACTAGACCTGCTGCTTCACTAGACCTGCTGCTTCACTAGACCTACTGCTTCCAGACCGGCTACAACCATGCTTCAGCGAGCACTAGGACCTGCTGCTCAGCGACTCTGCTTCACTAGACCTGCTGCTTCACTAGACCTGCTGCTTCACTAGACCTCTGTCACTGACCTGCTGCTTCTACCCTCATGACCTGCTGCTTCACTAGACCTGCTGCTTCACTGACCTGCTGCTTCCTGACGCGCTCACTAGACCTGCTTCACTAGACCTGCTGCTTCACTAGACCTGCTGCTTCACTAGACCTGCTGCTTCACTAGACCTGCTGCTTCACTAGACCTGCTGCTTCACTGACTGCTGCTTCACTAGACCTGCAGCTACTAGACCTGCTGCTCTCACCTGTGCTTCACTAGACCTGCTGCTTCACTAGACTGCTGCTTCACTAGACCTGCTGCTTACTAGACCTGCTATCCCTAGACCTGTGCTTCACTGGACCTAACGCTCACTAGATCTGCTGCTTCACTAGACCTGCTGCTTTGACCTTTTTTTTTTTTTTTTTTTTTTTTTTTTTTTTTTTTTTTTTGGGGGGGGGGGGGGGGGGGGGGGGGGGGCTGCTGCTTCACTAGACCTGCTGCTCCACTAGACCTACTGCTTCACTGGACCTACTGCTTCACTAGACCTGCTGCTTCACTGAGACCTACTGCTACCAGACCTACTGCTTCACTGGACCTGCTGCTTCACTAGACCTACTGCTTCACTAGACCTGTACTGCTGCTACTGACCTTGCTTCACTGACCTGCTAGCTACTAGACTGCTGCTTCACTAGACTCTGCTTCACTGACGCTGCTTCACTGACCTGCTGCTTCACTAGACCTCTGCTTCACTGACCTCTGCTTACTAGACCTGCTGCTTCACTGACCTGCTGCTTCACTAGACCTACTGCTTCACTAGACCTGCTGCTTCACCCGAGACCTCTGCTTCACTAGACCTCTGCTTCACTAGACCTGCTGCTTCACTAGACCTGCTGCTTCACTAGACCTCTGCTCATAGACTGCTGCTTCACTGACTCTGCTTCACTGACCTTGCTTCACTGACCTGCTGCTTCACTGACCTGCTGCTTCACTAGACTGCTGCTCACTGACCTGCTGCTTCACTAGACCTCTGCTTCACTAGACCTGCTGCTTCACTGACCCTCTTACGACTCTCACTACTTGCTCCTGGACGCTTCCTGACCTGCTGCGGACGCTGTCACTGACCGACTGGACCTGCGCTATAACTGCTTCCTGACCGCGGCTCTGCTCATGGACCTTGCTTCCGGACTTCCAACCCGCCCGACCTGCTGCTCACGGACTCGCTCCTGACTACTGCTACTGACTGCTCACTGACTCTTCATGACCTCGCCACTGACCTCGCTCACGGACCTCGCCACTGACTGCGTCATGACCTCTGCTTCCGACCTCTGTTCACTAGACTGTGCTTACTAGACCTGCTGCTTCACTAGACCTGTGCTTCACTAGACCTGCTGCTTCACTAGGACCCACTAGCTGCTTCACTAGACCTGCTGCTTCACTAGATCTGCTGCTTCACTAGACCTGCTGCTTCACTAGACCTGCTGCTTCACTAGACCTGCTGCTTCACTAGACCTGCTGCTTCACTAGATCTGTTTAACTAGATCTGCTGCTTCACTAGACCTGCTGCTTCACTAGACCTGCTGCTTCACTAGACCTGCTGCTTCACTAGACCTGCGCTTCACTAGACCTGCTGCTTCACTAGACCTGCTGCTTCACTAGACCTGCTGCTTCACTAGACCTACTGCTTCACTAGACCTGCTGCTTCACTAGACCTGCTGCTTCCTAACTCTGCTTCACAGACCTGCTGTGCTTCCCCTGAGACCTACTGCTTCACTAGACCTGCTGCTTCACTAGACCTGCTGCTTCACTGCGACCTGCTGCTTCACTAGACCTGCTGTACTAGACTGCTCACTAGACCTGCTGCTTCACTAGACCTCTGCTTCACTAGACCTGCTGCTTCACTAGACCTGCTGCTTCACTAGACCTGCTGCTTCACTAGACCTGCTGCTTCACTAGACCTGACTGCTTCACTAGACCTGCTGCTTCACTAGACCTGCTGCTTCACTAGACCTGCTGCTTCACTAGACCTGCTGCTTCACTAGACCTGCTGCTTCACTAGACCTACTGCTTCACTAGACCTACTGCTTCACTAGACCTGCTGCTTCACTAGACCTACTGCTTCACTAGACCTGCTGCTTCACTATACCTGCTGCTTCACTAGACCTGTTGCTTCACTAGACCTACTGCTTCACCAGACTTGCTGCTTCACCTGACCTGCTGCTTCACTAGACCTGCTGCTTCACTAGACCTGCTGCTTCACTAGACCTGCTGCTTCACTAGACCTACTGCTTCACTAGACCTGCTGCTTCACTATACCTGCTGCTTCACTAGACCTGCTGCTTCAGCAGACCTGCTGCTTCAGCAGACCTGCTGCCTCAGCAGACCTGCTGCTTCAGCAGACCTGCTGCTTAACCAGACCTGCTGCTTCAGCAGACCTGCTGCTTCACCAGACCTGCTGCTTCACCAGACCTGCTGCTTCAGCAGACCTGCTGCTTCAGCAGACTTGCTGCTTCAGCAGACCTGCTGCTTCAGCAGACCTGCTGCCCCAGCAGACCTGCTGCCCCAGCAGACCTGCTGCTTCAGCAGACCTGCTGCTCCACCAGACCTCTTTACTAGACCTGCTGCTTCACTAGACCTGCTCCTCCTCTGGACCTCCTTATCCATCAGGCCTCCTCATCCAGCAGGCCTCCTTATCTACCAGGCCTCCTCATCCACGAGGCCTCCTTATCCACCAGGCCTCCTCATCCACGAGGCCTCCTTATCCACCAGGCCTCTTCATCCACGAGGCCTCCTTATCCATCAGGCTTCCACATCCACCAGGACTCTTTATCCAAAAGGCCTCCTCAGCCACCAGGGCTCCTTATCCACTAGGCCTCCTCATCCATCAGACATCATCCACCAGGCCTCATCCACCAGGCCCTCATCCACCAGGCCTCCTCATCCACCAGGCCTCCTGTTACGACTTCGATATCGTAACTTACATAAAAAGGTCTTGGCTCCTAAATGGCTGCTCAATCTGCCGTCTAGGGGCATTTAAATGACACTGAAAAAAACACAGTCACTCTAGGGCCAGCATGCACTCATACAAATTTTGAAACATGAGTGCAAATTATTAATATAGTATTTGAAAGGATCCAACTCACCTATAACAAAATATATCTAATCTAATGGTGAGTAACTTATATACAACTTGCACTCTACTACAATATCACCTTAACTCCAGTTCACATTAGCTCACTAGCACACTGTTACTAGTGGATACAAGAACAGGGAGGCTCCATGACACCTCCCCTCCTTTCTGCAGGCTACTTAGCCTACAGTTAAAACGTTAAATACTCTCCAAAACACGGACTCTTGCACACACTAGGGCCTTAAAAAACATGAGAGCATTTACACACTACCTAAATAATAGTATACACTAAAAAACTTACTAAAATTACCTACTCACTACCTCCCAAACATGATGACTTTACCCCGTCACCACCCGTCTCGTACTGACTCTCCAACACTTCATCTGCTCCTGTCCTGGCCACTGCCTGACTGACAGGAATAAAACGAGTCCGGATTCAGAATAATACCGGAGCTATAAAGTATTTTTTTTTGTTATATAAATTTTAGTGCAGCACACTGCGTAACACCTCCTCATACACCGGGCCTCCTCATCCACCAGGCCTCCTCATTCACCCACCAGGCCTCCTCATTCACCCACCAGGCCTCCTCATTCACCCACCAGGCCTCTTTATCCATCAGGCCTCCTCATCCACCAGGCCTCCTTTTCCACCAGGCCTCCTTATCCATCAGGCCTCCTCATCCATCAGGCCTGCTCATCCATCAAGCCTGCTCATCCACCAGGCCTCCTCATCCACCAGGCCTCATCCACCAGGCCTCCTCATCCATCAAGCCTGCTTGTCAACAAGGCCAGCCCTCCAACTAGCATACTCGTCTATCAGGCCTGCTCATCCACCTAGCTTGTTCGATCATTTGGCCTGCTCATCCACTAGGCCTGCTTATTCGCCGGTCCTGCTCATCTACCAGGCCTATTTATCCACACAGCTTGCTCGTTAATGAGGCTTCCTTATCAACTAGGCTTGCTTATGCAGCACACTTGATCGTCAACCAGCTAACTCAGCCCCTTCGTCTGATCGTCATCCTCAGCTCATTTATAGGGCATAACTTCCATGATAGAATATTTTAAGGACCATAAATACAGGAACAGTGGGACGAGGTAGTTTAGTTGGTGTGGACACCGGTCTGGTTCTTTCCAAATGGGTCGAGATTTCATAGAATTTCATGAAGCGGCGAACGTCTGTGGGCCATTCTGGGCCATTAGTGGTGACGGCTTGATTCTCTGACTGCTGATTGCTGGCATGTTTCTGATCAGTTGGGCAGACTGTGATCAATTTTTATATGATGGCGAACGAATTGATGAAACTTGTAGTAGTCAATATACTAATCTTATTAGTAAATGGGTTGAAATAAACTAAGACGATATAACAACAAATTACTGACAGAAAAAACACTCGGGACAATATTACATTCCATGAAGCACTAGAAGTGTGAATTATTCAGTGCAATGAGTGGTGGAGACTCTGTCCTGTATACGCTGCTCACAGCTTCCTCTCTTACCAGATAGGCTTTTGGTGATCGCCCCCGATACACCAAATTGAAAAGCCCAGTGATTGGCCCTCGGGGTACCTGTACTATTATTTTATTGTAGATGAATGATTCAGAGAACCGATGAGTTGATAAATTAGACACATATGCAACACTTGGGTATCTTTATTGATATTCAAGTGTTGCGCAAGTGACTAATTTATTATTTTATTCATGAGAAAGTGTCATACAACACCTGATCGATCCATGGAAGAGGAGAGTAGCAACAGTTCCTTGGATCAAAGAATCTTTCGGCAGAGTCGAGGTTCCCCCACACTCCCAGCTAACGACCCATACAGGAATCCTAAGAATATATTAGCTATTACTGAGCTTTCGAAAACTGATTCGGACAGTTTAGCCAAGTGAATTTCTTAACAGCCAATCCAACCCAAGGATGCCAGCCAAAATAACCAGCTGGATCACTGAAGCAACACTAGCCTCTTTCACCATGACGGGTCTGCTGCATCTTGGAAGGAGAGGAAGAGGCGGGAAGGTGGTGATAATGGTGGTATTGGTGACGAGGTAAAAATGGTAAGAATTTGTTGGTAGTTGTGGTACAGTAGGCATATGGTGTGGGAAGTTGGAGTGGTAAGAAGCTGGTGCTTGGTAGTTGTTGAATAGATAACAACTGAGAGTAGGAGAGGTGAATGTGAGATGATTATTTTCGTGGTAATGGTTGTGGTAATGGTTGTGACGTAAGGGTTATGGAGTGGATGTGATGATGGTGGCTGTGGCGATTGATGTTGAAGTGATGGTAGCGTGAGCTGAGGCAGCGAGATATGTTGTGGTGGTTGTGGTAGTTGTAATGAACGTTGTGGTAGCGATGGTGACAGTTGTGGCTGCGGCAGTTGTGGTTGTGACAGTTGTGGCTGCGGCAGTTGCGGTGATGAGTGTGGCGGAAGCTGCAGTAATGTTTTTCCTTTATTGGTGGTGATTGATGTGATGGTGTTGATGGAGATGGTTGGCTTTAGTGAAGCTTGTCTGTCAAATTGTTATTGTTGATGTTCTTGAGTCGAAAATTGCCTCTATACAACTAAAGGGAGAGAAGCTTTTTTCCTTAATAACAATTAGCTACGACCTCCACAAGTCTCACCAAAAGTCTTGATAAAATTCCAGGGCGGCGCTTTGAATTTATGAGTAATTATACATAAGAATTTATGAGTAATTATACATAAGAATTTATGAGTAATTACACATAATCACTCAGGTAGCATATTCTCATGTAAAGTTATTCTCAGTATTAATAAGGATATTAACTGCTAATCAAGAGTTCCAAAGAAATATGTTGTCGGTCGTAGTAATGAAATGCTGCAAAGTCAATGATTTCAGTGCAAGAGAGCAGCGAGAGGCAACACTGGTAACAGTTTACTCATAATACTGGTTAACGTGGTAACCCCCACATTCCCTTTCCTACTTTCCCTTTCCCACGGCAAGGAAAGTATACCTAGATTAACGTTACCAAGTCACCCCATGGAAGTTAATTTGCCATGGCATAAAATCCTTGGGACTACATGTACAGTATATCCTGAAGATAAAATTAAATGGATAGTGACGATCCAGGATGGTGATCGCTGCTCAAATTACTTCAATGAGAAGTGAAATGGTAGGCAATGTAGTGTTGTGTATGAGACACAAACACTGAACGTAAGGAATGCTAGGGAAAAGGACACGTGCAACTAATGCGACATTTAATTGTGGCAACGTTTCGCATTTCTGAAATGGTAATCCTACCAACATTATTACAACATAAGAATTGAATGAAAAATGCTTCTAGGACCAATTATATGGGGCTTCAAGGTACCAATGTGGACTTCTGTTTATACAGTACTTAATTACAAACAACGTTAACCATTGCTTATTTGATGTCTTGTTTCCATGCTTTACACAGATAGGAAATCTGCAACACTAACTTTTAGGTCCTATTACAGGCTAACAGACGAGCACTTAGTGAAGCCGTTGTGGGGAGCTTAGTCCTACACAACAGGAAGGTTTATGGATGCATAGTAAAAACTGAACTAAGTGAAATAATGAGTATATAATGAGTATTTGAGTTGGGGTAGTATTTGAGACGTAGTAGTGGTGGTTGGGATGAGGATGATACTAGTGGTGGTAGTGGTGGTTGTGAAGGGGGGATGATAGTGGTGACCGTGATGAGTATGATAATAATCGTGGTAGTGGTGGTTGTGATGACTATTTAATTAGTGATGGTAATATTGGTTGTAATGAGGGTGATAATAGTGGTGGTGGTTATGACGAGGATTGTAATAAGGGTTGTCGTGCTGGTTGTGATGATAATGAAAATAGTGGTGGTATTGGTGGTTGTGATAAAGATTGTAATATAGGTGCTTGTGACGAGGATTGTAATAGTGATGTATGTGGTGAGGACTGTAACAGTGGTAGATGTGGTGAGGACTGTAACAGTAGTAGATGTGGTGAGGACTGTAACAGTGGTAGATGTGGTGAGAACTGTAACAGTAGTAGATGTGGTGAGGACTGTAACAGTGATAGATGTGGTGAGGATTGTAACAGTGGTAGATGTGGTGAGGACTGTAACAGTGGTAGATGTGGTGAGGACTGTAACAGTAGTAGATGTGGCGAGGACTGTAACAGTGGTAGATGTGGTGAGGACTGTAACAGTAGTAGATGTGGTGAGGACTGTAACAGTGGTAGATGTGGTGAGGACTGTAACAGTGGTAGATGTGGTGAGGACTGTAACAGTGGTAGATGTGGTGAGGACTGTAACAGTGGTAGATGTGGTGAGGACTGTAATAGTGGTGGATGAGATGAGAATTGTAGTAGTGGTGGTAGTGGTGTGTAATATGTACACAGTACGTTACACTTATTCGACATATGCCACACGCTCATATAGGCATGCTCTTTCGACCAGTGAACCAGCTGTTATGAGTATAACAGGAAGGCCCATCTGTTATACTAACAGCTTGGATCAACACACCAGTCACGAGAAAACCTCTCAATGTTGTGAAGCAATGTCTGGGACAACAGTGACTGCCAATGTCTGGGACAACAGTGACTGCCAATGTCTGGGACAACAGTGACTGCCAATGTCTAGAACAACAGGGACTGCCAATGTCTGGAACAACAGTGACTGCCAATGTCTGGGACAACAGTGACTGTCAATGTCTGGGACAACACTGACTGCCAATGTCTGGAACAACACTGACTGCCAATATCTAGAACAACACTGACTGCCAATGTCTGGAACAACACTGACTGCCAATGTCTAGAACAACAGTGACTGCCAATGTCTGGAACAACACTGACTGCCAATGTCTAGAACAACACTGACTGCCAATGTCTAGAACAACAGTGACTGCCAATGTCTGGAACAACAGTGACTGCCAATGTCTGGAACAACACTGACTGCCAATGTCTGGAACAACACTGACTGCCAATGTCTGGAACAACACTGACTGCCAATGTCTGGAACAACAGGGACTGCCAATGTCTGGAACAACACTGACTGCCAATGTCTAGAACAACAGGGACTGCCAATGTCTGGAACAACAGTGACTGCCAATGTCTGGAACAACAGTAACTGCCAATGTCTGGAACAACAGTGACTGCCAATGTCTGGAACAACAGTGACTGCCAATGTCTGGAACAACAGTGACTGCCAATGTCTGGAACAACAGTGACTGCCAATGTCTAGAACAACAGTGACTGTTAATGTCTGGAACAACAGGGACTGCCAATATCTGGAACAACAGTGACTGCCAATGTCTAGAACAACAGGGACTGCCAATGTCTGGAACAACAGGGACTGCCAATGTCTGGAACAACACTGATTGCCAATGTCTGGAACAACACTGACTGCCAATGTTTAGAACAACAGTGACTGCCAATGTTTGGAACAGCAGTGACTGCCAATGTCTGAAACAACACTGACTGCCAATGTCTAGAACAACACTGATTGCCAATGTCTAGAACAACAGTGACTGCCAATGTATGGAACAACAGTGACTGCCAATGTCTGAAACAACACTGACTGCCAATGTCTAGAACAACACTGATTGCCAATGTCTGGAACAACAGTGACTGCCAATGTCTGGAACAACACTGACTGTCAATGTCTGGAACAACACTGATTGCCAATGTCTGGGACAACACTGATTGCCAATGTCTGGGACAACACTGACTGCCAATGTCTGGAACAACAGTGGCAGACTTACCTCCAAGTCTGCTCGTACAAGGTTCTCACAGTGTCTTGTTTGCCAGTTCTCTTACTGTACATATTCGCTGTAAATATTTCACGTAACTGCACTAACTGCACAGGATGGATAATGAGAACCTTCAAAACACGGGATGCCAAGCCCATGATGTCACTCTTCAGGTCACTTTTTCGATCTAGGCTGGAATATTGCTGCACACTAACTGCACCTTTCAATGCAGGTGAAATTGTTGACCTAGAAAATGTACAGAGAACCTTCACAGCACACATAACTGCGATAAAACACCTCAATTACTGGGAACGCTTGAAGTTCCTAAACCTGTACTCCCTAGAACGCAGGCGGGAGAGATACATGATTATTTACACTTGGGAAATCCTTGAGGGATTAGTACCAAACTTGCACACGAAAATCACTCCCAATGAAAGCAAAAGACTCGGCAGACGATATAACATCCCCCCAATGAAAAGCAGGGGTGCCACTAGCACGATAAGAGATAACACAATAAGTGTCAGGGACTTAAGACTGTTCACCTGCCTCCCAGCATACATAAGAGGGATTACCAATAGACCCCTGGCTGTCTTCAAGAAGGCGCTGGACAGGCACCTAACGTCAGTACCTGACCAGCCCGGCTGTGGTTGGTACGTCGGGTTGCGTACGGCCAACAGTAACAGCCTGGTTGATTAGGCCCTGATCCACCATGAGGCCTGGTCACAGACCAGGCCGCGGGGGCGTTGGCTCCCGATACCCTCTCCAGGTATACTCCAGGTATACTCATTTTTTTGGTAAAAGAAATATATTAGACCTTCGCTCGTTCCTCCATTGGTTATTATACTGACTCAGTTACAAACAGGTGCACAGTCCACCAGACTTCAGCTGTTTGAAATATGGTGGTTAGCAACACATGAAAAGAGAAACACTGTAGCAAGCATACTGGCCCATGCTAGGCACGTCATTTTCAAACCCAAACCCACTAACCAAAATAGTTGCCCAACCCATTTTCGATGCTACACAAGGAACAAGCTTGGGTCGAGGCATTGCTTACCAATAGGAGGATTGAGGATCGTAATATCGCAGGTACTGGTGGATGTGATGAGTATTGCAATAGTGGTGGTTGTGATGAGAACTGTAATAGTGATGATAGGGGTGGTTGTGATGAGAACCGTAATAGTGGTGGTAGTGATGAGAACTGTAATAGTGATGATAGTGGTGGTTGTGATGAGGATTGTAATAATGGTGGTGGCTGTGATGAGAATTGCAATAGTGGTGGATGTGATGAGAACCGTAATAGTGGTGGTAGTGGTGGTTGTGATGAGAATTGTAATAGTGACGGTAGTGGTGGTGTATGATGTCGCTTATATTTTCTCCCGTATGTAATTAATAATGAATTCCACGGAGATGAATAGAGAGAAAGTTAGAGAGAGAGAGAGCTTGTTATCCTTCCAATCACCCAGCCAACCAGCCATCCAACCCGCCAGCCAGTCAGCCAACCAGCCATCAATTCAGCCAGCCAGTCAGATAGCCAACAAGGCAACCAACCGGCCAGTCACCAATTTAACCAGCCAATCATTAAGCTAGACATATAAGCATTCAGCCAGACACAATGACAAATTTTATCTTAGCTACTTAGAGCTTAGTTTTGATAATAATAATAATAATAATAATAATAATAATAATAATAATAATAATAATAATAATAATAATAATAATAATAATAATAATAATTATTATTATTATTATAATAATAATAATAATAATAATAATAATAATAATAATAATCAGCCAGATATTTAGCTATTCGGACAAATATCTAGTTAGCTAGAAAAGTCAGCTAACCAGCAAGTCAATCAGCCAGACAGGTAATTTAGTCAGACAAGAAATCGGACAGAAAGACAGTCAACCAGTCAGTTAGACATGCAGTTAATTAGACATACAACCAGATAACCAATCAGATAGACAAATAAGAGGACAACCAGACACACAGATAAACATGAATCCAATCAAACAGCCAACAGAAATTAAAGTTCAAGAAGCAGTCAACTAGTCAGACAGACATGCAGTCAATGAGACATATATATAAGCAATCACACAGACAGATAAGCAGTCAGTCACACGGATGCCAGTCAGACATACACTCAGCTGATCAGAAAGACGAGGAGTTTGCCAGATAGACACAATCGATCAGTCAGAATGAGAAGCAGTATGACTAACACACAAGCAGACAAAACAGGCAGACAAACAAGTAATCAAATGGACAGAAAAACAAGTTGCGAGACAGATAAACAAGTGGTCTGATAGGCAGGCAGAAGCAGTCCATGAGAGAGAGAGAGAGAGAGAAAGACAAGCAGTCAAATCAGAAAGGCAAACAGTCAATCAACCAGACACACAAACAGACAGAAAAAACAACATAACTATATTAGATACGCTAGGAGAAGTAGCCAAAATTGTCTCCTAAGAGGAGCAGAAGTACTGCGTAAACCACTAGCCACAATCTTCAACATATCATTTAACACAGGGGATGCTACCAAATGTGTTGATAAATGCAACTATAGTCCTAGTGTTTATGAAAGGGGGCCCGTTCCCTACGGTAGACTACGGTGATGATCAACAAGAGAAGAGAGTTGCAGTACCTAGAGAGAAGCCGATTCATGGAGAAGAGAAAAGGAGCACCTAGAGAGGAGCCGATTCATAAACAACTAGCTCAGTTTTCAATATTTGTAAGTCGTGTCTCGCAAACCTACTAAAGATCTTCAAGAAGGTGACAAGAGTGAGACAGAAGAGAGAGAGGGAAGGTGCATTGCATTTTTTTCGGATTGTAAGACCGCACAAGAAACTGGGTCTAAATCTTGAGAAGTAGGCAAGAACAACAGGGAAGGGAGGAAAACAACGAGAAAGAAACAACGAACGGTTTATCATATAGAAGTGTCAGACTGGACACATGTAAAGAGTGGAGTATAAAACTGGGACCGGTACTATTTACTCTACGTGAACATCATGAAAAAATAATGAGAATATAAACAGGTGAAGAAGACGAGGAGAGGCTCCATCTTGGGCTCCATCTTGGGTCAACATCATGGCACACCCCCGTGATTCACTCACGCCTCGTCGTATTAACACTCTACTATTCTCGGAAAGTGATACAGAACGCGAGCTTAGTGGATTTGACAGTGATATAGCCACTAATAATCAAGGAATTAGTGAAACTATTGATGACAACCCAGATGACCCTCAGCCCATCCCCTCTGGGGTGGCCAGTGTGGCCAGTGTGGACAGTGTGGCCATACCAGACCCTCAGCCCAGCACATCTGGTGTGGCCAGTGTGGCCACAGACCCTCAGCCCAGCACCTTTGGGGTTGCAAGTGTTACTACCCAAAGGCAGCTCCGCAAGAGGAAATTAGCATTTTCCATGTGTTATGATAGTGACGATAGTGAAGGTGATATAAGTGACGATGATGAAATCGATTTTATGCCCATAGACGATTCGTCGAGTGACAGTGATTATCATTATTCCCCAGTGAAACGTACTTATGGGCGTCATTACCTACGTTCAGGCAGTGTGCCATATGCAGTCAGAGGCAAGGGTCGTGGCAGTTCACGATCCAAAACCCCAGCCACTGATAGTGAAAGTGATAATGAAGGAGAGTATGCTGGGATGGAGGAAGAGGTGGTGGGTGGCATGGTGTCTGGACCTCGTGGCGCGGTGTGTGGACAGACAAAGGACCACGAGGCACCCTCTCAATCATGTGCTGGCCCCACTCCCGTCCCTCCTGCTCTCCCACGTCCCATGCCACAGGTCCACCCTGCACCATCTGATCGTGAATGGAAGTGGACTGAACATACACTATTCGTGCCACATCCTTTCAATTTTGATGGCAGTGGAAGTGGCATCATGCCACACTGTCCCATCACAAATGAGTCTACAGAGTTAGACTATTTTCAACTATACTTTGATGAGCCAATAATGAACCTGATTGTTACCCAGACCAACCTGTACTACCAGTATACAATGGACCATGCAGATTTTTCAGAATCGTCACGGCTGCGCAGGTGGAAAGATACAACTGTGGCTGAAATGTATTTATTCCTTGGCACTGTCATGCTTATGCCACACACATATAAGAACAATATAGCAAACTACTGGTCCACAGACCACTTCATTAGCACTCCAGTCTTCCGTGACTTCCTTCCCTGCAACAGATTCCTTCTGTTGCTGAGAATGTTGCACTTCTCAGATAGGAATACGTACACCAAACCGAAATGACCTCCTCTACAAAATCCGGGAATTGTTTATGTATCTCAAGCAAAAATTCAGTGCCTACTTTTATCCATTCAAGAACATTGTTGTTGACGAGTCCTTGATTCTGTTCAAGGGACGACTGTCATTCAAACATTATATACCAAGCAAACGTAATCACTTTGGTATAAAACTGTTTGTTATGTGTGACTGTGAGACTGGTCTTGTGTTGGATGTCATTATCTACACAGGTAAAAATACCCTTGATGATACCAGGCGCATGTTGGGCATTTCTGGTGATGTTGTTCGCAAGATGATGCAGCCATACCTTGGCAAGGGTCATACATTGTTCACAGACAACTGGTACACAAGCCCTATGCTCGCTGATTTCCTACGTGTGAACAATACTGATATATGTGGAACAGTGAGAAGAAATAGAAAACACATGCCAAAGTTCACTGGAGGAAGTGTAGTGCAGGCGTTTCATGCCAATGACATCATGTCACTGTCATGGCACGACAAAAGGGACGTGACATTGCTGTCAACCATCCACAGAAACGAGATGGTACAAACAGACAGACTGAGCAAGCTCAACAATCAACCTATTGAAAAGCCAGCTGTTGTATCGACTATACAAACAATATGCGACTAGTCGACAAGTGTGACATGATGATAGGCTTTGTTGACTGTGTGCGTAGGAGTCGCAAGTGCTATATAAAAGTGATTTTCCACCTTGTGGACATTGCAATGCTCAATTTCTTCAACATGTATGAAATAAAGACTGGGAAGCGACAACGATATGCAGAATTCACCCTAAATGTCATCAAGCAGATAGGGAGAAAGTATGGTACCACACCTATACCTGCCACTCCACAGCGACCTGTCACCCCACAACAGCGACCTGTCACTCCACAACAGCGACCTGTCACTCCACAACCAGAGGGGGAAGTGCCCAACCGAATAATCCCTAACTGTCACTGCCTGATACCATTACCATCTACTCCAAAGAAGAAGTACTCTCAGAAAAAGTGTGTTGTGTGTGCTTACAGTACACAGCGACCCCAAGTGCGAAAAGACACACTATTCATGTGTCAGCAATGTGGAGTGGCACTCTGTATGAATCCATGCTTCTTCGAGTATCATACAGTGGTGGACTTTAGAAACATAAATAGGACCTGTAAATACCTTGTATATATATGTAAACAATAGTAAGTGATTGAACCAGGTGTACAAATTTATTTATCAGTGTGAACATGTGTGTTTGTGACAGTATGATTACTAATTCAGTAACAAACATTTGTGTCTAAACAAGAATTGGCAATGAAATGAATAGATCTGCATCAAAACATGAAAACAACAGAAAATGGAAAAAAAAATGGAAAAAAACGATAAATGTTTCTTGTTTCTGCAAGCGGCAGTGCTCCATGTTGCCGACACCACATCATTTAGCACCAACTTCGCGGGCTTATATCTCGGTAAGTACTGGCCCTAAAATGTTTTTTTTAGCCTATCCTATTTATAAAAATGTGCTCTTCATTTTTAGAAAAAAAAATGATTTTTTTTTTTTCAAAATATTCGGTCACTTTCGCGAGTGAACGTATATCTACGTGTGGACAGTTTAAGGGTTACCCAAAACAAACGTAAAGTTATGAAGACTGTAAACAGGTAAATAAGATCACAAATCTAATACAGGCACATGTAGCTAGTAACTACAACAGTAAGTCTGGTAAATCTAAGAACAGCTTTCAGGATTCTGAAGAAGGAGTCAATATGTCAGGCCCATACTGGAGTAAACAGAACCACTGTAGAAGCTGCACCTGATTATACATTTCAACTAGAGAAAGTGCAGAGGCTAACAACGAGAACAGTGCCTTAGTTAAGGGATAAAAACTATAAGAAGAGGTTGCGTGAGCTGAATCTGATGACAATAGAGGACAGAATTAGGGTGATATTATAACGACATACAAAATACTGAGTGGAGTTGATGGGGTGGACAGGGACAAATTGTTCTAGAGAAGCGACAAAGAAATGAGAGAACGCAGATGGAAACTGAAAATCCACATGACTCATAGAGATGTTAGAAAACATTCTATTTCAGAGTTGACAGGAAGTGGGACAACCTGGACAGTCGAATGGTAGAAGCAGGATCCATACATAGCTTCAAGAAGAGAAATTTCGGGACTAGAAATGCCAGATAGACAGATAAACAACCATATAGACAAAAAAACAGTCAGACAGACAAACAATCTGATAGACAAACAAGCAGCCAGACATACAGGCAGACAATCAGTCAGACAGACACCTAGACAAAGTCAACTAGACAGATTCACGCTGACACACACTCTCTCTTGTGTTCTAAGTTAATCATCTTAATTAGCAGCGATGGTATCGCTTTCTATTGTGTAGAGGAGAGTTTGTGTATGTGTACTCCCCTAATTGTAGTTGCAGGAGTCGATTCACAGCTCCTGGCCCTGCCTCTTCACTCGTAGCCACTTGGTCTACTCTCTCCCTGCTCCATAAGATTTATCATACCTCAGATTAAAGCTAAGTATGGTACCTGCCTCCACTACCTCACTTTTCAGACTATTCCACATTCTGGCAACTCTATGGCTGAAGAAATACTTCCTAGCATCTTATGACTCATCTGAGTCTTCAACATCCAATTGTTACCCCTTGTTTCTGTGTCCCATCTCTGGAACATCCTGTCTCTGTCCACCTTGTCGATTCCTCTCAGAGTGAGTGCACTCACCTAGTTGTACTCATCTAGTTGTGGTTGCAGGGGTCGATTCACAGCTCCTGGCCCTGCCTCTTCGCCGCCTCTTCACTGTGTGTATGTGTGTGTGTGTTTGTGTGTATCTTTGCGTGTGTGTGTGTGTGTGTGTGTTTGTGAGTATCTGTGTGTGTGTGAATGTGTACTCACCTAGTTGTACTCACCTAGTTGTGGTTGCAAAGGTCGATTCATAGCTCCTGGCCCCGCCTCTTCACTGGCCACTACTGGGTCACTCTCCCTTCGCCATGAGCCTTATCATACCTCTTCTTGAAGCTATGAATGGATCCTGCCTCCACTACATCATTTCCCAAGCTATTCCACTTCCTGACCACTCTGTGACTGAATAAATACTTCCTAACATCCCTGTGATTCATCTGAGTCTTCAACTTCCAACTGTGACCCCTTGTTGCTGTGTCCCATCTCTGGAACATTCTGCCTCTGTCCTCCTTGTCAATTTCTCTCAGTATTTTATATGGCGTTATCATATCCCCCCTATCTCTCCTGTCCTCCAGTGTCGTCAGGTCGATTTCCCTTAACCTCTCCTCGTAGGACATACCCCTTAGCTCCGGGACTAGTCTTGTTGCAAACCTTTGCACTTTCTCTAGTTTCTTTATGTGTGTGAGTGTGTGTGTGTGTATGTGTTTGCGTCTGTGTGTGTAGTTACTAGTTGTCAAAGGAAGTTTTCGAAAGACACTTGGTCTGTTTTGTGGAGAGTGTGTGTGTGTGTGTGTGTGTATGTAGGTGTGTGAGTGTGTGCACTCACCTAGTTGTACTCACGTAGTTGTACTCACCTAGTTGTGGTTGCAGCGGTCGATTCACAGCTCCTGGCCCTGCCTCTTCACTGCCTTTTCACTGTGTGTGTATGTGTGTGAGTGTGTACGTGTGAGTGTACTCACCTAGTTGTGGTTGCAGGGGTCGAGTCATAGCTCCTGGCCCCGCCTCTTCACTGGCCGCTACTGGGTCACGCTCCCTGCTCCATGAGCTTTATCATACCTCTCCTTAAAGCTATGTATGGAATCTGCCTCCACTACATCGCTTCCCAAGCTATTCCACTTCCCGACCACTCTATGACTGAAAATTTTCAACATCCTGATTCATTTGAGTCTTCAACTTCCAACTGTGTCCCCTTGATGCTGTGTCCCATTTCTGGAACATTCTGTCTCTGTCCACATTGTCTATTCCACTCAGTATCCTATATGTCGTTATCATGTCCCCCCTATCTCTCCTGTCCTCCAGTGTCGTCAGGTCGATTTCCCTTAACCTCTCCTCGTAGGGCATACCCCTTAGCTCCGGGACTAGGCTTGTTGCAAACCTTTGCACTTTCTCTAGCTTCTTTACGTGCTTGGCTAGATGTGGGTTCCAAACTGGTGCTGCATACTCCAGTATGGGCCTAACGTACACAGTGTACAGAGTCCTGAACGATTCTTTATTAAGATGGCGGAATGTTGTTCTTAGGTTAGCTAGGCGCCCATATGCTGCAGCAGTTATTTGGTTGATGTGCGCCTCAGGAGTCGTGCCTGGTGTTATACTCACCCCAAGATCTTTTTCCATGATTGAGGTTTGCGGTCTCTGGCCCCCTAGACTGTACTCCGTCTGCGGTCTTCTTTGCCCTTCCCCAATCTTCATGACTTTGCACTTGGTGGGGTTGAACTCCAGAAGCCAATTGCTGGACCAGGCTTGCAGCTTGTCCAGATCCATTTGTAGTTCTGCCTGGTCCTCGTCCGATTGAATTCTTCTCATCAACTTCACATCATCTGCAAACAGGGACACTTCAGAGTTTATTCCTTCCGTCATGTCGTTCATAAATACCAGAAACAGCACCGGTCCTAGGACTGACCCCTGTGGAACCTCACTCGTCACCGGCGCCCACTCTGACACCTCGCCACGTACCCTGACTCGCTGCTGTCTTCCTGACAGGTATTCCCTGATCCATTGTAGTGCCTTCCCTGTTATCCCTGCCTGGTCCTCCAGCTTCTGCACTAATCTCTTGTGAGGAACTGTGTCAAACGCCTTCTTACAGTCCAGGAATATGCAATCTACCCACCCCTCTCTCTCTTGTCTTACTGTCGTAGAACTCCAGTAGGTTTGTGACTCAGGATTTCCCGTCCCTGAAACCGTGTTGGCCGTCGTTGATAAGCTCATTCCTTTCTAGGTGTCTCCACCACTCTTCTCCTGATAATCTTCTCCATGACCTTGCATACTATACATGTCAGTGACACTGGTCTGTAGTTTAGTGCTACGTTCCTGTCTTCTTTTTTAAAGATTGGAACTACATTTGCTGTCTTCCATACCTCAGGTAGTTGCCCTGTTTCGATAGACGTGTTGAAGATCGTTGTTAGGGGTACACATAGCTCCTCCGCTCCCTCTCTCAGGACCCATGGAGAGATGTTATCCGGCCCCATCGCCTTTGAGGTATCTAGCTCGCTTAGTAGCCTCTTCACTTCCTCCTCAGTTGTGTGTATTGTGTCCAGCACTTGATGGTGCACCCTACCTCTCCTCCTTTCTGGAGGCCCTTCTATCTCCTCTGTGAACACCTCTTTGAATCTCATGTTGAGTTCCTCACACACTTCGCGGTCATTTCTTGTGACCTCCCCTCCTTCCTTCCTCAGCCTGATCACCTGGTCCTTGACTGTTGTTCTCCTCCTGATGTGACTGTACAACAGCTTCGGGTCAGATTTGGCTTTCGCTGCTATGTCATTCTCATACTGTCGTTGGGCCTCCCTTCTTACCTGTGCATATTCATTTCTGGCTCTACGACTGCTCTCCATATTTTCCTGGGTTCTTTGCCTTCTATACTTCTTACATTCCCTAGCACACTTGGTTTTGGCCTCCCTGCACCTTTGGGTGAACCACGGGCTCATCCTGGCTTTTTCGTTGTTTCTGTTTCCCTTTGGTACTAACCTCTCCTCAGCTTCTTTGCATATTGTTGTCATATATTCCATCATCTCGTTTACTGACTTCCCTACCAGTGCTCTGTTCCACTGAACCTCGTGCAATAAATTCTTCTTGCCTCTTTAGTCCCCTCTCTTGTAGTTTGGCTTCATTCGTCCTGCCCTTCCTGCATCCCTCTCCACTTCTAACTCTAATATGTATTCGAAGCTTAGAACCACGTGGACACTGGCCCCAAAGGGTGATTCATATGTGATATCCTCAATATCTGCACTTCTCAAGGAGAATACTAGGTCCAGTTTTGCCAGTTCGTCCTCTCCTCTCTCTATTGTAGTGTCCCTTATGTGTGCCTTACGCCCTGGGCCTCCATGTCGCTCCAGGTTCTCCCAGTCAATTTCTTTGTGATTGAAGTCACCCACAATCTGCAGCTTTGCCCTGCTTGCATGAGCCCTTCCGGCCACTTCAACCAATGTGTAAACTATCGCTCTGTTACTCTCATCATATTCTTGCCTTGGTCTCCTGCTGTTCTCTGGTGGGCTATGCATCACTGCAATTACCACCTTGGGACCTCCAGACTGAATTATTCCTATTATGTAGTCTCTTACGTCTTCTCTGTTTCCTTTCTCCAGCTCGTCAAAATCCCATTGGTTTTTGATGAGCAGTGCCACTCCTCCATCCCATCTGTCTTTCCTCAAGATCTGATATCCCGTTAGAAAGATGGCACCTGTTATCATTCCTGTGAACTTGGTTTCGGTGAGAGCTATGATGTCTGGTAATGCCATTTTGATTCTCTCGTGCCACTCCTCCTGTGTATTCGTTATTCCATCAGTGTTGGTGTACCTGACCTTCAGTTTCGCCTCCAACACTGTGTTCTGGGGGGTCTCTGGGGGTGGGGGACCTGGCAGTGTGCTGTGGGATTTTACAGCATACCATGTGTGTATGTGTGTGTGTGTGTGTGTGTGTGTATGTGTGTGTGTGTGTGTGTGTGTGTGTGTGTATGTGTGTGTGTGTATGTGTGTGTGTGTGTGTGTGTGTGTGTGTGTATGTGTGTGTGTGTGTATGTGTGTGTGTGTGTGTGTGTGTGTGTGTGTGTATGTGTGTGTGTGTGTGTGCGCGCGCGCGTGTGTGTACTCACCTAATTGTACTCACCTAATTGTGGTTGCAGGGGTCGAGACTCAGCTCCTGGCCCCGACTCTTCGCTGTCTGCTACTGGGTCTCTGCTCTCCCTGCTCCATGAGCTTTATCATACCTTGTCTTAAAACTATGTATGGTTCCCGCCTCCACTATATCGTTCGCTAGACTATTCCACTTCCTAACTACTCTATGGCTGAAGAATTGCTTCCTAACATCCCTTCGACTCATCTGAGTCTTCAGCTTCCAGTTGTGTCCCCTTGTTTCTGTGTTCCCTCTCTGGAACATCCTGTCACTGTCTACCTTGTCGATTCCCCGCAGTATTT
Source organism: Cherax destructor (assembly GCA_009830355.1). Classification (NCBI taxonomy): domain Eukaryota; kingdom Metazoa; phylum Arthropoda; class Malacostraca; order Decapoda; family Parastacidae; genus Cherax; species Cherax destructor. Next base: position 112,791 of record WNWK01001792.1, read on the forward strand.
TGTATGTCGTTATCATGTCTCCTCTAACCCTCCTGTCCTCCAGTGTTGTTAGTCCTATTTCCCTCAACCTTTCTTCATAGGGCAGTCCCCTGAGTTGTGGAACTAGCCTTGTCGCAAACCTTTGCACTTTCTCTAATTTCTTGACATGCTTGACCAGGTGTGGGTTCCAGACTGGTGCTGCATACTCTAGTATGGGCCTGACGTACATGGTGTACAGTGTCTTGAACGATTCCTTGTTAAGGTAACGGAACGCTAATCTTAGGTTTGCCAGTCGCCCATATGCTGCCGCAGTTATCTGGTTGATGTGTGTTTCCGGAGACGTGCTTGGTGTTATACTCACCCTAAGGTCTTTCTCCTTTGATGAGGTTTGTAGCCTTTGTCCACCTAGCCTGTACTCTGTCAGCGGTCTTCTTTGCCCTTTTCCGATCTTCATGACTTTGCATTTGGTGGGGTTAAATTCGAGAAGCCAGTTACTAGACCAGATGTCAAGCTTGTCCAGGTCTCTTTGAAGTCCTGCTTGGTCTTCATCCGATGTGATTCTCCTCATTAATTTCACATCATCTGCGAACAGAAACATTTCTGAGTCTATCCCGTCCGTCATGTCATTCACATATACCAAGAATAACACTGGTCCTAGGACTGACCCCTGCGGTAAACCGCTCGTCACAGGCGCCCACTGTGATACCTCAACACGCACCATGACCCGTTGTTGCCTCCCTGTGAGGTATTCCCTGATCCATTGCAGTGCCCTTCCTGATATACACGCTTGGTCTTCCAACTTCTTTACTAATCTCATATGAGGAACTGTGTGTGTGTGTGCGTGTGCGTGTGTCTGTACTCACCTAATTGTACTCACCTAATTGTGGTTGCAGGGGTCGAGACTCAGCTTCTGGCCCCGCCTCTTCACTGTCCGCTACTGGGTCACTTCTCTCCCTGCTCCATGAGCTTTATCATACCTCGTCTTAAAGCTATGTGTGGTTCCTACCTCCACTACCTCACTTTCCAGACTATTCCACTTTCTGACAACTCTATGACTGAAGAAATACTTCCTAACATCACTTTGACTCATCTGAGTCTTCAACTTCCAATTGTGACCCCTTGTTTCTGTGTCGTTTCTCTGGAACATCCTGTCTCTGCCCACCATTTAATATTCTCAGGTTTGCCAAGAGCCCATATGCTGCAGCAATTATCTGGTTGATGTGCGCCTCAGGAGACGTGCTCGGTGTTATACTCACCCAAAGATCTCTTTCCTTGAGTGAGGTTTGCAGTCTTCGGCCACCTAGCCTAAACTCTGTCTGCGGTCTTCTTTGCCCTTCCCCGATCTTCATGACTTTGCATTTGGTGGGGTTAAATTCGAGGAGCCAGTTGCTGAACCACGTATGCAGCCTGTCCAGGTCTCTTTGTAGTCCTGCCTGATCCTTATCCGATTTATTTATCCTCATTAACTTCACATCATCTGCGAACAGGGACACTTCTGAGTCTAACCCTTCCATCATGTCATTCACATATACCAAAAATAGCACTGGTCCTAGGACTGACCCCTGTGGAACCCCGCTCTTCACAGGCGCCCACTGTGATACCTCATCACGTATCATGACTAGTTGTTTTCTCCCTGTCAGGTATTCTCTGATCCATTGCAGTACCCTTCATGGTATACGTGCCTGATAATTTACCTTTTGCACTAATCAATTGTGAGGAACTGTGTCGAAGGCCTTCTTGCAGTCAAAGAAAATGCAATCTACCCACACCTCTCTCTCGTGTCTTACTTCCGTTACCTTGTCATAAAACTCCAGTAGGTTTGTGACACAGGATATGTGTGTGTGTGTGTGTGTGTGTTTGTGTGTGTGTGTGTGTGTGTGTACTCACCTTATTGTGGTTGCAGGGGTTGAGACTCAGCTCCTGTGTGTGTGTATGTATGTCACTGATAATAATAATCTGTTAGTGTCTCGATTTAGTTTTCTTATCTCATGTTTCCACATGACTGCCGATTCATTTTAATAGTATTCTTGTCTTTCTGTACTCTATATTGTTTTCTTAACATATTTTTATATATTGTAAATGTCTTCCAAACTTTAGTTTATCTATTGTAAATGTTTTCTAACAGTTTTTTTTTTCCAGTAGTCTAAAGAGGTTCCTAACATAGACTGTCTTCCTGTCTCTCTGTCTTTTAAAGAGGAGTGCTCTCTCTCTCTCTCTCTCTCTCTCTCTCTCTCTCTCTCTCTCTCTCTCTCTCTCTCTCTCTCTCTCTCTTTCCTTCATCATCATCTTCTTCCTACTACTCATCCTTTTCTTCCCACGTCGGTGTCCGCCGCAGCGGCATTAATGATCGACATCTTACTGGAGTCAGGATCCGCAGGATCAGTAATCACTCCACAATTGGCAGTTTTGAGAGAGAAAGTCTTCGTCAACAAAATTCTGAGATGCGAAACACCACCTATTTTTCTTTCCCTGCCAGACGGAAGCTGTGGCGACTCTTAGTCTGATGAGAGGAACAAATCTGTGGATACACCTGAATTCCACCTGCAGTAATGAAGAAAGACAGGTGCTCAACAAGTTTTTATTGTGACAGCGTTGTGCTGTTCAAGAAGCCTTAGGTTGTCATAATGAAATCTTTCTATGCACTTGTGTCTCATCTTCATGGCTTAAACTATTAGGTTCATGAAGCTAAACCTTACACAAGGGTCGGTTATAACTAAGGCTGCATCTCTAACAACCAGGAACACTTTATTCCCAACTAAGGGAATGATAAATTAGACATATGTAAACACATGGTATCTTTATTGAGGAAACGTTTCGCCACACAGTGGCTTCATCAGTTATATACAAAGAAAAATGGTGAATTCTTCAATACTTGTTCAACCTTTGGACGAAGACCTACTTACACTAGTGGATGGTGCCACTGTGACCCCGCCTCCTTCTACTTCCACTCATATAACTACAGTATATAAGCCACTTCTCCGGCCATATGTTGTACTTCCTACAAGATTGATGGACTGAACACATCGATTCCAGGCTGAGGGACTGATTACCTCAAACTCCTCCTCTCCTTACCCCTTTCTGCTTTGTATTGGACTGATGAAGCCACTGTGTGGCGAAACGTTTCCTTAATAAAGATTCCCAAGTGTTGCATAAGTGTCTCAATCTTCAAAAATGGTGAAGATCAAAAGGAGTCTGAGGTAATCAATCCCTCAGCCTGGAGTCTGAGGTAATCAGTCCCTCGGCCTGGAGGCTGGGGTAGTCAGTCCCTCAGCCTGGAGTCTGAGGTAATCAGTCCCTCAGCCTGGAGTCTGAGGTAATCAGTCCCTCAGCCTGGAGTCTGAGGTAATCAGTCCCTCAGCCTGGAGTCTGAGGTAATCAGTCCCTCAGCCTGAAGTCTGAGGTAATCAGTCCCTCAGCCTGGAGTCTGAGGTAATCAGTCCCTCAGCCTGAAGTCTGAGGTAATCAGTCACTCAGCCTGGAGTCTGAGGTAATCAGTCACTCAGGCTGGAGTCTGAGGTAATCAGTCCCTCAGCCTGGAGTCTGAGGTAATCAGTCCCTCAGCCTGGAGTCTGAGGTAATCAGTCCCTCAGCCTGGAGTCTGAGGTAATCAGTCTCTCAGCCTGGAGTCTGAGGTAATCAGTCCCTCAGCCTGGAGTCTGAGGTAATCAGTCCCTCAGCCTGGAGTCTGAGGTAATCAGTCCCTCAGGCTGGAGTCTGAGGTAATCAGTCCCTCAGCCTGGAGTCTGAGGTAATCAGCCCCTCAGCCTGGAGTCTGAGGTAATCAGTCACTCAGGCTGGAGTCTGAGGTAATCAGTCCCTCAGCCTGGAGTCTGAGGTAATCAGTCACTCAGGCTGGAGTCTGAGGTAATCAGTCCCTCAGCCTGGAGTCTGAGGTAATCAGTCCCTCAGCCTGAAGTCTGAGGTAATCAGTCCCTCAGTCTGGAGTCTGAAGTAATCAGTCCCTCAGTCTGGAGTCTGAGGTAATCAGTCACTCAGGCTGGAGTCTGAGGTAATCAGTCCCTCAGCCTGGAGTCTGAGGTAATCAGTCCCTCAGCCTGAAGTCTGAGGTAATCAGTCACTCAGCCTGAAGTCTGAGGTAATCAGTCCCTCAGTCTGGAGTCTGAGGTAATCAGTCACTCAGCCTGGAGTCTGAGGTAATCAGTCCCTCAGCCTGAAGTCTGAGGTAATCAGTCCCTCAGCCTGAAGTCTGAGGTAATCAGTCACTCAGGCTGGAGTCTGAGGTAATCAGTCCCTCAGCCTGAAGTCTGAGGTAATCAGTCACTCAGCCTGGAGTCTGAGGTAATCAGTCCCTCAGTCTGGAGTCTGAGGTAATCAGTCCCTCAGCTTGGAGTCTGAGGTAATCAGTCACTCAGCCTGGAGTCTGAGGTAATCAGTCCCTCAGCCTGGAGTCTGAGGTAATCAGTCCCTCAGTCTGGAGTCTGAGGTAATCAGTCACTCAGCCTGGAGTCTGAGGTAATCAGTCCCTCAGTCTGGAGTCTGAGGTAATCAGTCACTCAGTCTGGAGTCTGAGGTAATCAGTCCCTCAGCCTGAAGTCTGAGGTAATCAGTCCCTCAGCCTGAAGTCTGAGGTAATCAGTCCCTCAGCCTGAAGTCTGAGGTAATCAGTCCTCAGCCTGGAGTCTGAGGTAGTCAGTCACTCAGCCTGGAGTCTGAGGTAATCAGTCCTCAGGCTGGAGTCTGAGGTAATCAGTCCTCAGCCTGGAGTCTGAGGTAATCAGTCCTCAGCCTGGAGCCTGAGGTAATCAGTCCCTCAGCTGAAGTCTGAGGTAATCAGTCCCTCAGCCTGAGTCTGAGGTGTCAAAAAAAAAAAAAAAAAAAAAAAAAAAAAAAAAAAAAAAAAAAAATTTTTTTTTTTTTTTTTTTTTTTTTTTTTTTTTTTTTTTTTTTTTTTTTTTTTTTTTGAGGTAATCATCCTCAGCCTGAAGTCTGAGGTAATCAGTCCCTCAGCCCTGGAAGTCCTCAGTAATCTGGCAGTCCTCAGCCTGGAGTCTGAGGTAATCAGTCACTCAGCCTGGAGTCTGAGGTAATCAGTCCTCAGCCTGAAGTCTGAGGTAATCAGTCCTCAGTCTGGAGTCTGAGGTATCAGTCCTCAGCCTGAGTCTGAGGTAATCAGTCCTCAGCCTGAAGTCTGAGGTAATCAGTCCCTCAGCCTGAAGTCTGAGGTAATCAGTCCCTCAGCCTGGAAATCTGAGGTAATCAGTCACTCAGGCTGGAGTCTGAGGTAATCAGTCCCTCAGCCTGGAGTCTGAGGTAATCAGTCCCTCAGCCTGGAGTCTGAGGTAATCAGTCACTCAGCCTGGAGTCTGAGGTAATCAGTCCCTCAGCTGGAGTCTGAGGTAATCAGTCCTCAGCCTGGAGTCTGAGGTATCAGTCACTCAGCCTGGAGTCTGAGGTAATCAGTCCTCACCCGTGAGTCTGAGGTAATCAGTCACTCAGGCTGGAGTCTGAGGTAATCAGTCCTCAGCCTGGAGTCTGAGGTAATCAGTCCTCAGCCTGGAAGTCTGAGGTAATCAGTCCCTCAGCCTGGAGCTGAGGTAATCAGTCCCTCAGCCTGAGTCTGAGGTAATCAGTCCTCAGCGTCCCGGACGTCTGAGTCGGTAATCAGTCCCTCAGCCTGGAGTCTGAGGTAATCAGTCCCTCAGCCTGGAGTCAGGTAATCATCCTCGGCTGGAGTCGAGGTTCGTCTCAGCCTGGAGTCTGAGGTAATCAGTCCCTCAGCCTGGAGTCTGGGGTAGAGTCAGTCCTCAGCCTGGAGTCTGAGGTAATCAGTCACTCAGCCTGGAGTCTGAGGTAATCAGTCCTCAGCCTGAGTCTGAGGTAATCAGTCCTCAGCCTGGAGTCTGAGGTAATCAGTCACTCAGCCTGAGTCTGAGGGTAATCAGTCCCTCAGCCTGAGTCTGAGGTAGATCGTCAGTCACTCAGCCTGAAGTCTGAGGTAATCAGTCCTCAGCTCTGGGAAGTGCTGGAGGTAATCAGTCCCTCAGTCTGGAGTCTGAGGTAATCAGTCCTTCAGCCTGAAGTCTGAGGTAATCAGTCACTCAGGCTAGAGTCTGAGGTAATCAGTCCCTCAGCCTGAAGTCTGAGGTAATCAGTCCCTCAGCCTGGAGTCTGAGGTAATCAGTCCCTCAGCCTGAAGTCTGAGGTAATCAGTCCCTCAGTCTGGAGTCTGAGGTAATCAGTCCCTCAGCCTGGAGTCTGAGGTAATCAGTCCCTCAGCCTGGAGTCTGAGGTAATCAGTCCCTCAGTCTGGAGTCTGAGGTAATCAGTCACTCAGCCTGGAGTCTGAGGTAATCAGTCCCTCAGCCTGAAGTCTGAGGTAATCAGTCCCTCAGCCTGAAGTCTGAGGTAATCAGTCCCTCAGCCTGAAGTCTGAGGTAATCAGTCACTCAGGCTGGAGTCTGAGGTAATCAGTCCCTCAGGCTGGAGTCTGAGGTAATCAGTCACTCAGCCTGGAGTCTGAGGTAATCAGTCCCTCACATTGGAGTCTGAGGTAATCAGTCACTCAGGCTGGAGTCTGAGGTAATCAGTCACTCAGTCTGGAGTCTGAGGTAATCAGTCACTCAGCCTGGAGTCTGAGGTAATCAGTCACTCAGGCTGGAGTCTGAGGTAATCAGTCCCTCAGCCTGGAGTCTGAGGTAATCAGTCACTCAGCCTGGAGTCTGAGATAATCAGTCCTTCAGTCTGGAGTCTGAGGTAATCAGTCACTCAGGCTGGAGTCTGAGGTAATCAGTCCCTCAGCTTGGAGTCTGAGGTAATCAGTCACTCAGCCTGGAGTCTGAGGTAATCAGTCCCTCAGTCTGGAGTCTGAGGTAATCAGTCACTCAGCCTGGAGTCTGAGATAATCAGTCCCTCAGTCTGGAGTCTGAGGTAATCAGTCGCTCAGCCTGGAGTCTGAGGTAATCAGTCCCTCAGCCTGGAGTCTGAGGTAATCAGTCCCTCAGCCTGGAGTCTGAGGTAATCAGTCCCTCAGTCTGGAGTCTGAGGTAATCAGTCCATCAATCCAGCCTAAGTTAAAATCCCTTAAGCAAGAAATGTTAACAATTTGACGATGGGAAATACGTTAGATAACGAACGATGAAAAACTGAGTAAATGCTCTTACAGGAGATTTTCTGGGAAGTCTTGATTATGGTTAGTGGGGTTTCGGAAGCTGGCCAGCCATAAAACTGCTTTTATACGTCTTTGTCAAAAAATGGAACCTTTACAATTCTCGTTGGTTATTCTTCTCTTATATTTATGTTCTCCAGACTGCTGAGATCCTCATTGTGTGATAGGAAATATTAGTTACCGGCGCTGGTGTTGATGGTGGTGGCAGTAATTGTAGTAGTGGTGTTAATGGTGGTGGTAATGGTGATGGTTCTCGTGGTGGTTGGGGGATTGTAGGGATGTTGCTGGTGATGCAGGAGGGAATGGTTTTGGTGGAAGTGGAGATGGTGGTGGTGGTGGTGGTGGTGGTGGTGGAGGTAGAAGAAGTGGTGTTGGTGGTAATCGAAAATGGTGATTTTGGTGGTGATGGTGGTGGTAGTGATGCTGTTGTTATTGGTGGTGGTGGGTGTGGTTTTGTTAACAGTGGACGTTGTGGTAGCTGTAGCAGTGGTGGTGGAATTCGAAGTAATGGTTTGGTATTAGTGGTAATGTGGTCATGGTAGTGGAAGACGAGGTAGTGGTGGTTGTGTTCTGGTAAGAGTAAGTAGGTGTGCTGCTGGTGGTTATTTGTGTTGATAATAGTGGTGTTGGTGATGGACGATGCTGTAGTGGGGTGTGTTGCTGGTGAAGTACGAGTGGTGGTGATGGTGGTGATATCGATGGTAGCTGTACTAGTGGTAGCTGTGTTTGTGGTACGTCAGGTGTGGTGGTGGTGGTGATGATTGGTGGTATTAAAGATGGTGATAGTCGGTTGTGGTAGTGATCCTAGTAGTGATAATTTTAATGGTGCTGATAATGGTCGTCCTGGTAGTAGTAGTGGTGACGGCGTCTGCGGCTGCAGTCGTGTTGATAGTGGGGAAGGTAGTAGGGGTATTGGTAGTGGGGAAGGTGGAAAGTGGTGTTAACGGTGGAGAAAGTGGCAGTGGTGGTCATTACGAGCGCAGGTTCTTTTAATAGGCTGTTGTACCTGGCTGGATGAGATGCCTCAGGCAACACAGTCAATACAACAATCAAGGTAATGAGGTGTGCCCCAGATGTTACCTTCTGAATAACCCAGCTTTCTTACCTCCAAACATATTGACAACTTTTAACATTATAAACAATGGGTTTAACAAATACCAAAATACAAACGGGCCTTAACAAAGAGAGAGAGAGAGAGAGAGAGAGAGAGAGAGAGAGAGAGAGAGAGAGAGAGAGAGAGAGAGAGAGAGAGAGAGAGAGAGAGAGAGAGAGAGTCATAATTATGAGAACTCTTATGAGCTACTGGTTTTAAACATCCATATAGGGGACACACTGTAGTAAAATGTTAACTAGCACGAGTGATGCGGATATGCGAAGCCCCAGGATGGCTTTTAGATGCAAGGTAGTCTGCATCTTTGTCTGACTTTTTTGGGTTATCCTAGGTCCTATACTGTATTTGTGTATACCTGAATAAACTTACTTACCCTGACTGGTGGACTCCAACACAAATGCAGTTGTGAATGGACATCATCTACTGATAAATGCTTGTAGTTAGATATACTGTATTGTGACATCCATATTAATCTTCCCTTCTTTCCTCTACCTCCTATGTATAATTTCTCTAACTCTCACTCTGGGATGGAAATATATTCAATAATTATCTTTTTATTTTATTTTTCATTTATGTGGGATATGCTGTCGTGAAAGACGGCAACTCCTGTGTAATAGTATTTCCAGATATGCTACAACGAAATCTTTGAAGACCACATAACTGATGAGCCCTTAGTTGAATACTTAACAATATCCTCAGTGCCTGTGGCATGCGAAGATTACGTTACAGTTTATTCGACGTATGTTACAAACCCATTTTGGGATGCCCTCCCGACCACTGAACCAGTAATTAAAAGTATAACAGTCGGAACCCCATTGCTATGATAATTGCTGGTTCATCAGCCAATCACGTGAAAGCCCACCAACTCTGAAAGGATGCCTTCAACTGGTGAAGCAGAAAAGCCGGGCTTCCATTACCTCTGGTCGGAGACTGGTCTTACTCTGTTTCTTGCTCATATATGACATCTTATAAATATTCATTGTCAATAGTGTCAGTATTTATACAGAGTTTTGATGAAGGAATACACTGATTAAGAATTTACTTCTCCTGTTTTCTGCTTTGTCTCTGCGCTGCCTTATTGAGACCCTGTTGACTTATTCCTGAACAGGCGCTACTAGCCTGCAAGACATCATCTGTGTTCGTATTAATGCCCTACTGAAATAACCCAGCTCAGGTTCACAGATTTTTGAACACCTTGAATGACCACATCCTGCGTGAAGGAATGTGATAGGAGGACATAGCTACCTGTATTCCCACGGGGTAACTATTTTAGAATTAGGCACTAGTACAATGCTTATGTCTCCAATTTTTAGTAATAAGACAAATGTGACTGTAGCACACAGTAACACAGGCCGTAAACTACCACGTTTAGAGTTGGTTGCTGGTGGTATGCAGGACCGTTGTTTTGTGAGGCACACTGCATAAAATAATGTATTTGTGGTGACTGTGGTGTCCCGTAACTCGATTGCTAGCGCACTCGGCTCACATACTGAAGTTAGGGGGTGGATCCCCTGTACGGCTGGGAGACATTAATACGTGTTTCCATAAGGCACCTGCTGTCCCTGTAACCAATCAGTAAAATGGGTAACTGAGTGTTAGTTGAATGGTGTGGGTCTCATCCTGGGACAAAATTGACCTAATTTGCCGGAAATGCTCTGCAAAACAAACGGATATATATATAGTAGTATGTCATTGATGTCAGCTAAACCTGTATACCTTGTACATGTACTTGTAGTAAATAAAGATATTAAATTATTATTATAAAGGTAGTAGTTGTGTTACTAGTTGAGATTATGGTGTATGTGGTGGAGTTGAGGTGGTGATGGCGGAATATGCAGTCCTCCTGCAGCAGGACTGCATATTCTGATTTAAATTACTTACGAAAATAGCAGAATGAATGAGTCTGTGCTCTGATTATCAACGCCTCGGTCTCCCAGTCACTCTCCAAAGTTTTGACTTTCACAGATTACTCTTTATAACAAAATACTTTATTTATGTTCCCTGCTTATATTCACTATGTCTGAAATTGATTATGCTCGCAATAGCGGGGAGGTAAAGGGTGCAAATATCTCACAATAATGCGTAAATAATAATATCGTAAATTACCATTTATCTGAAGCTTTTCATCAGTATAATTTTTGTACTACAATTGATAATTAATTATGACTTTTGGTAGCTTTATAAACCTTCCCAGTCCGAGAAAGTTAATATGTTGGTGAAAATTTCAGTAATAACATTAACTCGTCAACTGCGTTAAAATTGGTTTCAGAATACATTTTGTTCTCTTTCTTTTGGTGTATTATTAGACAAGCCAAGACTACTTGCTATGTAGACTACAGTTGAAGAATAGTTCTTCCAACAACAACAGATAAGTAATTTGACGCAGTGGCACGTGTTCCATCTATAACTTCTCCAGTTTACTCTATAAAGAATTCACAGAAAAACAGCTGAGGTGGAATTCCTTCGAGTAGCGAAGGAACAAACACCTCTATGAACCCCTCACACTATTAAGTGGATCTAACTTAAGTTCTGGTAACAATAATGCCCGGTATCTGAACAGTAACTTAGTAGTATTTGCAGTCTACCTGGAGACTAAAAGCGTGAATGACCTCGAGGCCCTGTTCATGACCAAGTTTCGCTGTGGATCAGGTCCTGATCAACCAGGCTGTTAATGTCTGTCGCTCCCAATCCAACATACGAACCACTGCCCGCCTGGTCAGGCCTTGACCTTAAATATCTGTCTAATTCCCTCTTGAAGACACCTTGGAAACTTGACATCTACTGTGTTATCTCTTAATATACTCACTGCTCCCCTAATTTTCACTGGGGGGGGGGGATGTTGCACCGCCTAGTGAGTGATTTTTGTGTGCAGATTTAGGACTAGTCCCTTCTGGAATTTTCAGGTTTAAATTATGATGTATCTGTCTCGTCTGCATTTCAAGGAGTACTGGTCAAGGGATTTTAAATATTCCCAGTACATTAGGTGTTTGATGAGGCATATATGTGAAGTGAAGGTTCTCTGTATATTGTCCAAATCTGTAATTTCGCATGCCTTGAAAGGGCAAGTTAGTATTCAGCAGTATTTAAACCAAAAGAAAACATTATATTTAAAGAGAATCGTTATTGGCTTGGCATCCTTTGTTTTGAAGGTTCTCATTATCCATCCTATCATTTTATTAGCAGATTTGAGGATAAATAAGTATACAAGATATGATGTAGGGCGTAATGATAGTAGTTTGTTGGACTATGTATTGGTAGATAAAAGACTGTTGAGTAGACTTCAGGATATACATGTTTATAGAGGGGCCACAGATATATCAGATCACTTTTTAGTTGTAGCTACAGTGGGAGTAAAAGGTAGATGGGATACAAGGAAAATAGAATCAGTAAGTAAGAGAGAGGTGAAGGTTTATAAACTAAAAGAGGAGGCAGTTAGGGTAAGATATAAACAACTATTGGAGGATAGATGGGCTAGTGAGAGTGTATGCAATGGGGTTGAAAAGGTATGGGGTAGATTTAAAAATGTAGTGTTAGAGTGGGTGCGGGAGGGAAGAGGAGCGATTGGTGGAATGATGATGTAAAGAGAGAAGTAAGGGAGAAAAAGTTAGCATATGAGAGGTTTTTACAAAGTAGAAGTGATGCAAGGAGGGAAGAGTATATGGAGAGAAAAAGAGAGGTTAAAAGAGTGGTGAAGCAATGTAAAACGAGAGCAGATGAGAGAGTGGGTGAGATGTTATCAGCAAATTTTTTTGAAAATAAGAAAAAGTTTTGGAATGAGATTAATAAGTTGAGGAAGCCTAGAGAACAAATGGATTTGACAGTTAAAAATAGGAGAGGAGTTATTAAATGGAGAGTTAGAGGTATCGGGAAGATGGAGAGAATATTTTGAGGATTTGTTAAATGTTGATGAAGACAGGAAGCTGTGATTTCGTGTGTAGGGCAAGGAGGAATAACATCTTGTAGGAGTGTGGAAGAGCCAGTTGTGAGTGTAGGGGAAGTTCGTGAGGCAGTGGGTAGAATGAAAGGGGTAAGGCAGCTGGGATTGATGGGATAAAGATAGAAATGTTAAAAGCAGGTGGGGATATAGTTTTGGAGTGGTTGGTGCTATTATTTAATAAATGTATGGAAGAGGGTAAGGTACCTAGGGATTGGCAGAGAGCGTGTATTGTTCCTTTGTATAAAGGCAAAGGGGACAAAAGAGTGCAAAAATATAGGGAATAAGTCTGTTGAGTGTACCTGGTAAAGTGTATGGTAGAGTTATTATTGAAAGAATTAAGAGTAAGACAGAAAGTAGGATAGCAGAAGAACAAGGGGGCTTTAGGAAAGGTAGGGGGTGTGTAGACCAAGTGTTTACAGTGAAACATATAGGTGAACAGTATTTGGATAAGGGTAAAGAGGTTTTTGTGGCATTTATGGATTTGGAAAAGGCGTATGATAGGGTGGATAGGGGGGCAATGTGGCAGATGTTGCAGGTGTATGGAATAGGAGGAAGGTTACTGAAAGCAGTGAAGAGTTTTTATGAGGATAGTGAGGCTTAGGTTAGAGTGTGTAGGAGGGAAGGGGACTATTTCCCAGTAAAAGTGAGCCTTAGACAAGGATGTGTGATGTCACCGTGGTTGTTCAATATATTTATAGATGGGGTTGTAAGAGAAGTGAATGCGAGGGTCTTGGCAAGAGGTGTTGGGCTAAAAGATAAAGAAGCAAATACAAAGTGGGAGTTGTCACAGTTGTTTTTTGCTGATGACACTGTGCTTTTGGGAGATTCTGAAGAGAAGTTGCAGAGGTTGGTGGATGAATTTGGTAGGGTGTGTAAAGAAGAAAATTGAAAGTGAATATAGGAAAGAGTAAGGTGATGAGGATAACAAAAAGAATAGGTGACGAAAGATTGGATATCAGATTGGAGGGAGAGAGTATGGAGGAGGTGAATGTATTCAGATATTTGGGAGTGGACATGTCGGCGGATGGGTCTATGAAGGATGAGGTGAATCATAGAATTGATGAGGGAAAAGGGTGAGTGGAGCACTTCGGAGTCTGTGGAGACAAAGAACCTTGTCCATGGAAGTAAAGAGGGAATATATGAGAGTATAGTTATACCAACGCTCTTATATGGGTGTGAAGCATGGGTGATGAATGTTGCAACGAGGAGAAGGCTGGAGGCAGTGGATATGTCATGTCTGAGGTCAATGTGTGGTGTGAATATAATGCAGAGAATTCGGAGTTTGGAAATTAGGGGGAGGTGCGGGATTACCAAAACGATTGTCCAGAGAGCTGAGGAGGGTTGTTGAGGTGGTTTGGACATGTAGAGAGAATGGAACGAGACAGAGTGACTTCGAGAGTGTATAAATCTGTAGTGGAGGGAAGGCGGGGTAGGGGTCGGCCTAGGAAAGGTTGGAGGGAGGGTAAAGGAAGTTTTGTGTGCGAGGGCTTGGACTTCCAGCAAGCATTGTGAGCGTATTTGATAGGAGTGAATGGAGGCATATGGTTTTAATACTTGACGTGCTGTTGGAGTGTGAGCAAAGTAACATTTATGAAGGATTCAGGAAACCGGCAGGCCGGACTTGAGTTCTGGAGATGGGAAGTACAGTGCCGGCACTCTGAAGGAGGGTGTTAATGTTGCAGTTTTATAACTGTAGTGTAAAGCACCCCTCTGGCAAGACAGTGATGGAGTGAATGATGATGAAAGTTTTTCTTTTTCGGGCCACCCTGCCTTGGTGGGAATCGGCCGATGTCTTAATAAAAAAAATTGTTTGATATAGTGTTATGACCTTAGATTGTGAGATTCTCTGATATTATCAATCCCAAGTTAATACTAACATTTCAAACTGCTTCCTCCACCATCTGAGACAGGCATCGGTCTATATTCTTATTATTTTCAATCTCCTTACAAGTACCCAAAAAATTTCAAGAGAGAACCAAACAAATATAATGATTCCAACACCTGGGAATAACAGGTCGTTACTGACTATTCTGCCACAGGCTGAATAAAGTCAGGGTTAAGGGAAAAAAGGAAGGGGGGAATTTGAGATAGAAAATATAGGTGAATTCTTCAGTTAGTAGTATAAGCTGCCACTACCTCTTCTTATTATTATTAGTAGATTCAAAAGAAAATAAAGTTCCAGAAGGAGGAAGAGACCAGGAAAGTCCAATAAAGAAGTCTTACAGGACATTTAGGATATAAGGTACAAATTTTAACTAGTGGCCCTTAGGGCTGTACAGACTTTAGGTATACCAGTAGACGTCTTATCAGATTTTTAACTCTTACATTAGAAAGTTAATATAGTGACCTTGCACCCCATACGCCGGTGTGGTCACTATATACGCACGGCTCAAGGATGATTGAAAATACGCAGTAAATCTTACAACTTAATAATGGAAGCATGCAACACTACCTACTAAAATTGGCTCAAAAGATGAGATCACCTACGTTTGAAATACTTGTAATATACCCGTTAAAGGATTAGTCATGTATAACGATATTCAATCTTGAAAACTCGTATAATAAACTTCTGCATTATACTCTTTGATTCAGTACCAAAAAAAATTCAGTGCCTCGGTCCAACAGTCCCTAAAAATATTACCAATGGTTTAAAACAATTTACTTTTATTAATAATATTATTCATTTCAATAAACTATATCTCTAGAATGCTAAACAGACAAATCGTTTTTTTTTATTTATTTTAGGCAAAACAAAATAACTAGACAAAACATTTTAGAACAATATAATCAAGAGAACAACAACAATTTACTTCAAAAAAATCAATATTAATATTAATGTTACACTACTTATTTTCATTATATATGAGCTTCACAATGCTCACAGTCGAAGAGAGTTAAAAGGTGTTAATATCTCACAGCAATACATTAATAATAATAATATTAATAATCATAAATAATAATAATCATAAATAATAATCATAAATAACCTAGGTAGTAGGTTGGTAGACAGCAACCACCCAGGGAGGTACTACCGTCCTGTAGTAGTAGGTTGTTAGACAGCAACCACGCAGGGAGAAACTACCATCCTGTGGTGGTAGGTTGGTAGAGAGCAACCACCCAGGGAGGTACTACCATCCTGTTGTAGTAGGTTGGTAGACAGCAACCGCCCAGGGAGATACTACCGTCCTGTGGTAGTAGGTTGGTGGACAACAACCACCCAGAGAGGTACTAACGTCCTGCCAAGTGAGTGTAAATTGTTATTGTTTTACAGGATGGTAGGATTGCTGGTGTCATTTTTTGTCTCATAAACACGAGGGATACCAGATAAGATAAGAAAATTAATAAATCATCAACTTGAACTTTTGTAAATAAGGAAGTAACATAAAAAATAACTGTTCCTATGTACACTATTATCCTTCACATCAAGATAGAGTTAAACTGTCGGTATTCTCATCAATGTTTTTTTTAGGAGCTTTACGTATTTGTAGTCCAGAGTTCATAGATGAAGAAATCTCGAATTTTTTGAGATTGCTAATGATCTAAAATACCCAAGACTTATTTCGTAAATCTTTTAAAATTGTTAAAAATATTTTTTACAATTCAAAAAGGGATAACCAACCTTATTAGACTAAAAATATGTTGGATCTCCCTTACCATGAAAACTTTGTTAATATGGTTTCTCTACTTAAGAATTTTAATATCAAAGTTGAATTTAAAAATCTTGATACAGTAAAAAATCTTTTGATTAAAAATTCTCCCAGAAATATGTGATAAAGTTTATTACGGTTAAACCGGTAAAAGGTTTAAACTAAGATTAAAACAACATAAATATGGCATTAGAAGAGGACATGCTTCTAATGTTCTGTTTATTTATGTGAGAGATTTTAACTATCCAATCGATTTTCAAAATGCCGAGAAAGTTGCATCTAGTAAGTCCATGGTTGAGAGGAATATAATAGAATCAAATCGCATAAAAAATAGTTTTGAAAATATGAATATTTGTGTTGGTTTATACAACAGTTACAAAACTGCAACATTAACACCCCTCCTTCAGAGTGCAGACACTGTACTTCCCATCTCCAGGACTCAAGTCCGGCCTGCCAGTTTCCCCGAATCCTTTCATAAATGTTTCCATGCTCACACTCCAACAGCACGTCAAGTCCTAAAAACCATTTGTCTACATTTAATCCTAAGACGCTCACGCATGCTTGCTGGAAGTCCAAGACCCTCGCACACAAAACCTCTTTTACCCCCTCCTTCCAACCTTTCATTGGCCGACCCCTACCCCGCCTTCCCTCCACTAAAGATTTATACACTCTCGAAGACATTCTATTTTGTTCCATCCTCTCTACATGTCCGAACCATCTCATTAACCCCTCCTCAGCCCTCTGAATAATAGTTTTAGTAATCTCACACCTCCTCATAATCTCCAAACTACGGATTCTCTGTATTATATTCACACCGCACATTGCCCTCAGACATGACATCTCCACTGCCTCCAGCCTTCTCCTTGTTGCAACATTCACCACCCATGCTTCACACCCATATAAGAGTGTTGGTATAACTATACTCTCATACATTCCCCTCTTTGCTTTCATGGATAAAGTTCTTTGTCTCCACAGACTCCTCAGTGCACCACTCACCTTTTTTCCCTCATTAGTTCTGTGTTTCATTTCATCTTTCATAGACACAAGACAAGCCACGGGGGGTGGAAATCTTTTGCTCAAGTACTTTCACACTTCTCGGTGCGTCATCAGGAGTTACGTATAGTTGTAAGGCAATAACTGAGGAAGTGAGGGAAAGTGCGCAGTGCAGGTTTGTCACCTGCCGTAGCCTCTCTCGGAATGTGGGCCAACGATTTGGTGCCTTCCACCACCATCACCATCTAATATATATATATATATATATATATATATATATATATATATATATATATATATATATATATATATATATATATATATATATATATATATATATATATTGATAGGTAGATATATAGATATACATACCCATCAGCGGTTTTTTCTATTTTCTTAATAGTTCTTGTTCTATTTTATTTCCTCCTATCTCTGTTTGGAAGTGGAATACAATTCTTCCTCCAAAAGCCGTTAGTGTCGTAAGAGGCTACTAAAACGCAGGAAGGGGCTTGTAACCCCTACTCCTGTATAAATTACTAAATTAAAAAAAGAACTTTCTTTTTTCTTTTTAGTTCACCCTGCCTGGTTGGGTGGGATACGGCCTGAGTGTTGAAAAAAAAATACATAATTACCAATTCTGAAGCTTTTCACCTAGTTAATTTATTCACCACATGTGACTGATTATTAAAGAGATTGGCAGTTTTATTACCACGTGGGTATAGATGAGGGTGGAGAGGTTAGGGGCGAGAGATAGGGCTTATTGTGAGGGGTGGATCTTGCACTGGAAAGTGGCTGGTCTGTGGGTGTGAGGGGTGAATATAGAGTTGGGGCCGGGAAGAGGGGGTTGTTAGTAGGGATCCTTCTTTGATTAAGGTTAGGATCCTGTGTGTAGGCGAGAAACATTGAGAACAAAGTCTGGTTTGCTCGTAGTTACTGTGCACAAGGTTTGAAGGACAATTGGTGTCAGAGCAAAGAATTCTCCCAGAGATAGGGCTTGTACCTGGTGGGGATAAGCGTGGTGTTTCGCAGGAGGCAGAGCTTCTGCACCTTTTATTTAGTTTACTGGTTCTATATCTTGTTTTCGACTATTTCTTATTCTCTCCTTCATTTGTTCCCTCGCCTGTAACTGTACTGGTCGTGGAACACACGGTGATACCTGTCGGGCCTCAGCAAAGGCAAGTTTCGTCTCAAGATTGAATCTCGTGCTGTTTCTGTTGTAAGTGTCGGTTTGACCTGTAGTATTTTGTAACTTTTGTCCTTACCTGTCGTCTGAAGATTTGGTACCTCTGCCTCAGCACCTGTATGTTCAATGATATTATGATGCTTCTGTTCATCTGCTGTCAATATCTCATTAGTTATCGTCCCTTCAGCCTCCGGGAGACCATGGATAATTTATCAGCGACCACCTCCGCTCCTCCTCTCAGTTACTTTCCCTACTCAGTTCAGTCTTTTGTTAGCATTTCCTTTGCTGCTCCACATATCATCTTCACCTCCCGGTGTGTGTGTGTGTGTGTGTGTGTGTGTGTGTGTGTGTGATTGTGTGTGTGTGTGTGTGTGTGTTTGTGTGTGTGTGTGTGTGTGTGTGTTTGTGTGTGTGTGTTTGTGTGTGTGTGTGTTTGTGTGTGTGTGTGTGTGTGTGTGTGTGCATATGTGTGTGTGTGCATGCATGTGTGTGTGTGAGTGTGTATGTGTGTGTGAGTGTGTATGTGTGTGTGCATGTGTGTGTGTGTGTTTGTCTGTGTGTATGTGTATATGTGTGTGTGTGTTTGTGTGTGTGTGTGCATATGTGTGTGTGTGCATGCATGTGTGTGTGTGTGAGTGTGTATGTGTGTGTGAGTGTGTATGTGTGTGTGTGTTTGTCTGTGTGTGTGTATATGTGTGTGTGTGTGTGCATGCAGGTGTGTGTGTGTGTATGTGTGTGTGTGCATGTGTTTACCTGGAGTTTACCTGGAGAGAGCTCCGGGGGTCAACGCCCCCTCGGCCCGGTCTGTGACCAGGCCTCATGGTGAATCAGAGCCTGATCAACCAGGCTGTTACTGCTGGACGCACGCAGTCCGACGTACGTGTGTGTGTGTACTCACCTAGTTGTGGTTGCAGGGGTCGATTCATAGCTCCTGTGTGTGTACTCACCTAGTTGTGGTTGCAGGGGTCGATTCACAGCTCCTGGCCCCACCTCTTCACTGGCCGCTACCGGGTCACTCTCCCTGCGCCATGTGCTTTATCATACCTCTTCTTAAAGCTATGAATGGAACCTGCCTCCACTACATCGCTTCCCAAACTATTCCACTTCCCGACCACTCTGTGACTGAAGAAATACTTCCTAACATCCCTGTGATTCATCTGAGTCTTCAACTTCCAACTGTGACCCCTTGTTGCTGTGTCCCATCTTTGGAACATTCTGTCTCTGTCCACCTTGTCAATTCCTCTCAGTATTTTATATGTCGTTATCATGTTCCCCCTATCTCTCCTGTCCTCCAATGTCGTCAGGTCGATTTCTCTTATCCTCTCCTCGTAGGACATACCCCTTAGCTCCGGGACTAGTCTTGTGGCAAATCTTTGCACTTTCTCTAGCTTCTTTACGTGCTTGGTTCGGTGTGGTTCCAAACTGGTGCTGCATACTGCAATATGGGCCTAACGTACACAGTGTATAGGGTTCTGAACGATTCTTATTAAGATGTCGGAATGCTGTTTTTGGGTTTGCTAGGCGTCCGTATGCTGCAGCAGTTATTTGGTTGATGTGCGCCTAAGGAGATGTGCCAAGATCTTTTTTCTTGAGTGAGGTTTGTAGTCTCTGGCCCCCTACAAAGAAGTCCGCAGACGGAGAACACTCCGTCTGCGGTCTTCTTTGCCCTTCCCCAATCTTCATGACGTTGCACTTGGTGGGGTTGAACTCCAGGAGCCAGTTACTGAACCAAGCCTGCAGCCTGTCCAGATCCCTTTGTAGTTCTGCCTGGTCCTCGTCCGATTGAATTCTTCTCATCATCTTCACATCATCTGCAAACAGGGACACTTCTGAGTCTATTCCTTCCGTCATGTCGTTCACAAATACCTGAAACAGAACCGGTCCTAGGAATGACCCCTTTAGAAATTCACTCGTCACAGGCGCCCACTCTGACACCTCGCCACGTACCATGACTCGCTGTTGTCTTCCTGACAGGTATTCCCTGATATCAACAGTTCTTCCTATCTTTAAAAATATAATCTCCCTGATTATTCGTATGATTGTTTGTGCAGAGAACCTACGCTTGTAATGTACTCCAAGATGCCTTGCAATATCTTAAGAGTACTTTACTCAATGTAATTTTTTTTTCATAACATAATTCATAGATACTGACAATGAAAATTTGTGTGTTAAATGAGGAGAGGTTCAAGGATACTCTGGTGTTGTGGAACACTGTTACTGGGCTCCAGAACTCTTGAAAATTGATTTCTAGCTCTTTATTCTCCCAGCCAGACCTACGGTTATTACGTATTTACACATATGCCTTTGTAATTGATTTGACAATCCGAATCACAATTACAGAGGTGTATGCAAGCAGTAATAAGTGTTTCTACAGTAAGGTTGAATAAATATATATATTATGTACATCGTAGACGAGCATATTAAGTATGAATGTAATATATGAGATCACAGGATCCAATTAAAAACAACTTCCTAAATACCTTATCAAAACATAGACATAACATTGGGAGACAGTTTTAACACCTTGACGAACAAGAGCAATTACGGTACAGCAACAGCGACTAATAAACACACAGAGGCCGCAAAATCCCAATTACAATGCTAGGAAGTGCAATTTCCAGGAACATCGACCGTGGCAATTATGTAGTGCCAAACTCTGTACACAAATATATTATGGCAGGAATATCCTAGAGCCATCCTCAAGAGAGAGAGATAAACTTACATAAAACCCTTGCGAGATAAAAGCCACAACATGACCAGTACACACTGACTCATCAATAGAGATGTGTAAAGATATACAAAACCATATAAGAACTCTTAGAAACCAAGAAAACAAAAGAATCATAATGAAAGTAGCTGCACCCTCACACTGAACCATTGAAAACATATAACAGAGAGAGGAAGGCAGCCCTCAACACAAGACCATTTCTAGAATATTATGATATACTGGTGTAAATGAATAATCACAGACATCTTACACTTACATATAAAATCATAGATTAATAGTCATACAACAATGAACAATGACACACATACGTGGCACAGGTGAGGCAATTTGCAAGGCACAACCAATTGGAAAACATTAGGTACAAGTCTGAAACCCAGATTGCATCAGTGAGTCTGAGCAAATGTTAAATCCTCACATCCCTAAACAAAATAATCTAAACAAAAATATACAACATAGATCCTATACACTCAACCTAACCCTATTATTATAAATACTACTATTGTAATACCTTTCAAAGAATGAAAACATCACAAATATTGTAATATGTACACATTGCTTGTGCTCAATAATAACTCAACAGTTAGCGAAAAATATAACTCATATTTTTTTTTTTAATACTTAACCTTTCCTAGAACTAATGCAACTAGTTTCATCACTGGTATTCGCATTTAATAGAAAATTTTCTGAGTATTTGCAGGTCAATTTCTAGACATATCACATATTGCCAAATGGCTCCTACACATACTAACTTCAATACAAGTGCTAGTCAAGGCATTATGCCGGGTGAGCGCCCCTGCATAATGCCGTGATGAAAATCACAGGCCTACCATGCAGGGGATTATTTTTTCGTCAGTGCATTATGCCGGGTAGCAGCCGTTAGCAATGACGTCACGGCCTGCCGCCACACTCCACAGTGACTCTTCAGTGCTCACGTGGCTGCCGTGGTGACAAGAAGTGTTGCATTTTTGTTTCTAATCCGAGCCATCTTTTGTCCGGTGTTCCCTTTGGTTTTGGGGCTATACATGTTTGATTATGGGTAAAAGGAAGTCTTTAACACCTGAAACTATAGCTCAAATCATAGGGCTTCACAAAGCTGAGCACCAGACGAAAGAAATAGTTGAGAATGTTGGTGTGTGTGAGCGTTCAGTGAGGAACTGGGTGCAGCGTTTCAAGGCTGGTGGCGGTGTCGAGTTACCGTCTGCCAAACCTCGGTCTGGCCCCTCGAAGAAGACATCTGTTCATACCTTAACTGTGTTAAAGAAGCAGTTAGAGAGTACACCTAAGATAACTGCTAGAGAATTGAAAGAAAAGAACCCACATCTTCTCTCAGAGGTGTCTGTAAGAACTGGAAACAGACGTGTGTCAGAACTGGGCTACAGTAGTCACCGCCAGGTTAAGAAACTGATCCTCTCCAAGCCACAGAAGAAACGTAGGCTGGATTATGCAAAGAAATATCTTCACTGGACTCCTCAACAGTGGTCTGAAGT
The DNA here is from genome assembly GCA_009830355.1 of Cherax destructor. NCBI lineage: Eukaryota > Metazoa > Arthropoda > Malacostraca > Decapoda > Parastacidae > Cherax > Cherax destructor. Next base: position 134,982 of record WNWK01001792.1, read on the forward strand.
ACTTTGGAGTGTAAAGCAACCTTCACCGTCACCTGTAACCGTGGGGTGACATGTGTACCTGCCCAGAGGTAGTGACCCGCTAGACCCACGCTACACCTGTGGGACCACCAAACACCCAGACTCGCTCATGGTTTGAGGGTGTTTCAGTGCTTAGGGTGTTTGTGAACTCATTTTTCTTCCCAAAAATCAGTATATGAACCAGTGTAATTACCTGGAATTATTGTGTGCCAATTTACCTGAGGCATTTGACAAGTGTGGTGTTACAGCTTTTATGCAGGACGGTGCACAGTGTCATACTGCCAAATATGAAGTTCAGTGCCTTAAGAACTGTGAATTAAGGACTGTGAAGTGAGGTTCTTCAATGACTATATGGGCTATTCCCAAGACCTAAACCCTATTGAGAACCTCTTGTCAATAGTCAAACGAAGTTTACTGGGCAAGGATATAAGTTCCATCCCACAGCTGGAGGCTGCTCTACATGAGGCATGGAATAAAATACCTCCCCAAACCCTCAAGAATTTGTGTGAGAGTCTTCCTACATGGCTGAGGGACGTGAATAAGCGCAAAGGACGCAGCACTAAGTATTAAAACCTCAGTAAGTGAGCAAATATATATATTATAATCTTTCATGATATGTGTTTGTGTTTTGGTACGTGTGTGGGGGAGGGGCGGCATAATGCCGTGACTAGCACTGTATGGTTAGAGTTTGAAACCTCTCATTGTAGGTATCACACGGAAAGCATTTGATTAAAAAATAGCTATTTAATTATTAAAATTTACACATCTCAAAATGAATATTGAGTTTTCATTTAAAAAAAAAATATACCAACATTATTTTTTAAGCCTATCAAATAAAGACTTTCTGCAATAATTGCACCGAAGTAAACAATTCCAAATAATTTAACAATATTAGTAAACTTACAAATTTGAACCTTGGCATTGAATGCATCAGTGTTAATATTTTGAAGTCGATCAGAATAGGCATTGTTTAGTCATTGAATGGATGTCAGCATAACAGTTTTTTTAATAAAATTGGCGAATTGGGAGCAACAACACGAACCTTACGTTCAGTAATGCACGCCAGAACTAAAGGTTTGAAGCCGATCAGAAAAGACATTTCCCAGTTGTTTTACGGATTAATTTTATTCAAAGTAAAAAATTTATGACTTAGTTAATACACTGAAAATTTGGACGTACTCAAAGAAACTTACTGCATAGCATTGTGTTTATTAGATGCATCAGCCTTTAAATATTGAACCTGTTCAAAAGAAGCAAACATATTTTTAGGAAAGTTAACAGAAAAAGAATCATTCTATACATATGGCAGTTGTACACCTTCACATGGCAGTTGTACACCTTCACACGGCAGTTGTACACCTTCACACGACAGTTGTACACCTTCACACGGCAGTTGTACACCTTCACACGACAGTTGTACACCTTCACACGGCAGTTGCACCTTCACACGGCAGTTGTACACCTTCACACGGCAGTTGTACACCTTCACACGACAGTTGTACACCTTCACACGGCAGTTGTACACCTTCACACGGCAGTTTCTCTCTGAATTCTCGTCAAGTTCAGATACAACTTTTAAGAACATTTGAAGTCAAGCAGAAGTAATTTTTGAAAGTTATTGGTTCCATTAGAAGAAACCTGGAATTAGCTCTATAACACTGTTCATAACACTCCAATGGTTACATGAACCCTTTAACCAGGAAAGTGAATGAGCGTTGAAAAGTTGAAGCCGATCGGATAATGCGTGCTGATGCTACAAACTAATGTTTGGAGGAAGGGAAAAAAAACGAAAAAAATAATTCAGGGAGCCACCTAGAGGTACCACTTTGTGGATACCAGTGTTAATATTTTTTGTAGGTGATGTAATATTTAGGATAGCATATATTAAGTTGTATTTCACTTAATTTATTCACAATAACGAAATAACATTAAGAGGCAGTTCGTCACTAGTAGCATAACAAATACACGTAGTTTCTGGGGTGCTACATCAACGTTACTTTCTGTCTAGGTGTCACGGTGTGTCTGTGAGCAGAGTGTAATGTAATATTTCTCAATACTCTCCAGGAAATTGCAGAGTGGTAAGTCGTTCTCTCCAGTAAGGAATAACCTTTGATGCAGTGACAATCTCTTAATGGAGTTTTCTTCCTTCTTGTATTATTGAGTCCGTCGAGAGTCTATCTGTCTGTCTGTCTCATCTCTTAAGTTCTCTGTTTGTCTGTCATCTGTTCCCGAGTTCATCTTTTTTTTCATCTGCTTACTTTTTTATTTCATCAGTTTATTACCGAGTGTCTACTTCATCATGTTGTACAGAATTTGTTCATAACATTTAATTATAACTGAGTCCATCTGTCTCATCGTTTTTTTCTGAGTCTTTCCGTATCGTCTCTTACTGGACCTCAAGGACTGTCTCATCTCTTCATTACTGAATATATCTCACTTGTTTATTTCCCAATATGACCATCTAACCTTTCTTTATTTAGCTTGTTTGTCTCATCTGTTTGTCACACTCTATATCTTATCTGTGCTGCAACATTGTTAGTAATTTGGCCCTAGTTTCATCCTCTTAATTAAAACACCACAATTTTTTTGACTAGTATTTTTTGAATAATTAACTACTACAGAAGAGTTGTTATACGGAAGACAGTGACGTGTTAGCAACGCTATATATTGCATCAGTATCAAGCCTGTCCAAACTCAGTCTCACAGAAGAAGAGGAATTAATTGAAACACGTAAACGATGGCAGTCAGAAATTAAAGCATAAGGAAGTGCCTCTGGACGAATTCTAGATAGAGAACAAGAATGAATATCTTGAAGTTGCCAAAAAGCTCTGGTAATTCTCATGCAATTTACCACATCTTATCTGTGTGAATTGGGATTTTCTGTGCTCACAAACATAAACTCACAAGAGGGGAAGGATACAAACGGTTGAGGAAGAAATGAGGAAAAGTCTGCCCAATATTGCACCTAATATCAAAAGAATCTGCCAACCACATCAAGCACCAAAAATCTCTCTAAAAAAAGTTTCAGAAGTTAGTTTCTGTTTGTGTTTATTTATTGTCATTTATAATGCTTGTGTATTACTTACACTATATTTTGTATGTGTATTTTATGCGTTTGTATGTTTCTATTATTATTAGTATTATCATTATTATTGCTATTATTATTATTAAAATTAAGAACCCTTGAGAAACGATTCTAATAGAAAACTGACTAGGGGTGAGCAATAGGGAAAGTCCCTCAATGGGGAACAGGGCGTTTTCCCAGTGTGGGTAAATCCCTGAGAAATCTCAACATGTTTCTTCGTGAGTGATATCCAGCTGATCAGTCTTCCTGAGCGTGTGGTTCTAATGACTGAAATATATAATAATTTCCGGGGTACTGAAAATTAATGTGAGATGTTTTGGATCTTGAAATAAAAAAAAAATCACTTATTCTAGATAAGGCATCTCGTGAGTGAGTGCATGTTTTTAAAATGAAAGGGAAATGTGATTGGGTGTATGTGTTTGTGTAAAGCTGTCATGGTAGGAGAATACCAAATTTGAACACATTGAGAGACATTATCCGTAAACAAACCATACCACGGGTGGGGTTCGAACCCAACCCGTGGTATGGTTTGTTCGCAATCATGTCATTACGATTTCGTGAGACATTATTGGTAGTTTGCAGAGGATGTTCACGAGCAAGGTTGAACTGAAGTGTTGCTAAGATGCGATCAACATGAAACGTGTATGTTCAGTAAGAAATGTTTTACACATAGAAGCTATGGTGTAATAAGATCATAAGAAAGACGGAGCACTGCAGCAGGCCTGCTGGCCCATGCGAGGCACGTCCAATTCACCCACAGGCTTTAAGCCAATGCCTTAACCTAGTCAGGTCCAGCTCACACCCACCCACACCCACTCCTGTATTTATCCAACCTATTTTTAACACTACACAACGTCTTAGCTTCTATGACGGCACTCGGGAGTTTGTTCCACTCAGATATGTGGGATGAAATATATGAACTGAATGAGAAGAACATGAGTGTAATTTTTTTTTATGTAAGTGTATATCTCTTATGGTACGTTCGTATGGAACACCTCTGGATCTATTCCTTCCAATATATCATTCTCATATACAACACACAGCACCGGACCTAGGACTGATCCTTGTTGAATTCCAATCCCACTCGACTCATGGGCCCACTCTGATACCTCATGACATACCAACACTCGTTGTTTACTTGCTGTTATGTATTCCCTGATCCATTGCAGTGCTTTCCCTATTATTCCTGCCTGCTCCTCTAGTTTTTGTACCAATATCTTATATGGTACTGTGTCAAAAGCCTTTTTACATTCCAAAAAAGATGCACTCTACCCATTCCTCTCTCTCCTGTCGTATTTCTGCCACCTTGTAGAACTCTAGTAGAGATATGACACAAGATTTCTCATCACTATATATGTCAGTGATACTGGTCTGTAGTTTAATGCTGCTCGTCTGTCTCCTTTCTTAAAAATTGGAACTGCACTTGCTGTCTTCCGTACTTCAGGCAGTTGCTGCTATCGGTACACACAGGTCCTGTGCTTCCTCTCTCAAGACCCAGAGAGAGATGTTATCTCTGCCCTTCACCTTTGAGGTATCTAGGTCTCCTAGCAGTTTCTTCACCTCATCCTTGGTTATGTTCATTATGTCCAGCACTTGCTGGTGCACCCTACCGCCTTGGTCTGCTGAAACCATTTCCGTCTCTACTGTGAAAACTTCTCTAAATATTGTGTTAAGCTCTTCATGTGCTTCCTGGTCACTCTTTGTGAGCTCCTTCCTTCTTCAGCCTCATTACCTGGTCTTTAACTGTTGTTTTCCTCCAGATGTGACTGTATAACGATTTTGGGTCAGATTTGGCTTTTGATGCTATGTAATTTTCATATTCAAATAAGATAAAGTGACTTATTTCCATTGGAGTTCTTTCAATATCTTATTATTATACTATAAAGGAGATATACTAGGAATAAGTGACTTATTTCCATTGGAGTTCTTTCAATATCTTATTATTATACTATAAAGGAGATATACTAGGAATAAGGTAAAATGAGTTATTTATATTTACATGTGAGTTAGCTATAAAAATAAAGAATCATTCTCCACCTTTTCTGTCGCTACATTCATTAGGTTCCTTTTGTCTCTCTTTTTGAACTTGTTCATGCTATGTGCAGGCAGTCTGTTCCATTCCTTTATTGCTGTACAATAAAAGGTGCTTGAAGCCTGGCCACTGAGTGTGGGTACTACAAAGTTGTGCTCTCTGCCCCTAGTACTATGACTGCTTTGGTTCCCAGCCTTGACAAAATTGGCAGCAAGATATTCTGGACACTGTGAGCAATTTTATAAACTTGGTTTAACTTGTTTTACTCTGTTTTACTCTGTCTTCAACATTCAGCATATCTATTTGTTGTAATTAATCCTGGCCTACATGCTCTCTTGGACCCAGGTCCAGGATGAATCTTACCATTTTCTTCTGGGTGATTTGTCGTCTATCTTTCAGTTTTTTTAAGAGCAAGCGCATTCGCTTTCTTTACTACACTGTTCCCTATCAATTATCCTGACATGCATGGGTCAACGGGGATTCCCAGATATTTTACTGAGGAAACTGAAGTGATGGATTCCCCCATTACACCGGATTTTAAAATTATTTACCCTTCTCAGTTTATGTTTCGTGCCTAAGAGTATGGCTTCTGTTTTCCTGAGGTGTAATGATAGTTTTTTGCTTACTAACCATTTTCTGCAGGACTCCAGTGCCAGTGTTATTACATTTAGATAAAGGTAGAGAAGTTTTTATTGCATTTATGGATTTAGAAAAGGCATATGATAGAGTGGATAGGGGAGCAATGTGGCAAATGTTGCAAGTGTATGGAATAGGTAGTAAGTTACTGAAGGCTGTAAAGAGTTTTTATGAGGATAGTGAGGCTCAGGTTAGGGTGTGTAGGAGAGAGGAGATTACTTCCCGGTAAAAGTAGGTCTTAGACAGGGATGTGTAATGTCACCATGGTTGTTTAATATATTTATAGATGGGGTTGTAAAAGAAGTAAATGCTGGGGTGTTGGGGAGAGGGGTGGGATTAAATTATGAAGAATTAAATGCAAAATGGGAGTTGACACAGTTACTTTTTGCTGATGATACTGTGCTTATGGGAGATTCTAAAGAAAAGCTGCAAAGGTTAGTGGACGAGTTTGGGAGAGTGTGTAAAGGTAGAAAGTTAAAAGTGAACATAGATAAGAGTAAGGTGATGAGGGTATCAAACGATTTAAATAAAGAAAAATTGGATATCACATTGGAGAGAGGGATTATGGAAGAAGTAAATGTTTTCAGATATTTGGGAGTTGATGTGTCAGCGGATGGGTTTATGAAGGATGAGGTTAACCATAGAATTGATGAAGGAAAAAAGGTGAGTGGTGCATTGAGGTATCTGTGGAGACAAAAAACGTTATCCATGGAGGCAAAGAAGGGAATGTATGAAAGTATAGTGGTACCAACACTCTTATATGGGTGTGAAGCATGGGTTGCAAATGCTGCAGCGAGGAGGAGGCTGGAGGCAGTGGAGATGTCCTGTCTAAGGGCAATGTGTGTGTAAATATTATGCAGAAAATTCGGAATGTGGAAATTAGGAGAAGGTGTGGAGTTACTAAAAGTATTTGTCAGAGGGCTGAAGAGGGTTGTTGAGGTGGTTTGGTCATTTAGAGAGAATGGATCAAAGTAGAATGACTTGGAGAGCGTATAAATCTGTAGGGAAGGAAGGCGGGGTAGGGGTCGTCCTAGAAAAGGTTGGAGGGAAGGGATAAAGAAGGTTTTGTGGGCGAGGGGCTTGGACTTCCAGCAAGCATGTGTGAGCGTGTTAGATAGGAGTGAATGGAGACGAATGGTTTTTGGGACATGACGATCTGTTGGAGTGTGAGCAGGGTAACATTTTGTGAAGGGATTCAGGGAAACCAGTTAATTGATTTAGTTGGACTTGAGTCCTTGAAATGGGAAGTACAATGCATGCACTTTAAAGGAGGGGTCTGGGATAGTGACAGCTGGGAGGGACTATTCTCAGCTGTCGTATCTGAACTCCTCTGCAAAGACAGTGATTATGTATGAGTGTGCTGAAAGTGTTGAATGATGATGAAAGTATTTTCTTTTTTGGGGATTTTCTTTCTTTTTGGGTCACCCTTCCTCGGTGGGAGACGGCCGACTTTTTGAAAGAAGAAAGATATCTTGTGGGTCTTTACCTGACACTAACAGACAACTGTCATCCGCATACAGTAGGAGTTTGCACTTGACACTGATGGGCATGTCGTTTACATAACATAGGAATAATAAGGGACGCAGAATACTACCTTGGGGAACTCCACATGCCATCGGCAGTGGTTCTGATTCTGTTTTGTTGATTTTGACAATTTGTTTCCTTTTGCTAAGATAGGACTATGGAACCTATGCCGATAGCTTGACGTTTCTTACATAATATACTAGTGTTTCATTACTGAGCTAGTTGACCTCATTTTTATTGTCCTGTGTAGGTCTATCCGTTCCCTAGTGATTTCCCTGGTTCAGTAAATGATGAAATGATCACTAATTCCTGTGGTAATAACGCCTGACTGACTAATGTTCTCATGTAACTGTTTAAACCTAGAATTTGCTTAAACCTTTTACATAGCCGGTTATTTTGCTGTTGAATACAGATATTGAAGTCACCCACTATTACTGTCTTGCAGTTTTTCTCAAGTCCGGACAAGACTCAAAAAGTCTTCTAAGAACTGGTCATGGATAGGAGGGCGGTAACTAGTTCCTACTAAGATGGGTTTGGTCTTGGGAAGCAACACTTCAAACCATAGAATTTCAAGTTTGTCATTTAAATCAGGTCTTGGGTTGCAGGTTAAGTCATTTCTTATGTAGGCACATACCCCACCACCTTTTTTATTCCTATCTAAGCGTTTTATATTGTAACCTTCTATTTTGACCTCGTCGTCAGTCACCGTATCATCCAACCAGGATTCAGAGATGGATATAACAGCCGCCCTAGTTCTGTTAGCTAGAATCTTAATCTCTGCCAATTTTGGAAAAAGTGATCTTGCGCTGACATGAATGAAGTGAAGCCCTGTTTTCATAAAACAATCATAATCATCAATATATAGCAATGGGTCATTTGTAATACAATTAGGTAAATCAATGTCATCACTGCTAAAGGGTAACTGTGCCAAAGTGCATTTGTTACAAACAAAATGAAATCTGGAATCATTACCATAACCGAACACACATCCATTATGTACCTACCCCTTACACATTTCCCATAATGTATATTTATTCTTCTTCTTTCGTACCTTAGTACAGTGTATACATATGTCTGGTGGTGTCTGAGATAATAAGAATAATTCTATTGTTTCACATTGCAGTATGTATGCATTACATATAGAGTTAAGTTTATCATTCCTAGCTACTAGACCGTCATTATCACCGTCATTTATCTGCCTGTTTTGCATCTGTACCATAGTTTGAGGTCCTGGATTAGTCTGGATATCGCCACTTAGTAGCGCCACTGTAAAAGCTGTGCGTCACTGATTTTTGTTTGGGTATGCGGTGTTGCCATACCTTGCGGCGATAGTGGCATTTAAATTTCTGGTAGGATGGCAACTGTTGGGCTTTCACTGTCCAGGGTGCTATTACCCCATTCGCCTTTTCCAGTCCCCATGACTGATTTCCTTCTTCAGAGAATTGCAGGATAAAGATAAATAAAATTATGGGAGCCTGTACCCCTCTAACGCCAGCCATGTTCACTCTTTTTATCACTTCACAACAATAAAATTTCTTTCTTCCTTTTTTTAAAAAGAAAGAAACCACTGATCGCTATCAGTCACCTAACAATGGCCTAGTAGCTACTCTAGCAATCACCACTGATTACTATTAGATTTCCTGTTATTTTACTTCACAAACCCCCTTCACTCCTCCCTTATCCCTTTATTTCACAAGCCCCCTTCACCCCTCACTTATCCCCTTACTTCACAAAGCCCCTTCGTACCTCACTTCATAGTCCGGCTTCAACTATCACACTTCTAATTAATTTCCATCCTGCCATGATGGAAATGGTGTTATCCGTCCAAAGCCTCTTCAATCCCATTTAGCGAGGCTGCATCGTGTTGTTGACTGGTCCTGGCCGTAGCGCTGATGTTTTAGCCATTTTTAAAAGCACTGGGGGAAAAAAACGGCCACTACAACCTGACAGATTCCTTGGAGTTTTGTCGGTAGATATATATTTGCACACTTACTGAGGTTTTAATACTTGGTGCTGCTTCCTTTAATCTTAATCACATCCCGCAGCCGTTTAGGAAGATTCTCACACAAATTCTTGAGGGTTTGGGGAGGTATATTATTCCATGCCTCATGTAGAGCAGCCTCCAGCCATGGGATGGAACTGATATTCTTGCCCAGTAAACTTCGTTTCACTATTGACCAGAGGTTCTCAATAGGGTTTATGTTTGGGGAATAGCTTGGCAAGTCATTAAAAAACCTCACTTCACAGGCATAATGCCTTGATTAGCACTATATATATATATATATATATATATATATATATATATATATATATATTTTATTAAAATCCCGATTCCACAAGGCAGGGTGGCGAAAAAAACTTCATCATCATTCACTCCATCACTGTCTTGCCAGAGGGGTGCTTTACAATACAGTTATAAAACTGCACATTAACACCCTCCTTCTCAGAGTGCAGACATACTTCATCTCCAGGACTCAAGTCCGCCTGCCGGTTTCCTGAATCCTTCATAAATGTTACTTGCTCACACTCCAACAGACGTCAAGTAACCATGCCCAGTTCACTCCTATCAAATCCTTCAAAATGTCTTGCTCACATCCAACGCCCTCAGCACACAAAACCTTCTCCATTACCCTCCCTCCAACCTTTCCTAGGCCGACCCTACCTGCCTTCCCTCCACTACAGATTTATAGCCTCGAGTTATTCTGTCTCGTTCCATTCTCTCTACATGTCCGAACCACCTCAACAACCCTCCTCAGCTCTCAGGATAATAGTTTTGGTAATCCGCACCTCCTCCTAATTTCCAAACTCCGAATTCTCTGCATTATATTCACACCACACATTGACCTCAGACATGACATCTCCACTGCCTCCAGCCTTCTCCTCGTTGCAACATTCATCACCAATGCTTCACACCCATATAAGAGTGTTGGTATAACTATACTCTCACATTCCCTTCTTTACTTCCATGGACAAAGTTCTTTGTCTCCACAGACTCCGAAGTGCTCCACTCACTCTTTTCCCCTAATCAATTATATGATTCACCTCATCCTTCATAGACCCATCTGCTGACATGTCCACTCCCAAATATCTGAATACATTCACCTCCTCCATACTCTCTCCCTCCAATCTGATATCCAATCTTTCGTCACCTAATCTTTTTGTTATCCTCATCACCTTACTCTTTCCTATATTCACTTTCAATTTTCTTCTTTTACACACCCTACCAAATTCATCCACCAACCTCTGCAACTTCTCTTCAGAATCTCCCAAAAGCACAGTGTCATCAGCAAAAAGCAACTGTGACAACTCTCACTTTGTATTTAATTCTTTATCTTTTAACCCCACACCTCTTGCCAAGACCCTCGCAATCACTTATCTTACAACCCCATCTATAAATATATTGAACAACCACGGTGACATCACACATCCTTGTCTAAGGCCCACTTTTACTGGGAAATAGTCCCCTTCCCTCCTACACACTCTAACTTGAGCCTCACTATCCTCATAAAACATTGCTCCTCTATCCACCCTATCATACGCCTTTTCTAAATCCAGGTGAACAGTATATATATATATATATATATATATATATATATATATATATATATATATATATATATATATATATATGTCGTGCCGATTAGGTAAAACTGGTCAATTAGCAAGAACTCATCTAAAATTAAGTCCTTTCTAAAATTTTCTCCTATACGTTTATATATATATTTTATTCATTTATGTTAATGTAAGAATTTATAATTTTGTACCAAGAGAAACTTTGAAAACCTACCTAACCTTATTACAACAAGCGCAATTTAATTTAGCCTAACCCAACTAAATATATTTTAGATACGTTTACATTAATTTAATAATAAACAAACACAATGAAATATATTTTTTTCGTTATGTTCAGAATTATTTTGGCGAAATTATTGCATACACAAATTTTCACTTGTCTTATATGGCAAAATGAGCGTTGCTATTTAAGCCAAAATTGCAAGTTTTACCTAATCGGCACGACATATATATATATACATATATCGTATTTTAACCATGAACCAGTGGTATTTAATCATTAACACCATTGCGACTAGCCGAAGACTCGAACCCGTGTTGTTTTGTCTCGCCTCATGGTGAGCGAAAATTCCACGACGCTCTAACCCATGGGGCCATAGGGCGTTAGAGCATCGTGGAATTTTCGCTCACCATGAGGCGAGCCAAAGCAACATGGGTACGAGTCCTCGGCTAGTCGCAGTGTTGTTAAATATGTATATATATATATACATATATATATAATATAAACTAAAAGAGGAGGGAGTTAGGGTAAGATATAAACAACTATTGGAGGATAGATGGGCTAGTGAGAGTGTAGGCAATGGGGTCGAAAATGTATGGGGTAGATTTAAAATGTAGTGTTAGAGTGTTCAGCAGAAGTTTGTGGTTACAGGCGAGTGGGTGCGGGAGGGAAGAGGAGCGATTGGTGGAATGATGATGTAAAGAGAGTAGTAAGGGAGAAAAAGTTAGCATATGAGAGGTTTTTACAAAGTAGAAGTGATGCAAGGAGGGAAGAGTATATGGAGAGAAAAAGAGAGGTTAAAAGAGTGGTGAAGCAATGTAAAAAGAGAGCAGATGAGAGAGTGGGTGAGATGTTATCAGCAAATTTTGTTGAAAGTAAGAAAAAGTTTTGGAATGAGATTAATAAGTTGAGGAAGCCTAGAGAACAAATGGATTTGACAGTTAAAAATAGGAGAGGAGAGTTATTAAATGGAGAGTTAGAGGTATCGGGAAGATGGAGAGAATATTTTGAGGATTTGTTAAATGTTGATGAAGACAGGGAAGCTGTGATTTCGTGTGTAGGGCAAGGAGGAATAACATCTTGTAGGAGTGTGGAAGAGCCAGTTGTGGGTGTAGGGAAGTTCGTGAGGCAGTGGGTAGAATGAAAGGGGTAAGGCAGCTGGGATTGATGGGATAAAGATAGAAATGTTAAAAGCAGGTGGGGATATAATTTTGGAGTGGTTGGTGCTATTATTTAATAAATGTATGGAAGAGGGTAAGGTACCTAGGGATTGGCAGAGAGCGTGTATTGTTCCTTTGTATAAAGGCAAAGGGGACAAAAGAGAGTGCAAAATTATAGGGAAATAAGTCTGTTGAGTGTACCTGGTAAAGTGTATGGTAGAGTTATTATTGAAAGAATTAAGAGTAAAACAGAAAGCAGGATAGCAGATGAACAAGGGGCTTTAGGAAAGGTAAAGGGTGTGTAGACCAAGTGTTTACAGTGAAACATATAGGTGAACAGTATTTGGATAAGGGTAAAGATGTTTTTGTGGCATTTATGGATTTGGAAAAAGCGTATGATAGGGTAGATAGGGGGCAATGTGGCAGATGTTGCAGGTGTATGGAATAGGAGGAAGGTTACTGAAAGCAGTGAAGAGTTTTATGAGGATAGTGAGGCTCAGGTTAGAGTGTGTAGGAGGGAAGGGACTATTTCCCAGTAAAAGTGGGCCTTAGACAAGGATGTGTGATGTCACCGTAGTTGTTCAATATATTTATAGATGGGGTTGTAAGAGAAGTGAATGCGAGGGTCTTGGCAAGAGGTGTTGGGCTAAAAGATAAAGACAAATACAAAGTGGGAGTTGTCACAGTTGCTTTTTGCTGATGACACTGTGCTTTTGGGAGATTCTGAAGAGAAGCTGCAGAGGTTGGTGGATGAATTTGGTAGGGTGTGTAAAAGAAGAAAATTGAAAGTGAATATAGGAAAGAGTAAGGTGATGAGGATAACAAAAAGAATAGGTGACGAAAGATTGGATATCAGATTGGAGGGAGAGAGTATGGAGGAGGTGAATGTATTCAGATATTTGGGAGTGGACATGTCGGCGGATGGGTCTATGAAGGATGAGGTGAATCATAGAATTGATGAGGGGAAAAGGGTGAGTGGAGCACTTCGGAGTCTGTGGAGACAAAGAACCTTGTCCATGGAAGTAAAGAGGGAATGTATGAGAGTATAGTTATACCAACGCTCTTATATGGGTGTGAAGCATGGGTGATGAATGTTGCAACGAGGAGAAGGCTGGAGGCAGTGGAGATGTCATGTCTGAGGTCAATGTGTGGTGTGAATATAATGCAGAGAATTCGGAGTTTGGAAATTAGGAGGAGGTGCGGGATTACCAAAACGATTGTACAGAGAGCTGAGGAGGGTTGTTGAGGTGGTTTGGACATGTAGAGAGAATGGAACGAGACAGAGTGACTTCGGGGTGTATAAATCTGTAGTGGAGGGAAGGCGGGGTAGGGGTCGGCCTAGGAAAGGTTGGAGGGAGGGGTAAAGGAAGTTTGTGTGCGAGGGGTTTGGACTTCCAGCAAGCATGTGTGAGCGTATTTGATAGGAGTGAATGGAGGCATATGGTTTTAATACTTGACGTGATGTTGGAGTGTGAGCAAAGTAACATTTATGAAGGGATTCAGGAAACCGGCAGGCCGGACTTGAGTTCTGGAGATGGGAAGTACAGTGCCGGCACTCTGAAGGAGGGTGTTAATGTTGCAGTTTTATAACTGTAGTGTAAAGCACCCTTCTGGCAAGACAGTGATGGAGTGAATGATGATGAAAGTTTTTCTTTTCGGCCACCCTGCCTTGGTGGGAATCGGCCGATGTGTTAATAAAAAATATATATATGTATATATATATATATATATATATATGTATATATATATATATATATATATATGTATATATATATATATATATATATATATATGTCTCGATTAGGTAAAACTTGATTTTGCTTAAATAAACGCTTTCTGCCATATAAGACAAGTGAAAATTTGTGTATGCAATAATTTCGCCAAAATCATTCTGAACATAACGAAAAATATATTTCATTGTGCTTGTTTATTATTAAATTAATGTTAACGTATCAAAAATATATTTAGTTGGGTTAGCTAAATTAAATTGCCCTTGTTGTAATAAGGTTAGGTAGGTTCTCAAAGTTTCTCTTGGTACAAAATTATAAATTCTTACATTAACATAAATGAAAAAATATATCTTTAAACGTATAGAGAAAATTTTAGAAAGGACTTAATTTTAGATGAGTTCTTGCTAATTGACCAGTTTTACCTAATCGGCACGACATATAATATATATATATATATATATATATATATATATATATATATATATATATATATATATATATATATATATTATATATATATATATATATATATAATATTCTGCCGATTAGTAAAACTGGTCAATAGCTAAGAACTCATCTAAATTAGGTCCTTCTAAAATTTTCTCTTTCAAAGATATATTTTTTCATTTAGTAATTTAAGAATTTATAATTTTGTACCAGAGAAATTTGAATCTATAACTGCTTACAACAAGCCAATTTAGTTCAACTCAACTAAATATATTTTAGAGTACGTTAATTAATAATAACAACACAATGAAATATATTTTTTCGTTATGTTCAGAAAGATTTTGGCGAAATTGCATACAAAATTTTCACTTGTCTTATAGAGTGAGCGTTGCTATTTAAGCCAAACGAAGTTTTAATCGGCACGACATATATATATGTCGTGCCGATTAGGTAAAACTTGCGATTTTGGCTTAAATAGCAACGCTCACCTTGCCATATAAGACATGTGAAAATTTGTGTATGCAATAATTTCGCCAAAATCATTCTGAACATAACGAAAAAATATATTTCATTATGTTTGTTTATTATTAAATTAATGTTAACGTATCTAAAATATATTTAGTTGAGTTAGGCTAAATTATATTGCGCTTGTAATAAGGTTAGGTAGGTTTTCAAAGTTTCGCTTGGTACAAAATTATAAATTCTTACATTAACATAAATGAAAAAAATATATTTTTAAACGTATAAGATAAAATTTTAGAAAGGGCTTAATTTTAGATGTGTTCTTGCTAATTGACCAGTTTTACCTAATCGGCACGACATATATATATATATATATATATATATATATATATATATATATGTATATGTTTGTGTGTGTGTGTGTGTGTGTGTGTGTGTGTGTGTGTGTGTGTGTGTGTGTGTGTGTGTGTGTGTGTGTGTGTGTGTGTGTGTGTGTGTAAGTGTTTGTGAATATGTATGCATGTGTAAGACGTAATTGCAAAATCATGATATATCGCAAACCTTTGTGAGCAAGACACAGATCTTAAAAACAGACACCACTTCCTCACACCATTGCCTAGCACTAAAAGCAGTCGACGAACATACACAGACACATATATAGCCCCAGGCCACCAATTGACCCGTTGGTCATAGACCTCTACACTGACATTAACCAGAAATAGCTCTTCTGAGGTCAACGTAGCCAATCAAAGCCATACACGCAATAGCTACCTTGCACACAGACACAGACACACACGCACATTCACACACACACAGGCATGTGCGGACCCTGGTCACCTCTGACCTCATGGTCTGCTCATTTACCTCTAAACTGATGCTAACCAGAAATAGTTAAGTCAAGTCATATTATTCAAAGGAAGAGAGGGTGGGGGCACCCTTTCTTTCTATTTCCTGATACCCCCACACACTCTTTATTTATTTATTCATTTTATTAATAAAACAATTTTTTATTATTACATGTTGTTATAAAGGAAGTCCTTCGTCTGGGGGCCCATCTGGTAGGGGGGCCGGGGCAATTGCCCCCTTTGCCCCCTTATAAATCCGGCTCTGGCTGTGAACCTATCACTTATGTCAAGTCATTCACATATACAAGAAACAGCATAGGACCTACTTGCATGTCTCGACCCATACGACGCCGCTCACACTGACACCTTGTCATGTACCCACACGTTGTTTCTTTCCTGTCAGTAATTCCCTGATTCTCTGAAGTACTTTCTCTGTTATTCCTGTCTGCTCCTCCAGTCTCTTGTGTAGTACTGTGTTTGTGTGTGTGTGTGTACTCACTAAATTGTGGTTGCAGTGGTCGATTCATAGCTCCTGGCCCTGCCTCTTCACTGGTCGCTAATAGGTGCACTCTCTCCTGCATCCAATACACCACTCTTCAGACTATTCCACTTCCTGACAACTCTATGACTGAAAAAATATTTCCTAACATCCCTTTAATTCATCTCAGCCTACAACTTCCAATTGTGACTCACTTGTTGTTGTGTCCCATCTCTTGAACATCCTGTCTATGTTCACCTTGTTAATTCCTCTCAGTATATTATATGTTGTTATCATGTCCACCCCCTTTCTCTCTCTCCTGTCCTCCAGTGTCGTCAGGTCGATTTCTCTTAACCTCTCCTCCCTTAGCTTCGGGACTATTCTCGTTGCAAGCCTTTGAACTTTCTCTATTTCTTGACGTGCTTGCCTAGGTGTGGGTTCTGGACTGGTGCTGCATACTCCAATATGGGCCTGACGTACACTGTGTACACAATCCTGAATGATTCCTTATTGAGGTGCCGGAACGCTATTCTTAGTTTTGTTAATCGCCCAAATCCTTCAGCAGTTATTTGGTTGATGTGTGTTTCAGGAGATGTGCTCGATTTTATGCTCACCCCAAGATCCTTTTCCTTTAGTGAGGTTTGCTGTCTTTGGCCCCCTAAACTGTACTCTGTCTGCGGTCTTCTTTGCCCTTCCCCCATCTTCATGACTTCGCACTTTGTGTGGTTAAAATCTAGGAGCCGGTTGCTGGACCTTACTTACAGCTTCTCCAGATCCCTTTGTAATCCTGCCTGATCCTCATCCGATTGAATTCTCCTCATTAGCTTCACATCGTCTGGAAACAGGGACACTTCTGTGCGTGTGTGTGTGTGTGTGTGTGTGTGTATGTGTGTGTGTGTGTGTGTGTGTGGGTGGGTGTGTGTGTGTGTGTGTGTGTGTGTGTGTGTGTACTCACCTAGTTGTACTCACCTAGTTGTGGTTGCAGGGGTCAGTCAGCTCCTGGCCCCGCCTCTTCACTGGCCGCTACTGGTCACTCTCCTGCGCCATAAGCTATCATACCTCTGCTTAAAGCTATGTATAGAGCCTGCCTCCACTACATCGCTTCCTAAACTATTCCACTTCCCGACAACTCTGTGACTGAAGAAATACTTCCTAACATCTCTGTGATTCATCTGAGTCTTCAATTTCCATCTGTGTCCCCTTGTTGTTGTGTCCCATCTCTGGAACATTCTGTCTCTGTCCACTTTGTCAATTCCTCTCAGTATCTTATATGTTGTTATCATGTCTCCCCTATCTCTCCTGTCCTCCAGTGTCGTCAGGTCCATTTCCCTTAACCTCCCTCGTAGGACATACCCTTAGCTCGGACTAGTCTTGTTGCAAACCTTTGCACTTTCTCGAGCTTCTTCACATGCTTGGCTAGGTGTGGGTTCCAAACTGGTGCTGCATACTGTGTGTGTGTGTGTGTGTGTGTGTGTGTGTGTGTCGGTGGTTTACATATTCTTGTTATAGAATGTCGAGAAATGCTCGGTGAAGAGTTCTATTCACTGTCATGGTTCCCGCCTTGCATGGCGCAACTTCAATCCAGTGTTCCAGGAAATCAGTGGAAGGTTGCTGTGGATCCGAGCCGTTCCTTTGATTGGGCCAAGTAAATGGTGAAGCAGAGGACTGGCGGCCCAGTGTGGCTGCAGCAGTGAGCTCCGTATACTCCAGGAACTCTAAGGAATATGCATTAATTGAATAAATTAATGGAGGAGGTAAATTTATGCTCTCTGTCTGTCTCTGTCTCTCTCTCTCTCTCTCTCTCTTCCTCTCTCTCCCTCTCTCATTACATTGTCTTCGACATGGTTCAGAGGAACTATCCCCTTATAGAACTTCCATTTCCTGTGCTGGGAGGGTCGGATGTCGTGTTTGAGTGAGTGTGTGGTGCCGACAGACAAAGCCACTTCCACTCACACCGACTTACTGATTAAGACAGTAATCCTTGCCAAGTCGTTGGAATTCGTGAACCTCGAGGGTAATGAAGAGCAAGTAAAGCTTATTGGATTACAGGATTCTTACGTTAAGAACAGTGGGGCTCAGCTCCTGGAATGAGACGATCCACCCAGGGTCGACTCTTGGGTTGATCTTGGTAGTGCTGGAGAGGGGAAAGGATTTTGTTTAAGTGGGGTGCACAGCAGCGGTGTGCACTGCTGGGGTGTGGACTGCAGTGGTGTGGACTGCAGTGGTGTGGTCTGCAGTGGTGTGGACTGCAGTGGTGTAGACTGCGTTCGTGTGTACTGCAGTGGTGTGCACTGCTTGGGTGTGCATAGCTGGGGTGTGCACTGCAGTGGTGTGGATTGCAGCAGTGTGGACTGTAGTTGTAAGTACTGCAGTGGTGTAAACTGTAGTGGTGTGGACTGGAGTTGTATGTACTGCAGTGGTGTGAACTGTAGTGGTGTGGACTGGAGATGTATGTATTGCAGTGGTGTGCACGACAGTGGTGAGCTTGGAGTGATGTGGACTGCTGTAGATTACATGACCGATGTGTGCACAGCAGTGGTGTACACGGTAACAGTGTGCATTGCAGTAGTATGGTCGCAGTGGTATGAGTTGCAGTTGTGTGATCTGTAATAGTGCCCTCTGTAGCAGAGTGCACTTCTTCAGTCTACATCGCGGTGGTGTGCACTTTGGTTGTGTTCACTGAATGACTGTTCACAACCGCTGTGGGTACGAGGACAACGTGCACTGTTGATATGTGCGCAACAGAACAGTACATCGTGGCTCTGTGCACTGCGGTGTTGTTGTCCATAGCAGTGTTTACCGTGGCAATTTGTACCGTGGAAATGTGCACTGTGGCTATGTGCACCGTGGCAATGTGCATTACACAGTTTTCACAGGTCAGTATGGATCGTAAAAGCCTACTCAGGGACAGAGTGCACCGAGGCGGTGTGCATCAGTACCAGTATATTGTAGAGCGGCAGTGTGTAGTGCAGGAGTGTGCACCAAAATATTGTGCACCTCCGCAGTGTGCACAACAGGAATGGGCAACATTTGTAGCCTGAAAAATAACATAGCACTTATGTACATACACACACACACACACACACACACACACACACACACACAAACACAGGAGAAGAGTGGTGGAGCACCTAGAAAGGAATGAGCTTATCAACGACGGCCAACACGGTTTCAGGGACGGGAAATCCTGTGTCACAAACCTACTGGAGTTCTACGACATGGTGACAGCAGTGAGACAAGAGAGAGAGAGGTGAGTAGATTGCATTTTCTTGGACTGTAAAAGGCGTTTGATACAGTTCCACACAAGAGATTAGTGCAGAAGCTGGAGGACCAGGCAGGGATAACAGGGAAGGCACTACAATGGATCAGGGAATACCTGTCAGGAAGACAGCAGCGAGTCAGGGTACGTGGCGAGGTGTCAGAGTGGGCGCCTGTGACGAGTGGGGTTCCACAGGGGTCAGTCTGTTTCTGGTATTTGTGAACGACATGACGGAAGGAATAGACTCCGAAGTGTCCCTGTTTGCAGATGATGTGAAGTTGATGAGAATAATTCAATCGGACGAGGACCAGGCAGAACTACAAAGGGATCTGGACAGGCTGCAAGCCTGGTCCAGCAATTGGCTCCTGGAGTTCAACCCCACCAAGTGCAAAGTCATGAAGATTGGGGAAGGGCAAAGAAGACCGCATACGGAGTACAGTCTAGGGGGACAGAGACTACAAACCTCACTCAAGGAAAAAGATCTTGGGGAGAGTATAACATCAGGGACATCTCCTGATTCGCTCATCAACCAAATAACTGTTGCAGAATACGGGCGCCTAGCTAACCTAAGAACAGCATTCCGACATCTTAATAAGGAATCGTTCAGGACCCTGTACACTGTGTACGTTAGGTCCATACTGGAGTATGCAGCACCAGTTTGGAACCCACATCTAGCCAAGCACGTAAAGAAACTTGAGAAAGTGCAAAGGTTTGCAACAAGACTAGTCCCGGAGCTAAGTGGTATGTCCTACGAGGAGAGGTTAAGGGAAATCGACCTGACGACACTGGAGGACAGGAGAGATAGGGGAGACATGATAACGACATATAAGATACTGAGAGGAATTGACGAGGTGGACAAAGACAGAATGTTCCAGAGATGGGACACAACAACAAGGGGACACAGTTGGAAGTTGAAGACTCAGATGAATCACAGGGATGTTAGGAAGTATTTCTTCAGTCACAGAGTGGTCAGGAAGTGGAATAGTTTGGGAAGTGATGTAGTGGAGGCAGGTTCCATTCATAGCTTTAAGAAGAGGTATGATAAAGCTCATGGCGAAGTGAGAATGACCCAGTAGCAGCCAGTGAAGAGGCGGGGCCAGGAGCTATGACACGACCCCTGCAACCACAACTAGGTGAGTACAACTAGGTGAGTACACACACAAGAGACCCGTCGAAAAGCTAGAGGAACAGGCAGGAATAACAGGGATCAGGGAATAATTGACAGGAAGAAAACAAAGTGTGTTGGTACGTGACAAGAAGTCAGAGAGGGGTGAATGTATCGACTAAGGTTCCACAAGAGTCAGTCCTTGGTCCGGTACTGTTTCTAATATATATATATCAATGACATGACATAAAGGATAGATTCAGAGGTGTCCCTATTCGCAGGCGATATGAAGCTAATGAAGAGAATACAAGTGGGTGAGGATTAGATACGGTGCAAGCCTGGTCCGACAAATGGCTCATAGAGTTTAGCCCCAGCAAGTGCAAAGTCATGAGGTTGGGCAAGGACAAAGAAGACCTACGATGGAGTACAGCATACAAAGTTAAAAGCTACAAAACTCCCTTAATAAAAACGTTTTTGTGGTGAGCATCATACCGAGAACATCTCCTGAGGCGCACAACAACCAAATAACGGCTGCAGCATATAGGCTTCTGACAAACCTAATAACAGCCTTTCGACAACTAAGTAAGAGTAATTCAAGACACTGTACACGGTGTACGTCAGGTCCATATTGGTGTACACAGCACCAGTATGGAATCCACACCTACTCAAGCAAGTCAAAATATTAGAGAAACTGCAATGGTTTGCATGAAGACTAGTCCATCACTTTCTACAAGAGTGATGGACTAAACACATTGATTCCAGGCTGAGGGACTGATTGCCTCACACTCCTACTCTTCTTTCCCATCTCTGCTTTGTATTGGACTGATGAAACTACTGTGTGGCGAAACGTTTCCTTAAAGATTCCCATATGTTTTATAAGTGTTTCATTCTTCAACTTGTCGGTTTTCTAAACCACTTATCACAAAATTTGGTCTGTTTGCGTGAGGCGCTGAAAATCTCAATATAAACCTTACTTTCAAAAACACTGGGACAGTGAAACTGAGGCTGATTAAAAACACAGCCTAATAGTGTTTGTGGTGTTTACAAGGTTCCATGCATTCGTGAAACCATATTATCCCTACACCAGTACTCGATCACGACGTACTAGGAGTCAGTGCTTTCTTTAACCATGTCAGTTCTTGTAGTCACCCATCGTGGTGGGCTGCTGACCAGATCATTGCACCTTACAGTTCCACCATGGAAAGAAACATAAGGTTCATACTACAAGGAGCAGAAACTAAAGAAACTCAGACCAGAAGAAATCTGGACTTTTGCAGTGGCCCACTAGATGTAAGTGAGGCGGCGACACACTATAATAGTCCCACAGAGTCTGAACTACCATATACCCAATTTACTGACACATCCTTCACAGTCAGTCTAGGAAAGGTTGGAGGGAGGGCAAAGGAGGTTTTTGTGTGCGAGGGGCTTGGACTTTCAAGAAATGTTCGTGATCGTGTTAGATGGGAACGAGTGGAGACAAATGCTTTTTATGACTTGACGTGCTGTTGGGAAGTACAGTGCCGGCACTCTGAAGTTTTGTAGCTGTAGTGTAAGCACGCCTCTGGCAAGACGGTGATGGAGTGAATGATGATGAAAGTTTTTCTTTGTCAGGCCACCCTGCCTTGGTAGGAAACGGCCGATGTGTTAATAAAATAAAATAAAATAACGTACTGTTGGAGTGTGAGCAAAGTAATATTTATGAAGGGATTCAGGGAAACTACGATATTTTTTCGTTCGAGAATGCTGTTCAAGTGCCATTACCAAACAAATTTATCCCCATAAGGAATAATGTAAAATAGAAAAGTCCTTTTACACCCCAAAAATATACTTACAAAAGCATTTAAAAAAATAAACTTACATAAAAGGGCGATTTTGGGGACCATCGTAACTCGAGGTACCACTGTATATCGTGTTGAATAGGTAAAACTTGCGATTTTGGCTTAAATAGCAACGCTCTTCTTGCCGAATAAGGCAAGCGAAAATTGTATGTCGATTCCTCTCAGTTTTTTAAATGTTGTTATCATGTCTTCCCTATCCCTCCTGTCCTCCAGTGTCGTCAGGTCGATTTCCCTTAACCTCTCCTTAACTCCAGGACTAGTCTTGTTGCAAACCTTTGCACTTTCTCTAATTTCTTGACGTGCTTGACGATGTGTGGGTTCCAAACAGGTGCTGCATACTTCAATATGGGCCTGATGTACACGGTGTACAAAGTCCTGAATTACTCCTTAATGAGATGTCGGAATGCTATTCTTAGGTTTGCTAGTCGTCCGTATGCCGCAGCAGTTATTTCGTTGATATGCACCTCAGAAGATGTGTTCTTTGTTATACTCACCCCAAGATCCTTTTCTTTGAATAAGGTTTGTAGCCTTTGGCCCCCTAGACTGTATTCTGTCTGCGGTCTTCTTTACCCTTCCCCGATCTTCATGATTTTGCACTTGGCAGGGTTGAACTCCAGGAGCCATTTCCTGGACCAGGTCTTTAGCCTGTCCAGATCTTTTTGTAATCCTTCCTGTTCTTCCTCCGATTCAATTCTCCTCATTAACTTGACATCGCTTGCAAACAGAGACACTTCTGAGTCTATTCCTTCGGTCATGTCATTCACATATACCAGAAACAGCACCGGCCCTAGGACTGACCCCTGTGGAACCCCGCTCGTCACAGACGCCCACTCAGACACCTCGTCATGTACCATGACTCGCTGCTGTCTTCCAGTCAAGTATTATCTGATCCATCCATTTTATACTAAACTCTTGTGTGGAACTGTGTGAAAAGCCTTCTTACAGTCCAAGAAATGCAATCTACCCATCTCTCTATCTCTTGTCTTTCTGCTGTCACCTTGTCATAGAACTCTAGTAGGTTTGTGCTGGTTGTCGTTGCATACTATGCCCGTCACTGAAACTGCTGCATGTCTGTTTTTTTTTTTAAATTGGGACTACGTTTGCTGTCTTCCATACCTCAGGAAATTGCCCTGCTTCGATAGACGTTTTGAGGATTGTGGTTAGTGGTACACAGAGTGCCTCTGCTCCCTCTCTCAGGACCCATGGATAGATGTTATCCAGCCCCATCGACTTTGAGGTATTTAGTTCGCTTAGCAGCCTCTTCACTTCTTCCTCGGTTGTATGTATTGTGTCTAGCACCTGGTGGTATACCCCACCTCTCCTTGTTTCTGGAGTATTTTGTCTTTATTGTGAAAACTTCTTTAAATTTCACATTGAGCTCCTCACATACTTCTCGGTCATTTCTTGTAATCTCGTTTCCTTCTTTTCTCAGCCAGATTAACTGGTCCTTGACTGTTGTTTTCTTCCTGATGTGACTATCAACAGCTTTGGGTCCGATTTGCCTTTCTCTGCTATGTCATTTTCGTATTGTCGTTGGGCCTCCCTCCTTATCTGTGTGTACTCATTTCTGGCTCTTCGACTACTCTCTTTATTCTCCTGGGTACTTTGCCTCCTATACTTCGTTCATTCTCTAGCGCATTTATTTTTGGCCTCTCCACAGCTCTGGGTGAATCAAGGGCTCGTTCTGGCCTTCTCATTATTTATGTTGCCCTTGATTACAAACCTCTCCTATGCAGCTTTGCATATTGTTGTAGCACATTCCATCATCTCGTTGACTGATTTTCCTCCCAGTTCTGTGTCCCACTGAACTTCGTGCAGGAAGTTCCTCAAGCCAGTGAAGTCCCCTCTCTTGCAGTTTGGCTTTCTCCGCTCTACACTTCATGCTTCCCTCTCCAGTAGTAACTCTACTATGTATTAGAAGCTCAGAACCACGTGATCACTGGCTCCGAGGAGCCTTTCATATGTGATATCCCTCTTTATCTGTACTACTTAAGGTGAATGCTAAGTATAGTCTACCTGGTTCGTCTTCTCACTTCTCTCTCTCTAGTAGCACCCCTAATGTTCTGATGCATGAGGCTTTCCAGTACCACTTCCAACATCTTTGTCCTCCATGTTTCATGATTTCTGGACAATTACTCCATTCTTTCCCATAGACTCAGATAATTGTAAAGACAAAATTCCTCCAATGAAATTTAAAGATCCTTCTGGGTCACCCTGAAGCAGAAGTCAGGAAATGGAGTTTAATCTGCACTCCGTCTCAGAGGTGGATACACAGTAGAGACCCCTGGTGACATCAGAAGCTGAGGATGTCAGGGGAGTACAACAGGAGTCATGACCAAAGCAGGATATGTTCTTAACTTCCACCAAACTGGCATCCAAACTCAACTCCGTAAGGACTTCTATTTTCGTTACAGCAATCATCTTACTGTCGGTGACAAAAGTCAAAATATTAAACACAAAACTCATAAATTTCACAAAGCAAAAAAAAAAAAAAATTAGATCTTGCTCTAGAGAACAAAAAAGAAAAGAAAAGAGAACTACTGACTAGTCCTTATGGACGGGACAACGCATCGGCAATTACGTTATCCGGGACACGTATGTGGTGAATACTTATTGAAAAGGGCTGAATCCGAAGAGCCCATCTTTGAATCCGGGCGTTCTTCGACTTCATTGAGTTTATAAACGTCAAAGGGTTATGGTCCGAATTGACGGTGATTTTGTGTGGGGGTAGTTCCCAGGTAAACTTCAAACTGCTCTAAAGATAACACTAAGGCTAATGCTTCCTTCTCTACAGTTGCATAATTTAGCTGGTAGGCTTTAATTTTGCAGAGAAATAAAAAATAGGATGAAGAATATCGGAAGAGGAGTAGGGTTGTAGCAGGACTGCTCCCACGGCATAGCTAATGGCTTCTGCTGAGAGGCAGCAGAAGAGAGGTTTGTACCTAGCAGTTAAATCAAGTTCATAAATTCCTCACAGTGTCCAGAATATCTTGATGCCAATTTTGTCAAGGCTGGGAACCAAAGCAATCATAGTACCAGGGGAAGATAGCACAACTTTGTAGTACCCACTGTCAGTGGCCAGGCTTCAAACACCTTTTATTGTACAACAATAAAGGAATGGAACAGACTGCCTGCACATGTCAAAGCCAGTCATAGCATGAGCCAGTTCAAGAAGAGAACCAAATTGTCTCTAATGAATATAGCAACAGAAAGAGAGAAGAATGATTTTTTTTGTTTAGCCAACTCACATGTAAATATAAATAACTCATTTTACCTTATTCCTAGTATATCTCCTTTATATTATAATAATAAGATATTATTTCCTTTATAGTGTAATAATAAGGTATTAAAAGGACCCAATGGAAATAAGTCACTTTCTCTGACTTTTTTGGGTTATCCTAGGTGCTCTACACGTATACTGCTAGGTATGATAATCTATATAACTGTATTTGTGTATACCTGAATAAACTTACTCTCTGTTATTCGTTATATCATCAGTGTTAATGTACCATACCATCAGTTTCCTCTCCAACACTGTGCTCTGTGTGTGTGTGCGTGTGTGTGTGTGTGTGTGTGTGTGTGTGTGTGTGAGTGACCAGTTGCAGAGGTCGGATCCCAACTGACCACTGTGGGACCCCGCTCGTCACAAGCGCCCACTGTGATACCTCATCACGTACCATGACTCGTTGTTGCCTCCCTGTCAGGTATTTTCTGATCCTCTGCAGTGCCTTTCCTGTTATGCATGCCTGATCCTCTAGCTTTTGCAATAATCTGTTGTGAGGAACTGTGTCAAAGACGTTCTTGCAGTCCAAGAAAATGTCCTATTTCCATTACCTTGTCATAAAACTCCAGTAGGTTTGTGATACAGGATTTCCCTTACCTGAAAGTGTGGTTGTCGTTTATAAGCTTGTTCCTTTCTAGGTGCTCCACCACTCTCCTCCTGATAATCTTCTCCATGACTTTGCATACTATACACGTCAGTGATACTGGTTTGTAGTTTAATGCCTCGTGTCTGTCTCCTTTCTTAAAATTTGGGACTATATTTGCTATCTTCCATACCTCAGGCAGTTGCCCAGTTTTCATAAATGTCTTGAAGATTTTTATTCGTGGCACACACAGCATCTCTGCTCCCTCTCTAAGGACCCATGGAGAGATGTTGTCTGGTCCCACCACGATTGAGGTATCAAGTTCACATAGCAGCTTCTTCACGTCCTCCTCGGTTGGGTGTATTTCATCCAGCACTTGTTGGTATATCCCATGTTGGTGTACTTCCCTATTCTGACTTCCCGGAGTCCTTTCAGTCTCCACTGTGAATACTTCTTTAAATCCCATTTTGAGCTCCTCACATACTTCTTGCTCGTTTCTTGTGAACACCTTCCTTCCTCAGCCTGATTACCTGATCTTTGATTTTGTTTTCTTCTTGATGTGGCTATATTCTTCTCAGTATTTTATATGTTGTTATCATATCCATCTCTCCTGTCTTCCAGTGTCGTCAGGTCGATTTCCCTTAACCTCTCCTCGTAGGACATACCCCTTAGCTCCGGAACTAGTCTTGTTGCAAACCTTTGCTCTTTATCTAATTTCCTTCAGTGCTTTGTTATGTGTGGGTTTCAAACTGGTGCTGTATACTCCAATATGGGCCTAACGTACACAGTGTACAGGGTCCTGAACGATTCCTTATTAAGATGTCGGAATGCTGTTCTTAGGTTTGCTAGGCGCCCATATGCTGCAGCAGTTATTTGGTTAATGTGCGCCTGAGCAGATGTTCACGGTGTTATACTCACCCAAAGATCCTTTTCTTTGAATGAGGTTTGTAGTCTCTGGCCCCCTGACTGTACTCGGTCTGCGGTCTTCTTTGTCTTTCCCCAAACTTCATGACTTTGTCCAGTTTCTGGACCAGTCCTGCAGTCTGTCCAGATCCCTTTGTAGTTCTGCCTGGTCCTCGTCTGATTGGATTCTTCTCACGAACTTCACATCATCTGTAAACAGGGACACTTCTGAGTCTATTTCTTCCGTCAAGTCGTTCACGTATTCAGAAACAGCACTGGCACTAGGACTGACCCCTGTGTAACCCAGCTCTTCATAGGTGCCCATTCTGACACCTCGTTATGTACATTGACTCGCTGTTGTTTCCCGACAGGTATTCTTTGATCCATTGCAGTGCCTTCACTGTTATCCCTGCCTGATCCTCCAGCTTTTACACTAATCTCTTGTGTAGAACTGTCCCAAACGCCTTCTTACAGTAGAAGAAAACGCAATCTACCCACCCTTCTCTCTCTTGTCTTACTGCTGTCACCCTGTTATAGAACTCCAGTAGGTTTGTGGCACAAGATTTCCTGTCCCTGAAACCGTGCTGGTTGTCGTTGATAAACTCATTCCTTTCTAGGTGCTCCACCACTCTACTCTTGATAATCCTCTCCATGAATTTGCATACATGTCAGTGGCACTGGTCTGTAGTTTAATGCTTCATGTCTGTCTCCTTTTTTTAAAAACTGGGACTACATTTACTGTCTCCCATACCTCAGGTAATCGCACTGTTTCGATAGATGTGTTGAAGATTGTTGTTAGTGGTACACAGAGCGCGTCTGCTCCCTCTGTCAGGACTCATGGAGAGATGTTATCCGGGCTGTGGTTCGTACGTTGGACTATGTGCGGCCAGCAGTAACAGCCTGGTTGATCAGGCCCTGATCCACAGGGAGGCCTGGTCGTGGATCGGGACGCGGGAGCGTTGATCTCGGAATACCCACCTGGTAGGTAGGTATGCCCCATCGCCTTTGAGGTATCTAGCTTTCTTAGCAGTCTCTTCACTTCTTCCTCGGTTGTATGTATTGTGTCCAACACTTGATGGTGTACCCCACCTCTCCGTCTTTCTGGAGTCCCTTCAAACTTCTCTGTGAACACTTCTTTGAATCTCATGTTGAGCTCCTCACATACTTCTCGGTCGTTTCTTGTGATCTCTCCTCCTTCCTTCCTCAGCCTGATTACCTGGTCCTTGACTGTTGTTTTCCTCCTGATGTGGCTGTACAACAGCTTCGAGTCACATTTGGTTTTCGCTGCTATGTCATTTTAGTATTGCCGTTGGGCCTCCCTTCTTAACTGTGCATATTAATTTCTGGCTCTACGACTGCACTCCTTATTCTCCTGAGTGCTTTAGGTGAACCAAGAACTCATCCTGGCTTTCTCGTTATTGCTGTTACCCTTGGGTACAAACCTCTCCTCAGCTTCCTTGCTTAAATTGTTGTCACATATTCCATCATCTCATTTACTGACTTCCCTGCCAGTTCTCTGTCCCACTGAACCCAGTGAAGGAAATTCTTCATGCCTTTATAGTCCACTCTCTTATAGTTTGACTTCATTCGTCTTGCCCTTCCTGCTACCTTTTCCACTTGTAACTCTACAATGTATTCGAACTCGGAACCACATTGTCACTGGCTCCGAGGGGTCTTTCATATGTGATGTCCTCAATATCTGCACTACTCAACGTGAACACTAGGTCCATTCTTGCTGGTTCATTCTCTCCTCTCTCTCTCTAGTAGTGTCCCTTACGTGTTGGTACATGAGGTTTTCCAGTACCACCTCAATCATCTTAGCCCTCCACGTTTCTGAGCTCCCATGTGGCTCCAGGTTCTCCCAGTCAATTTTCTTGTGATTGAAGTCACCCACAATCAGCAGCTTTGCTCTGCTTGTATGAGCCCTTCTGGCCACTTCAGCCAGTGCGTCAACCATCGCTCTGTTACTCTCATCATATTCTTGTCTTGGCCTCCTGCTGTTGTGGTTGGTTATACATCACTGCAATTACCATCTTGGGACCTCCAGACTGAAGTGTTCCTATTATGTAGTCTCTTCTCCTTTGTCTCCTCTCTCCAGCTGATCAAAATTTCATTGGGTTTTATGAGTAGTGCCACTCCTCCACCCCCTCTGTTCCCTCTGTCTTTCCTCAGCATCTGATATCCCGTTGGAAAGATGACATCTGTTATCATTCCTGTGAACTTGGTTTCTTTGAATCTTTCATGCCACTCCTCCCTATTATTTGTTATGTGTGTGTGTGTGTGTGTGTGTACTCACCTAACTGTGAACCATCTGAGTCTTCAACTTCCATTTGTGACCCCTTGTCTCTTTGTCCTATCCCGTCTGTGTGTTTGTGTGTGTGTGTGTGTATGAACCGTATAAGTGCGTGTGTTTATATAAGTGTCAGTATGAGTGTGGTAGTTTTAGTGTGTGCGTATACTCGCCCATTTGTGGTTGCAAGGTCCAATTCACAACTCCTGACTTCTCTTCACTGGTCGCTACTTGGTCCACTCCCTGCTTCATAAGCTTTATTGTGTGTTTGTGTACTCACCTAATTCACCTAATTGAACTCACCTAATTGTAGTTGGAGGGGTCTTCACTGATCGTTTCTGAGTCCTTTGTCTCCCTGCTCCATGAGCTTTATCATACCTCGTCTTAAAGCTATGTATGGTTCCTGCCTCCACTACATCACTTGCTAGACTATTCCACTTCCTGACTACTCTATGACTCATCTGAGTCTTCAACTTCTAATTGTAACCCCTTGTTTATGTGTCCCCTCTCTGGAACATCCAGTCTCTGTCCACTTTGTCTATTCCACGCAGTATTTTGTATGTCGTTATCATGTCTTCCCTAACCCTCCTGTCCTCCAGTGTCGTCAGGCCGATTTTCCTTAGCCTTTCTTCGTAGGACATTCCCCTTAGCTTTGGAACTAACCTTGTTGCAAACCTTTGCACTTTCTCTAATTTCTTGACGTGCTTGACCAGGTGTGGGTTCCAAACTGGTGCTGTATACTCAAGTATGGGCCTGACGTACACGGTGTACCACTGTACAGTGTCTTGAACGATTCCTTACTAAAGTATCGGAACGCTATTCTCAGGTTTTCCAGGCGCCCATATGCTGCAGCAGTTATCTGGTTGATGTGTGCTTCCGGAGATGTGCTCGGTGTTATACTCACCCCAAGATCTTTCTCCTTGAGCTAGGTTTGCAGTCTTTGGCCACCTAGCCCTGTCTTTCGAAGGTCTCCGATCTTTTGAAGTTTTTTCCTGTGATTCAGTAGCACCCTTCCCCCACCCTCTTACACTGAACTATAACGGAAACAAATATCAACCACAGTGTTCAAGTTAATTATTCCACAGATAGTACTTTGATCATCTTCGCTTTTCATCTCCTCAATAGATCTCTATCCTTCCTTAAAGTAAACTTCCTTTCACAGTTCTTTCCATCCATTACTATCCCTAAGGTGAGTAGGATACCCTTTCAAAATTCATTCTAAAAAAAAAAGTTATAATTCTTTCTCTGGCTGAGTCAAAGTGAGTGAAAACTAAACTTCCAAATTAGATTATGCAGACTGAGCATACATACGTCTCCCCCAGTCATGTTGTCATCCTTCTTATCCTCCTGAAGTGAAACCCATAAAGTGATACCATTGTTACCCAGATAACAAGTCCGGCTGAAACTGTGACCCACAAATAATCCTGCAGTGATAGTTCACTGTGGAAAAAAAACTACATGAAGCTATGTTACACTAAGCGACTTTTGAAGATGAGAGAGTTTCTCTTCTTACGAGAAAATCACCCGAGTGATTTTGTCGTAAATGTTCCTGTCTCCACGACAAGCACATATATTGACCCACAGAACCTTCACATTTCAGTGGCTCTCCGCCTTGCAGTCCTTATCCAAATTGAATACAAGCGTATTTTCTTCTAAGTGGAAGCTGACCAATATGGCATACATGACAAGAACTCTTGCAACTTGCAAAGTATGGCATGTTAGACACAATCAAATGAATGAGATTATCAAAAGAACTTTGCAACAGCCCATCGCTGAGATGGGAGTAAACAAAAACCATCGGTCCTTATTTCCCAGCAGCTCAACTACATCTGTCAGCTTTTCATTTGGGTTCATATTAGATCCCAAGAAGAACAGGTGACTGCTGGCGTAGAAATATACATGTGTTTATATCCTAGAAGACAGAATTAACTTCAGTGAGAGCTAGGAGCACGGCTTCAATACTAGCTCTAATATTTACCGGAAAAGAAGAAAGAAGTTTCTATATAAATTATAAAGTATCTCGATATCAACTAGCAGTCATGTGGTTTTTTTTTTATAAAAATTTGTTGCAATCTATGTCTCTTCCTTCCTATCGCTCTCCCTCCTTTGCTCCCTCCTAGACACCCTTCTTTGGTATTTCCTACCCACTGCTCAGCTACTCTCCCTTTCTCCCACCTCACTAACCTTCCCATGCCACCCCATCTTACTGCACGCCTCACCATCCCATCCCCATCACAATCAATTGTGATGGGGATGGGAACAGAAACCTACTTAATAATCCCTTACTCCACGATACCAAAGGAGGTGGTAAGAATGTATAACATTAATAACATGAAAGTAGCGAGTGAAGTTAATGTCAGATTCATGTACCTTAATCAAGAAGGATTTACAAACAATAGAGGAAAAGTAAAAGAGAGAGCATCGGAAGCAGTGTTAGATATCATCGTTGTCGCAGAGGTTAAATTAAACAATTAATTGCTCCCAGTAGAGTCCAGTTTCATGGTTTTTGAAGCACTACAACAGTTTAGCAATTCTGCGCTCTTATAAAAAAAAAGCTATGAGCAATAATTTCTGCATCAAATATGAAGCTGAATTATGGCAATTTGATTTGATCAGTTCCAGATTACTGTCATCAAAACTGCTTTAGTCATACTATAACAATATAATTCAAAAGTATATAGACCCAACAATATTATTTTATAACATATCTTCGTCTTGATATAAGACAAAGACTATAAATCACTGCACACTATAGTGAAATGTAGAAAGCAGCAGATATTTTGTACCCACAAGAGAGAAATCGGCAAATTACACAAGGTAAAAATTTGAATGCAAATAGTGTAAGACTATCCTCAAGGAAATAGACTGGTAATATATTTGAAAATGGGAATAAGTCACTCTGACTTTTTTGGGTTATCCTAGGTACTCTACACATATGCTGCTATGTATGATAATCTGTGTAACTGTATTTGTGTATACCTGAATAAACTTACTTATTTACTTACTTATGAGAGATAGTGGAAAATAAAAGGGCAAGTCTGAACCTGAAAGAATAAAAAGGCACAATACCGTGACTGGAACAAGGCACAAATAACCCACACATAAGGGGAAAGAAACTTGGGACGACATTAAAGGTCAAAATCTGATGAAAATGTTCTCATTACTTTCCTTCTCCTACATATGTACTCACACTTCGACATCGGTTGACAAATGAGGGATTTTTCCCTCTATTTCATTAGTTAGAGGTTGTAATTGAAGGTATGTAATGATCCACTATTGTAATGTACCTTTTTACACCACATGACCTGTTCCCAGCGGTTAGAAGCTTAGGGCTGGCTATTAACTATCTTCTAGTATTTTTCCTCATGTTATCTGCAAATTGTGAGGCCTACCCCACTCGACCCCATATGGGGTGGGGTGTAGGGGGGATTTGTGTGTGGTTGGCATCCCGCTTTCCTCTCTCAGGCACTCTGGCCGGTGCCTCCACACTACCATACTCTGAAAACTTACTCTACTTCTGTTGTTGCCTTTGCAATATTGCACAGCTCCCGATGATGCAATGAGAAGTGTGAAAGTACTTGAGCTAAAGATTTACACCCCCGTGGTAAGCAGATTGCTTGGGACTACACCTGTGCTGCCACAAGGGCAGACACCTACTTGCAATACTCCGTAATCGAAGGGGGTGGAGCTGCCAGCCACAGGAAGACCCAGAAGACCTGCAAATATAAAGGCCTTTCCCCTTGCTATAACTTCATCCCAATAGGGTCGAAGACCCTTGGAGCATGGGGCAAGTGTGCTCTAAAGTTTCTCAAAGAGCTGGGTGAAAAACTCATCATAGAAACCAAGGACCACATAGCTTCCTCTTTCAGTGATTCAGTGTTGCGATCCAGAGTGGAAATGCCTGCAGCATTCTGGGCACGCGGCCCACTGCCGGGGAGCTGGACGAAGTATTTGAGATGTAGCTCTGAGTTGTTATCTATGTTGTTTTACTCCCTATTGTATTCTTGTCAATGTATTTTGTCTTTAAATAAAGTTTATATATAATATATGGGGTGGTAGGAGAAAATTTTCAAACAGCTTCAGGGAGAACTTTGAGTTTTCCCTGAAGCAAGTTTATTCTTTTCTCTGAGGATGAAGGTCCCCAAGACAGTTCCAGAGGTGGTACCTCCCTATATTATATATATATATATATATATATATATATATATATATATATATATATATATATATATATATATATATATATATATAAATGATAATGTAAATGATAATGGGAGCCCTTTGATTGAACTTTGTATAGAAAGGGTTTAGTTATAGGTAATACATATTTTAAGAAAAAGAGGATAAATAAGTATACAAGATATGATGTAGGGCGTAATGACAGTAGTTTGTTGGACTATGTATTGGTAGATAAAAGACTGTTGAGTAGACTTCAGGATGTACATGTTTATAGAGGGCCACAGATATATCAGATCACTTTTTAGTTATAGCTACAGTGGGAGTAAAAGGTAGATGGGATACAAGGAAAATAGAATCAGTAAGTAAGAGAGGTGAAGGTTTATAAACTAAAGAGGAGGCAGTTAGGGTAAGATATAAACAACTATTGGAGGATAGATGGGCTAGTGAGAGTGTAGGCAATGGGGTTGAAAATGTATGGGATAGATTTAAAAATGTAGTATTAGAGTGTTCAGCAGAAGTTTGTGGTTACAGGCGAGTGGGTGCGGGAGGGAAGAGGAGCGATTGGTGGAATGATGATGTAAAGAGAGTAGTAAGGGAGAAAAAGTTAGCATATGAGAGGTTTTACAAAGTAGAAGTGATGCAAGGAGGGAAGAGTATATGGAGAGAAAAAGAGAGGTTAAAGAGTGGTGAAGCAATGTAAAAAGAGAGCAGATGAGAGAGTGGGTGAGATGTTATCAGCAAATTTTGTTGAAAATAAGAAAAGTTTTGGAATGAGATTAATAAGTTGAGGAAGCCTAGAGAACAAATGGATTTGACAGTTAAAAATAGGAGAGGAGATTATTAAATGGAGAGTTAAGTATCGGAAGATGGAGAGAATATTTTGAGGAGTTGTTAAATGTTGATGAAGACAGGAAGTTGTGATTTCGTGTGTAGGGCAAGGAGGAATAACATCTTGTAGGAGTGTGGAAGAGCCAGTTGTGAGTGTAGGGAAGTTCGTGAGGCAGTGGGTAGAATGAAAGGGGTAAGGCAGCTGGGATTGATGGGATAAAGATAGAAATGTTAAAAGCAGGTGGGGATATAGTTTTGGAGTGGTTGGTGCTATTATTTAATAAATGTATGGAAGAGGGTAAGGTACCTAGGGATTGGCAGAGAGCGTGTATTGTTCCTTTGTATAAAGGCAAAGGGACAAAAGAGAGTGCAAAAATTATAGGGGAATAAGTCTGTTGAGTGTACCTGGTAAAGTGTATGGTAGAGGTAATTGAAAGAATTAAGAGTAAGACAGAAAGTAGGATAGCAGATGAACAAGGGGCTTTAGGAAAGGTAGTGACATATTTCTTGCATTCACAAACTGTTTACCCCCCACAATATTTATTGTCATCCATTCTCTGTATTACTTCTTCCTTCACTGAAACTTTAATTTTCCATTTTCAAAATACAGTCCTCCCAGCCTCTAATTACACTGACTAACAATAGATTCTAACTAATTTTGGAGGCGATTAATTTAATTAAGATTTTAGTTTTTTCCAACACTTAAAGTTTCTCTGAAATAGAATAATAATAATAATAATAATAATAATAAAATATTGATATTCTGTAAGACAGTAATATAATATTGATAATATTTATGTATGTTTCTCTGTGATTTCTTCCTGTTTCTAATTTTTATCTCGTGTTATTTATTTATTATTATTATTATTATTATTATTATTATTATTATAATAATAATAATAATAATAATAATAATAATAATAATAATAATAATAATAATAATAATAATAATAATAATAATAATAATAATAATAATAATAATAATAGGTGAACAGTATTTGGATAAGGGTAAAGATGTTTTTGTGGCATTTATGGATTTGGAAAAGGCGTATGATAGGGTAGATAGGGGGGCAATGTGGCAGATGTTGCAGGTGTATGGAATAGGAGGAAGGTTACTGAAAGCAGTAAAGAATTTTTATGAGGATAGTGAGGCTCAGGTTAGAGTGTGTAGGAGGGAAGGGGACTATTTCCCAGTAAAAGTGGGCCTTAGACAAGGATGTGTGATGTCACCGTGGTTGTTCAATATATTTATAGATGGGGTTGTAAGAGAAGTGAATGCGAGGTCTTGGCAAGAGGTGTTGGGCTAAAATATAAAGAAGCAAATACAAAGTGGGAGTTGTCACAGTTGCTTTTTGCTGATGACACTGTCTTTTGGGAGATTCTGAAGAAGTTGCAGAGGTTGGTGGATGAATTTGGTAGGGTGTGTAAAAGAAGAAAATTGAAAGTGAATATAGGAAAGAGTAAGGTGATGAGGATAACAAAAGAATAGGTGACGAAAGATTGGATATCAGATTGGAGGGAGAGAGTATGGAGGAGATGAATGTATTCAGATATTTGGGAGTGGACATGTCGGCGGATGGGTCTATGAAGGATGAGGTGAATCATAGAATTGATGAGGGAAAAAGGGTGAGTGGAGCACTTCGAGTCTGTGGAGACAAAGAACCTTGTCCATGGAAGTAAAGAAGGAAATGTATGAGAGTATAGTTATACCAACGCTCTTATATGGGTGTGAAGCATGGGTGATGATTGTTTTCAACGAGGAGAAGGCTGGAGGCAGTGGAAATGTCATGTCTGAGGTCAATGTGTGGTGTGAATATAATGCAGAGAATTCGGAGTTTGGAAATTAGGAGGAGGTGCGGGATTGCAAAACGATTGTCCAGAGAGCTGAGGAGGGTTGTTGAGGTGGTTTGGACATGTAGAGAGAATGGAACGAGACAGAGTGACTTCGAGAGTGTATAAATCTGTAGTGGAGGGAAGGCGGGGTAGGGGTCGGCCTAGGAAAGGGTGGAGGGAGGGTAAAGGAGTTTTTGTGCGAGGGGCTTGGACTTCCAGCAAGCATGTGTGAGCGTATTTGATAGGAGTGAATGGAGGCATAGGTTTTAATACTTGACGTGCTGTTGGAGTGTGAGCAAAGTAACATTTATGAAGGGATTCAGGGAAACCGGCAGGCCGGACTTGAGTTCTGGAGATGGGAAGTACAGTGCCGGCACTCTGAAGGAGGAGTGTTAATGTTGCAGTTTTATAACTGTAGTGTAAAGCACCCTCTGGCAAGACAGGGATGGAGTGAATGATGATGAAAGTTTTCTTTTCGGGCCACCCTGCCTTGGTGGAATCGGCCGATGTGTTAATAAAAATAATATATATATATATATATATATATATATATATATATATATATATATATATATATATATATATATATATATATATTTTTTTTTATTAACACATCGGCCATTCCACCATATATATATATATATATATATATATATATATATATATATATATATATATATATATTCGTGCCGATTAGGTAAAACTGGTCAATTAGCAAGAACTCATCTAAAATTAAGTCCTTTCTAAAATTTTCTTTTATACGTTTAAAGATATATTTTTAATTTATGTTAATGTAAGAATTTATAATTTTGTACCAAGAAAACTTTGAAAACCTACCTAACCTTATTACAACAAGCGCAATTTAATTTAGCCTAACCCAACTAAATATATTTTAGATACGTTAACATTAATTTAATAATAAACAAACACAATGAAATATGTTTTTTCGTTATGTTCAGAATGATTTTGGCGAAATTATTGCATACACAAATTTTCACTTGTCTTATATGGGAAGGTGAGCGTTGCTATTTAATCCAAAATCGCAAGTTTTACCTAATCGGCACGACATATATATATATATATATATATATATATATATATATATATATATATATATATATATATATATATATATATATATTAATAAAAAAAAAAAGTGAATATAGGAAAGAGTAAGGTGATGAGGATAACAAAAAACTTAGATAATGGAAGATTGGATATCAGATTGGAGGGAGAGAGTATGGATGAGGTGAATATGTTCAGATATTTGGGAGTGGATGTGTCAGCAGATGGGTCTATGAAGGATGAGGTGAATCATAGAATTAACGAGGTGAAAAATGTGAATGGTGCACTGAGGAGCTTGTGGAGGCAGAGAACTTTATCCATGAAAGCAAAGAGGGAATGTATGAGAGTATAGTTATACCAACACTCTTGTATGGGTGTGAGACATGGGTTGTGAATGTTGCAACAAGGAGAAGGCTGGAAAGGGCAGTGGAGATGTCATGTCTGAGGCAATTTGTGGTGTGAATATAATGCAGAGAATCCGTAGTTTGGAGATTAGGAGAACGTGTGGGATTACAAAACTATTATCCAGAGGGATGAGGAGGGGTTATTGAGATGGTTTATACATATAGAGAGGATGGAACAAAAGAGAATGACTTCGAGGGTGTATAAATCTGTAGTGGAGGGAAGGCGGGGTAGGGGTCGCTTAGAAAAGGTTGACGGGAGGGGGTAAAGAAGGTTTTGTGTGCGAGGGGCTTAGACTTCCAGCAAGCGTGCATGAGCGTGCTAGATAGGAGTGAATGGAGACAAAAGATTTTTAAGACTTTACGTGCTGTTGGAGTGTAAGCAAGTTAACATTTATAAAGGGTTTCAGGGAAACCGGCAGGCCGGACTTGTTTCCTGGAGATGGGAAGTACAGTGTCTGCACTCTGAAGGAGGGGTGTTAATATTGCAGTTTTGTAGCTGTAGTGTAAGCACGCCTCTGGCAAGACGGTGATGGAGTGAATGATGATGAAAGTTTTTCTTTGTCGGGCCACCCTGCCTTGGTGGGAAACGGCCGATGTGCTAATAAAAAAAAAAATATGTATTATACATTATTCAAAATTCAGAAGGGATGCTGCTCTTCAAGCAATTTCTAGACACTTCCCTTCCCTCTATCCCTGCATAGAATCATTTATAGTGTGACTTCTAAACTATTGTTTGGGGACCATGAAATTGACTCGTGAGAGGGTCTGCAACAGGGAGGACCTACTCGCCCTCTTTCTATTCTGTCTGGTCATCAAGAAAGTCACAGAAGAGCTCTCCAGTGAGCTCAATATCTGGTTCTTGGATGATTGTATCCTAGCTGGCATTACAGAATCTCTCCTATAGGACATCAGAAAAATTAAAGACATGGGAGAGAGCCTGGGCCTATCTTTAAACCCCACCAAATGTGAAATACTTTTTACCAATAGACAGATGATCATGAATATTAGTGCTGTTTTACCAGGAACACGAGCCATTTATAAAGCAAAAGCACTCTCCCTGGAGCTCCTCTTGGGCCCAATGCCGTCGATTCGATCCTAGAAAAAAAAATCTCAGACCTCAGGACGATGGAAGGCAGGATGAAAGACATCGATACACATGATGCCTTCTACCTACTCACCAGGTGCCTGTCAATCCCAAAACTTACATACGTCCTGAGATGCTCCCCAGCCTTCAGCAGTCCGAAACTCAAGAAATATGACTCTCTCCTTAAGACCATGCTAGTCAGTCAGGCTTTGGGTGGCTGGGAGTACGCAAATCCTCCCAGATTGCCCTACCAGCTTTCCTATCCTCTTCCATAGCATCAAATGAGTTAATAAAACAAATTCTTCCGGACAACCTCAGTGACTCAGCAGGAATACAGGGCTCTAGCTACGCCTGTGCCATCACTGAATGGGAGACTCTTGCTGCTCCAGCACCAAAACCTAGCGCAGCACTGTCCTACAAACAGTCAAGTTGGAATGGCCCCATCGCTGAAAAGGTGCTTGTCAACATGCTTAGGGCTGTAACATCAGACAGGGAGACTGCCCGTCTCCAATTTGTGAGT
The DNA here is from genome assembly GCA_009830355.1 of Cherax destructor. Classification (NCBI taxonomy): domain Eukaryota; kingdom Metazoa; phylum Arthropoda; class Malacostraca; order Decapoda; family Parastacidae; genus Cherax; species Cherax destructor. The sequence goes on from WNWK01001792.1 coordinate 174,366, forward strand.
GCACGTCACTCCGGGGATTTCCTCCAAATAGTTCCCATTTCGGCAATGGGAACAGGACTCGACACTAATTTGAATCCATTATTGCGGGTTCTCTCTTGGAGAGATATCCTCAAGACCTTATTTATATCCCCTTTGTTAATACCCATTTTCCACTTGTATACCTCTATCATGTCTCCCCTCATTCTTCGTTTTACAAGTGAATGTAATTTCAGGGTCTTCAATCTTTCTTCAGTGGCTCTCCGCCCTGCTGCCCCAATTCACACGGAATATACGTGTATTTGCCATAATGAAATAATTTGCCATTACATGCCTTCAGCATTCTATGGAGAGGGAGCATGGACACACGGGGCATCCCACACTCACTAAAAACAAAAGACACGCCCCACTCTACAAAGGTGGCAGTAAACAATTGCAAAAAACTACAGACTGGTAGCGCTAACATCCCATATCATAAAAATCTTTGAAAGGGTTTTAAGAAGCAAGATCGCCAACCACCTAGATACCCATCAACTACACAACCCAGGGCAACACGGGTTTAGAGCAGGTCGCTCCTGCCTGTCCCAGCTACTGAACCACTATGACTAGGTCCTGGATGTTGTACAGGATAAACAAAATACAGATGTATTATACGCAGATTTGGCAAAAGCCTTCGACAAGTGTGACCATGGTGTAATAGCACACAAAATGTGTGATAAAGGAATAACAGGAAAAGTTGGTAGATGGATCTATAACTTCCTGACAAATAGAACACAAAGAGTAATAGTAAACAGAGTAAAGTCTGAGGCAGCCACGGCGAAAAGCTCTGTTCCACAAGGCACAGTACTCGCTCCCATCCTGTTACTCATCCTCATATCTGACATAGATAGAGTTGTAAGTCATAGCTCCTTGTGTTCCTTTGCGGATGACACCCGAATTGCCATGGCAGTGTCCTCCATCGAAGACACCGCAAGACATCAACCAGATCTTCAAAGGGGCCACTCAAAACAATATGAAGTTCAATGAAGAGAAATTTCAACTACTCAGATACAGAAAACTTGAGGAAATTCTGACAATACAATAGAGCGAAAAACTATTGTGAATGACCTGGGAGTGATAATGTCAGAGGATTTCGCATTCAAAGACCACAATGTATCTACCAAATCTGCTAGAAAAATGATAGGATGGATAATGAGAACCTTCAAAACTTGAGACGCCTAGCCCATAATGATTCTCTTCAAACCGCTTGTTCTCTCTAGACTGGAATACTGCCGTACACTAACTGCCCCTTTCAAGGCAGGCGAAATTACTGACCTGGAGAGTGTACAAAGAACTTCACGGCACACGTAAGTACGATAAAGCCCCTAAATTACTGGGAACGGTTGAAGGCCCTTGATCTGTATTCCCTGGAACGCAGGCGAGAGAGATACATGATAATATACACTTGGAAAATCCTTGAGAGATTAGTACCAAACTTGCACACGAAAATCACTCACTATGAAAGCAAAAGACTCTGCATGAGATGCAACATTCCCCCATTGAAAAGCAGGGGCGCCACAAGTACACTGAGAAACAAAACAATAAGTTTCAGGAGCCCAAGACTGTTCAGCTGCCTCCCAGCATACATAAGGGGGATTACCAATAGACTCCTGGCTGTCTTCACGAAGGCACTGGACAGGCACCTAAAGTCAGTACCTGACCAGCCGAACTGTGGTTCGTACGTCAGTTTGCGTGCGTCCAGCAGTAACAGCCTGGTTGATCAGACCCTGATCCACCACGAGACCTGGTCTCAGACCGAGCCGCGGGGGCGTTGACCACCGAAACCCTCTCCAGGTATACTCCAGGTATACACCTTGAAACCTAGAGTTTATATTTTATATCTTTTATTTTTTTCCAGTGTTATTTTTTCTTCAACATTCTGTTTAAAATTCTCTATAATCCTCCTAGAAAGAGTCTGATTCTATTTTTTTTAAATTGAATTTTCATAAAACGGATAAAAAAAATGGCAAATTCTCACCCAAATTAATGTAAGTTTACTTCTAAAATTGATAGTTACTTAATAAACTTTGCCACTGGAAGGGAGTGGCAAACTCTGTTTTAAGAAACCCACTAATGGAAAAAGTTTGAAACCGGTTAGAAAAGGTGTTCTTCAGTAATAAATCTGATTCAAATGATTCCAAGTATTTTATCTATTTCAATAACATATCAGATTTGCACCTACTGGCACCAAATTTACGAGGTATTATCCTTCTTACAGACTGATTGAATTTCTATTAATATTTTGATGCTAATCAGAAGAAGCATTCAATATTACTATTTATTTAATAAATCTGACAAACTGATACTCATGCCATCCAGTAGCATCATAAGTTCTCCCAATGTTATTCAGTTGTTATTCATTATGCTCATTTCTCGGTCTTTCACATTGAGGGAGGTCTGCAGTCTCCCGCAAATCTGTACTCCGTGTCTGGTTTTCTTACCTGTTTTGAGTCTTCATAACAGCTCATTTGTGTACAGGAAACCACACCAGAGGTAAAAGTTTGAAGCTAATATAAAAATGATTGTCCAGTTAAGTCCCGGAATTATTTTATTTTATTTACTATTTTATTTCATTAACAAATTTACAAATAAGCGAAGGAAAATTAGTAATTACAATTCTAGCTTAAGATGCATCAGCAATTAAATACTGAACCTTTAAGAAGAGGTAAATTGAAAATTATTTAACGTGAATTGATGGGTATAAAAATTTCACAAATGAAATTGTCAGATTTACAACACATACCTGAATTTTTGCCTCCGCCGTCGTCGAATATTTCTGGCACCTCTGTCGAGGGTTAGAAGCTACGCCACTGAGGATTTTGGAAGTTACCTGGGCCAAGATGCTGGGAATGGATTCAACAAGTTTGGTCATAGGGCTCGTGAACATGCAGTTGTTCCAAGAATTTCGTCGATTGGATTAGGAGTTCCCCAGTTATGAGCGAAGTAAAATCGAAAAGTTGAAGGGAGAAGAAAACAAAGGAATTCAGGCAACGTCTTAAGGTACCCCACCAGGGATACTTCAGTATACATCATATAACCATAATAAAAATGTTTCACATTATGTATGAATGAAGTGAGTGCGCGAGGCAGATAAAGGGAAAACGGCATGAAGAGGGAGAAAGAGAATGACAGGAAGAGGGAGAGAGCTGATAACTTAGGAACTGAAATGATTAAGAGATAATATTGGAGGACGAATGAGAGAAATAAATGAAGGGACGAGACAGTGAGAGAGAGAGAGAAAGAAAGAGAGAGAGAAAAAGAGGGAGAGAGAGAGAGAGAGAAAGAAAATAATAATAATAATAATAATAATAATAATAATAATAATAATAATAATAATAATTATTATTATTATTATTATTATTATTATTATTATTATTATTATTATTATTATTATTATTATTATTATTATTATTATTATTATTATTATTTCAATAATAATCAATTTAAATACAAGAAATTCATAATAATAATAATCTGTCTCTCGGTTTACAAGTAACTAAGAACTTTTTTCAGTGTGTCAGAAACCCACATAACACTACAATAGTGTTGGTAAACTCACGAAACTCTGCAATACTGTTGGTATTCCCATATAACTTTACGATAGTGTTGGTAAATCTACATAACTGTAGAATATGGTAGAACTAGGTGATGAACAATTGTATCAGAGCCGACGTTGGCTCTGTGACGCACAGCGGCGTCTGTGAACTTAAACTCTGTAGAAGATGGGTGAGAAAGACTCTTCAGGTGAGCATATTGCATGGCATATACCCCGAGGCTTTTATTAGTCGGATGAATTCTTCGGGCAAATCTAAAAGAAGCCTCAAGGAATTTTAAGAGACATTACAGCCTCTTTGTACAACATATATTAGGCCAATGTTGGAATGTTCATTCATCACCACCACGGAACCCACACATAAAAATGCATGTTACGAATCTGTAGAAATTGCAAAAAAAAAAAATGAACTTGGCTTGTTCTAGAGCGCCATTGGAGGGCAGAATACCCTGGTAACGTAAGATAATATGCAAAATATTCAGAGTAATTTATAGTGTTGACAAGGACAGGATCGTTGAGAGACAACGAAGGTACTCACTGGAAGAGTTACAGAAACAGAAAAGCTGCAGAGACGTCAAGAAGTAATATATACATTTTCAGGGTTGTTAGGTAAGTAGTAGAATGACCTCGACGAAGAAGTGAGTGATAGAGGGAAGACCCGTACATAGTCTAAAGAAAAGATACGTTAGGACCCATGAGCATACGTAGGAGAAATTTTTACCAAGTGGCAAATTGAGAGGTGGGGCCTGAAGCTAAGACTTGACAAATGCAGATGCGTACACATAGGTGAGTACAAACTCACACAGACACACAGACAGACACAGACAGACATACAGACACACACACACACACACACACACACACACACACACACACACATACACACACACACACACACACATACACACACACACACACACACACTTACTGGAGTTTCAGGACAGGGTAACAGAAGTAAGACAAGAGAGAGAGAGGGGTGGGTAGATTGCATTTTCTTAGACTGCAAGGTTTTCCACACAGCTCCACACAAGAGATTAGGGCAAAAGCTAGAGGATCAGGCACTGCAATGGATCAGAAAATACCTCACAGGGAGGCAACAACGAGTCATAGAACGCGACGAGGTGTCATTGTGGGCGCCTATGGCGAGCGGGGTTCCACAGGAGTCAGTTCTAGGACCAGTGCTGTTTCTAGTATGCGAATGACATGCCGGAAGGGATAGACTCAGAAGTGTCACTGTTTGCAGATGATGTGAAGTTAATGCTGGACCAGGCTGCAACCTGGTCCAGCAAGTGGCTTCTGGAATTTAACCCTACCAAATGCAACGTTACGAAGATCGGGGAAGGGCAAAGAAGACCACAGACAGAGTACAGGCTAGGGGGCCAAAAACTGCAAACCTCACTCAAGAAAAGGATCTTGGGGTGAGTATAATTCCGAGAACATCTCCTGAAGCGCACATCAATCAGATAACTGCTGCAGCATATATATTTAATAAATCTGACAAACTGATACTCATGCCATCCAGTAGTATCATAAGTTCTCCCAATGTTATTCAGTTGTTATTCCAATACCTCAATAAGGTATTGAGGTATTGTTCCAATACCTCAATAAGGAATCGTTCAAGACTCTGTACACCGTGTACGTCAGGCCTATATTGGAGTATACAGCAACAGTGTGGAACCCACATCTGGTCAAGCACATCAAAAAATTAGAGAAAGTGCAAAAGTTTGCAACAAGACTAGTTCCAGAGCTAAAGGAAATATCCTACGAAGAAAGGCTACGGAAAATCGACCTGATGACACTGGAGGACATTAAGAATAGGAGGACATGATAACGACATATAAAATACTGAGAGCAATTGACAAGGTAGACAGAGACTGTATGTTCCAGAGATGGGACAGAAGGATGTCAGGAAGTATTTCTTCAGCCATAGAGTTGTCAGGAATTGGAGCAATCCGGAGAGTGATGTAGTTGAGTCAGGATCCATGCATAGCTTTAAGAAGATGGAACAGGGAGAAAGAGGACCTAGTAGCGACCAGTGACGATGAGAGGCCAGAAGCTATGACTCGACCCCTGCAACTACAATTAGGTGAGTACAATTTAGTGAGTACACAAACACATACTCATCCCCGTGCATCATAGCACTCACGGAGACAAATCTCACAGTGTCATCAGCAAAAAGCAACTGTGACAACGCCCACTTTGTATTTGATTCTTTATATTTTAACCCCACACCTCTTGCCAAGACCCTCGCATTCACTTCTCTTACAACCCCATCCATAAATATATTGAACAACCACGGTGACATCACACATCCTTGTCTAAGGCAAACTTTTACTGGGAAAAAGTTCCCCACCCTTCTACACACTCTAACCTGAGCCTCACTATCCTCATTAAAACTCTTCACTGCTTTCAGTAACCTACCTCCTATTCCATACATCTGCAACATCTGCCACATTGCCCTCCTATCCACCCTGTCATACGCCTTTTCCAAATCCATAAATGCCACAAACACCTCTTTACCCTCATCTAAATACTGTTCAGCTATATGTTTCACTGTAAACACTTGGTCTACACACACCCTACCTTTCCTAAAACATCCTTGTTCATCTGCTATCCTGCTTTCCGTCTTGCTCTTAATTCTTTCAATAATAACTCTACCATACACTTTACCAGGTATACTGAACAGACTTATTCCCCTATAATTTTTGCACTCTCTTTTGTTCCCTTTGCCTTTATACAAAGGAACTATGTACGCTCTCTGCCAATCCCTAGTTACCTTACCCTCTGCCATACATTTATTAAATATTAGCACCAACCACTCCAAAACTATATATCCACCTGCTTTTAACATTTCTATCTTTATCCCATCAATCCCAGCTGCCTTACCCCCTTTCATTTTACCCATTGCCCCACGAACTTCCCCACACTCACAACTCGCTCTTCCACACTCCTACAAGATATTCCTCCTTACCCTATAAACGAAATCACAGCTTCCGTATCTTCATCAACATTTAGCAATTCCTCAAAATATTCCATCCATCTTCCCGCTACCTCTAACTCTCCATTTAATAACGCTCCTCTCCTATTTTTAGCTCTCAAATCCATTCGTTCCCTAGGGTTCCTCAACTTATTAATCTCACTCCAAAACATTTTCTTATTTTCATTAAAATTCGTTGATAACATTTCACCCACTCTCTCATTTGTTTTCTTTTTACATTGCTTCACCACTCTCTTAACCTTTCTTTTTCTCTCCATATACTCTTCTCTCCTTGCATCACTTCTACTTTGTAAAAACCTCTCATATGCTAACTTTTTCTCCCTTACTACTCTCTTTACATCATCATTCCACCAATCGCTCTTCTTCCCTCCCGCACCCACTTTCCTATAACCACAAACTTCTGCTGAACACTCTAACACTACATTCTTTAACCTACCTCATACATCTTCGACCTCATTGCCTACACTCTCACTAGCCCATCTATCCTCCAATAGTTGTTTATATCTTACCCTAACTGCCTCCTCTTTTAGTTTATAAACCTTCACCTCTCTCTTATTTACTGCTTCTATTTTCCTTGTATCCCATCTACCTTTTACTCTCACTGTAGCTACAACTAAAAAGTGATCTGATATATCTGTGGCCCCTCTATAAACATGCACATCCTGACGTCTACTCAACAGTCTTTTATCATCCAATACGTAGTCAAACAAACTACTGTTATTACTCCCTTCATCATATATTGTATACTTATTTATCCTCTTTTTCTTAAAATATGTATTGGCTATAACTAAACCCCTTTCTATACAAAGTTCAATTAAAGAGCTCTCATTGTCATTTACACCTGACACCCCAAACTTACCTACCACACCCTTTCTAAATGTTTTTCGTACTTTAGCATTTAGGTCCCCTACCACAATTACCCTATCACTTGGTTCAAAAAGTTCCTATACATTCGCTTAACATCTCCCAATATCTCTCTCTCTCCTCTACACTCCTCTCTCTCCAGGTACATACACGCTTACCTTTTATACATATATATATATATATATATATATATATATATATATATATATATATATATATATATATATATATATATATATATATATACAAATTTATTTCAAGACAAAATACAATGGAGTAACATATAACAATCAGATACATGTCAAATACTGTCCAACTCCGGCAGGGGGTGCCCAGAATACTGCAGGTTTTCCCTTGTCAACATAGTTTGAGAAGCTATCGCCCTGTTCTTGGTTTAAGATGGTTCCACCCAGCTCCTTAGCTCAGCACCTTGTCCCATGCTCAGGCCCGACTATTGGGTAAGATAGCAGGAAGATTTCTTGCTCTTCTACTCCTCTACTCCACCCTAGGAGATAGTGTATATATATATATATATATATATATATATATATATATATATATATATATATATATATATATATATATATATATATATATATATATATATAAATCTTCTTCTTTCTTTCAACACGTCGGCCGTTTCCACCGAAGGTGGCCCAAAATGAAAACGAAAGTTTCCATTTTACATTTAGTAATATATACAGGAAAGGGGTTACTAGCCCTTGCTCCTTACATTTAGTCGCTCTTACGAACGCATGGCTTACGGAGGAAGAATTCTGCTCCACTTCCCATGGAGTATATATATATATATATATATATATATATATATATATATATATATATATATAAGATACCACTATGAAAATAGAGGAATTCCAAGCGAATTCCTTTATTTCATAGTTGTCTATTTTGATATCACCTGTTTACTGTGATCTTTGATATATATATATATATATATATATATATATATATATATATATATATATATATATATATATATATTGATATTTGGTAACTTCATTACTCCTGCCTTCAGGTCTATTATTGTGATTGGGATTGTGTCATCTTTTGCAATGATACAGGCAAAAACATTTCGTACTATTAATAATAATAATAATAATAATAATAATAATAATAATATAATTATAGTAATTATAATAATAATAGTAATAATAATAATATGAATAATAATTATGATAATAATAATAATAACTTAGTACGTTAAGAACAAAACAATCACTGACTATCGCAGTCTATCCTAGGGAAAAATAATTCACAATATACACATGGTGAAGACCAGCCCAGGTAGATACTTATGATGAATTATTTCATCTTTAACATAATGGGGAATCGCATTGTTTTCCTTGTGATGTACAGGAACACATGTAGACCGTCACTGTTATGATGTGTCTGAGATGGCTATAGTTGCTCTTACTTAAATCGTAATCCATAAGATATTTTTGAACAAAGTATAGGGGGTGAAAAATAATGTTAAAAATTTAGCTTTGCACTGACGATCCTGGCTACCCCTGAGAACGATATATTGAGCAACTTAAGTTAATTTCGTTCTCAGCCTTATAAAATACAACCTTCAGAAGCAGCATGCTAGAGATATATATGTCACACAGATGTTACACAACCACTGCATTCTGGGAACATTGGATATGCAGAGCCTTGCTTAATTATTTGCTGAAAGTGTGGGAAATATTCAATATTCTTATTACTAAAACATTTACTCTGACGAAATGTCAAGAGAATGGAATGTTATATGTCCGTAATGGTGTTCAAATTTTAGAAATTTTTGCTTTAAAATATATATAAAAAATGAGTATTTTTTCTAAAACATTGCTAATCTTCTGATTATTATTATTATTATTATTAGTATTATTAGTATTATTATTATTATTATTATTATTATTATTATTATTATTATTATTATTATTATTATTATTAAGTTAATAAATTGAACTATAGTAATAAACACATTTATTGATGTTCATAGTCGGGTTAACACTTAGTCCATTGACTGAGGGAATTCTCTTTATTACAAACTCAACATCATGTTGTATGTTTGATCAGATACACACTTCCATTTGGTGCGGGAGTAGAGAATTAATAGTCTATTTGATTAGAGACTAAGATCCCTTCAGACTTGGACCTGTGAAATTGTTATAACAAGCCGTCATCAAACGTTAAGCTAAATTACAGAAATCAAAGACTGATCTAGGGAAATTAATATTTATAAGATATCAGCAACAGTTTAAAGTTAATTAAGTAATTTAATTGCATATAAAATCCATTATGAGATATTAAATCATTGGACCTGAGGAGCTCAAGTTCTGGTAACACGTTTAAGAAAATAAACTATTTATTTAATTAATCTTATTAAGAATATATGTATGATTAAGTTATAGGTTGCTAATAGATTGTGTTGATGCAAAGTTTGTGTTTAAATAACAAAAAAAAAGGCACAATACCGTGACTGGAACAATTCACAAATATTGTTTGTTTTTAATGAGGAGTTTTACAAGTTTGGTATGGCAATGGGATATCCTGTGTCACCTGTCTTTAGCAATTTGTGCAATGCATATTTTGTAACAACATTGCTCAACAATATCCTTCCCAAAAGTGCTATGTGGTACACAAAACTTGAGGATGTGTTGTGCCTAATGAATGTAGATATAAATAATTTCCTTGTTGAATTAAATAGTTTGGTTCATTCCTTAAATTTTGTTGTTGAGTTTAAACATAATAACTCATTGCCTTTAATTTAGATGTCTTAATTATTAAGGGAAATCATTATTTTATATTAAAAATGTACAGAATGTTAAGAAAATAACTGTTCTACACATGATGACAGTGATCTTTTTCTATTTTCATTCACGTTCTTGAGAGCTTTGTGTATATGCAGCCCAGAGTTCATATATGAGGAAATCTTGAAAATTTATGCAATAGCTTACGATCTAAAATACCTCAAATACTTAATTAATAACTGCTTTAAAATTTACGTTGGTTCTCTCTCGCCATGAAAACCTTCTTGATATATCTTCTCTACTTAAGAACTTTAAAATCAAAGTAGTATTTAAAAATCTTGATACAGTAAGAAAAAATCTGATTAGAAATTCCGCCAAAAAATTATGATGACTGTGTCTAAAAGATTCCTTGTAAATATATAATAACATTTATTACGGGCAAACTCGAAAAAGCCTTGAACTAAGACTGCAAAAACATAAATATAGCATTAAAAATAGGCAAGAGTCTAATACTCTGTTTATTCTTGTATGAGATTTCAACCTCCTAATTGCTTTTCAAAAGACTGAGAAAATTGTATTTAGCGCGTCAATGGTTGATATAAATATAACTGAATCAAGCTTAGTAAAAAATAGTATTGATTTTAATATGAATAATAATTTAGGGTTATCAAATTAGATTAATTTATAATTAATAAAATTTAGAAAAAAATGAGCACAAACCAATGACTGAATAATTTTATGGAAATATGTGCTAGGTATTTCACATGATTGCCACTGCCAGGAAGAAATTAAAATAATGCAGCATAAGAAATTACACACTTGACAGTACTCAAACAGGACAGAACAAGCAGTGTCATGGAATGTAACTATGAGATAGTAATTATTGATTAACTAGGAACGTATCAACAAAGCAATATATTACTTTAAATTGTTCACACTGGTGTCATAATATTATAAGAACACTCGCCGCAATTCAAGTCAACAAATTAGATAATAGGCCTACGGAAATAGTTTCAATAGGCAGCCGGGACAGTGACAATAATGAAATAGTAATTAGATAAATGTAATACTTTTCCCAGCAAGTATTCAATATTAGCTAAAAAATAATATACACTCATAGACGTATACACCAGTTGAAAATCCATGAGAGTCAGATTGCCCTAAACACACCTAAAATATCACCTGCCTACGATAACAACAAAAGACTAAGACTTTGTCTCAAGTGTTCGAACACTATGAGACAGATAACAGTTATGACTCATCCTCTATTGATAGTTTTTCATCTCAAAGAAGATAAATGGAATCAGAAGTTTCGTAATTCACTGAATTTGTTTTAAGACTAATTTAATCGTTTTTACACAAGTATAAAACATTCATTTTTCGATCTAATTTCACACAGGCAGAATGTGACACTAGGTATTGAGTAATATCAGCACTTCAATAAGAGAGAGAGGACGAACGTAATTTAAGCATCGTTTTTAATTAAATAAAATTCTCTCCAAACCACTCAGAAACAATTGATCAGCAGAAACCTTGCTTCCAGTACTGTGTTAGCATACGTGGTCACATGGCTACACATGATATCACATAATGCGTATAGGTTTATAACGTAACAGTCATGTTATGTTACATTTACGCTGCAATCATGTCCAGAAGGAGTACAGAAGTTTCAGCATCATATATACAATAATAATGACAATAATAAAACAATAATGATAAAAATGGTAATTGATAATATTAATGGTGATAAATTAATAATAATAGTGATGTATTAATAATAGATGATAATAATAATAGAGAATTATGCATTTCTCATGACATGTACCCTAAGCTACTCTTTAGTTTTGTGTAGTGGGTCATTTGAATAATGCTAAACATCAGGGTAGACTGCCTCTAACCCAACAGGAAGTGAAAAAATCGTGTCTCTCTTTATGGTAACGACAGAATGTTTGGCTCCAGCATTTAGTGGTATGGGGAACTGACATAGGAATGTCTTCCTCATAAACGAACATACAAATATGTAGTAATTTAATTTATCAATGATAATTAGCTAAATAATTCACGAAATATTAAGTCTAATGAATGTTTTGCATCACTACTAAGGAATCAGGGCCTTTTCTAAGGCCCTGATTCCTTAGTATGAATGATAAACAAAACATTAATGTGCACGGGGCACCTAACATTCAATGGACCTTGAAGTAAGAATTATAAATTACCGTTTTCAAAATGACTGATCCTCATAACGAATTTCTGTCCAGTGATGGATTTTTATAAATCTTTGAGGTTAACGTACACGGTGTTCGACCAATGAAATCCTGGAGAGGTATGTGAAGCATGCAGCATATCCTGACGCATCACTGGATAGTGAATGTGCATAATCAGCCAGAAATCATCCTTAGAGGCAACTTCAGATAAAGAAAAAAATGGCCGGAAGTGCATCCGGGAAATAGTACTGATCGTAAGTGATATACTCGTAATTAACAAGAGACTTGGGTTGATAGGGGGTAGGGATTTGGTTTATCAATTGAACAACTAGTGTTACAAGACGTACACAGTAAAAATAGCGCTTGCCAGTAAACGTAAATAAGCTACGGACAAGGATTCTACTGAAACTAAAGATCTGTTTCTATGAAGTGCTCGATCAAAATTCACTTACCGGCCATAACCAACTGATCAATGTGAAGTTCACAGTAAGATGGCTAATCTGTGGTTTCTGTGAAGCAGAAACAAGTCATAAAAGTATCTCATTTCAGAAACGAACAGAGTCTAATCGTTCTTCCTAGACAAGTGCATTCATTCATGATGAAATTTACAAGAGATCTTGTGATTTACAGGACATGAATTCAGTTGTCTGAGCAGATTTATGTTCTCATAAATATTGTGTGAATATATAGGTACTTCTGAATGAACGTACAAGCACTGAAGTGTACAAAAACGATCAGTCTAATACCAATACATCTGTCGGCGTTTAGATTCACATTCACAAGATTTCTTATCACCAGAGGTCCGTGACTATAATCAAAGAAGGCAACTACATCTTGTTAGATAAGAGGACACACGTGCAATTAATGCGACATTTTTATTGTGGCAACGTTTCGCTGTTCAAGAGCTTTGACAAAGCTCCTGGAGAGCGAAACGTTGGCACAATCAAAATGTCGCACATATATCATTTTACCCAACATATTGTCGGTGCTTCTACAAACATTATTTCTATCTGGCCTTGATAACATGTATTAAACAGGTTTTCTCAAAATTAAACAATGTTGCAAAAATCCTTAAAAGAGGTTTTGGGACTGGTTCAGAATTCGAGGTTGCTTTGAGATCAATAGCATCACACTAACGACCGTAAAAGAATGACTGCCGTATTAATTCGGCAGTCTTTTTGATGGGATCAATTGGACGGATGGTCTCAGTCATTTTCTCATCTGTTCTTTTGTTCCTAAAGAACATCAATGATATATACAGCTGTTAGTTATTAATGAGAAGCATCTTAACCTTTCGATTACATGATTTTCCGAGTCGAATTCCTTGACATAACTGAGTTCATATATCTTATCATTTTTTTAAATAAGTCTCAGTGAGTTATATAGTGCTCATCCAAGCTTCCGGTTTGCAAGAAATGGATTCATTGATTTTGCACAGACTTTAAGAATATGTAAGACTTCCCTGAACACTTGAGTTTATACGCATCTTCTGGTGTAAATTTCATCTTGTATGAACGCACTTGCCTTTGAAATTTGTTCACCTTTGTTCTAAAATGCTACACTCTTAAATGACTCCTTTCTGCTTCACAGAACCACAGATTTTACACCTTTGATTGCAAAGTTCTCACTGATCAGTTGGCTTTGGCCGGAGATTGCATTTTGATCAATATTGAATTGACACAAGCTTTCCTTTTACCAGATTTATTGTCTGTAGCTTCTATTCTCTTACTGGAAAGCGTCTTCTAAATTTTTGTAATTCTTCTAATACTGGTTCTTCTTTTCATAATCAAAATCATATCCGCTAAGTCACTTGTTAACTATATATCGAGTATATTACTTTTGATCAGTGCTGCATTACGGATGCTCTTCCGGCCATTTTCTGTATGTAAAATTGCTTTATAGGCAATGTTAGGTACTTAAAAGGGCTTTATAGGCAATGGTAGGTACCTAAAATTGCTTTATATGCAATGTTAGGAACTTAAAATTGTTTTATAGGCAATGTTAGGTACCTAAAATTACTTTATAGGCAATGTTAGGAACCTTCATAGGCAATTTAAGGTACCTAAAATTGCCTATAAATCAATTTTAGGTCCATCATCTTAGTTGTAGAACACTTTACAGGCTAACCTCAAAGATAAGAGAAAATCTGCCATTGAACGTGAATATTAATAAGGATCAGACGTTTTAAAGACACATAAATTTACAATTTATACATCAAGGCCCATTGAATTTTTGGTGCTTAAATGTGGATCGTGTGTCAATCACGAAGCATCTTCCGTAGGATGTAGAATGTTCAACAGACTTATTTATGGTTGTTATAAACATGTAAAAATTTCCTTTTATAGTGGTTAATAGAACAAATATTTTGATTGTTCAACCATGTTTCTGTTTTTACTTATAAGAAACATTTTGTTATTTTAACTCCCATTCCGCTAAATATTGGAGCCAACATTTCTCTGGCGACCATGAAGAAAGAAGCCGTTGTCTCACTTGCTGCCCACTTAAGGAAGTCAGCCCTAAGTTTTCTCGTTATTGAAATGACTCTCTATGAAAAACTGAAGAGTAACTTACGTACATTTTATGCACACGGAAACCGATGCATTAAATAGTAGTAACTAATGCATTAAATAGTAGTTCTCGAGCTGAAGGCTGCCAACTTTATGGATGTACCTTCCTCAGCCTCCTTCCTAACAAAAGCTGACTGGATACTTTTCCAAAGCTACATTCGTCTTACCCGGCAGAATGAGGGGAAATAGTTTCTTGTTGATTTCTCCTGTGTTCTGAGCAACGTGTATCTATTGTCTCCATCTCCAACTTTAGCAGCCAACCCTCAGATATTCCTCGAATTTACAGGCATCGAGGTTCTGTGTCCTCTCTTTCTCTCACTTCCTGCTAGACACTCGTGAAAGATTCATTACAGTCTCCTGTCTTGATCTGCACTCTGCTGAATTATTCTTCAAAATATTTTTTTACGCACCCACTCTATCTCGAGGTGAGGCAGTGGTGTGTCAGGTTCACACTGCAGGGGAGAAATTACGCAATATAGGTGGAAAATAAGATATGTATATTGCAGTCTGTAAACAGGTTAGTTATACAAAACAGGAATGTTGGTTTTCTGTGTTAATAACTCAGTTTGAATCTAATAGGATTTTATACACAAATAACCCACACATAGAAGAGAGGAGCTTACGACGACGTTTCGGTCCGACTTGGACCATTTACAAAGTCACACTGACAAAAAGGAGAGAAGGAGGGAGTATATATAGACCAGCATACAGGGACGGTAACAAGAGAGGAAGTGGTGGAGTAATAGTAGTAATAGTAATAGTAGTAGTGGAGTCAGTCATATACTAAGAAAGAGGAACACTGCAAGGGAGCTAGGGGCCCACAGAGGGTAGGAGCAAGAACACAGAGGGGAAAATAATAAAAAGGACAAATACAAGGCAGAAGAAAGAAAACCCAAAGGAGAAAGAAGAAAGAGGAAAGGCGAAGAAGGAGAAGGGGAATAAATAATCAGGTTAAGTCACGGGTGTTCTGAAGTTTGGAGCAGTTAACAATGTAATGGGAGAGGAAGGCATCTACAGAGACAAAGCCACGACTAAGATTCATACATAAAAAAAACAGCATTTTCCACTGAACTTCTAACTATAATAATATTAATAATCTTTA
This sequence comes from Cherax destructor, assembly GCA_009830355.1. Lineage (NCBI taxonomy): Eukaryota > Metazoa > Arthropoda > Malacostraca > Decapoda > Parastacidae > Cherax > Cherax destructor. The sequence goes on from WNWK01001792.1 coordinate 190,422, forward strand.
TTACGGCTTATTCAGGTCTAGCTGACATCAGTGACATACTGTAGAGAAAGCTCCTGGTTATACAGAGCAATTCGGGCAATTAGGATAATTTTGTCCTCAGGATGCAGCCCCCACCAGTCGCCTAACACCCAGATACCTACTTACAGCAGGTGTCTTAAGAAAACTCGCCCTAATATTTCCACCCGTACCTGGAATCGAACCACGAACCTCATGTGTGAGCTGAGTGCGCTACCAACCGACGCTTTTGTGATTTATCCTTTTCACAACTCAAAAGTATTTAATGAATTCTAACTTGCTAATTGATGCTGTATCTTTTATGAACAATAATTCAAATCACAGTAACGTGGCTGAAACATTCCACAACTCACCGTAAATTAGAGGTGAAACACCTACGTCAGATTTGTGTGTTTGTTGTGTGTCATCTGAAACTCTAAGAATGTTAATTTTTAAGTTAGTTGTTTATGATCTGCAACTTAAATAAGCTAATTTATCGGCTAGTTATGTATCATTTATAGCCCACGCGCTATAATTATTTTCATAGTTGTTTATCATAAACAGCCAACCACGCTAAGTAAAGAGTTAGTTGTGTACCATATATGACCCAAGTATGTTACTTCAGAAATTAGTTTATAAAAAAAATAGACGAAATAAGTTCCGATTTATAAATATTATTACTAAAAATATTAAATATATTTTGTAAAACCTATGTAGATAGTAAAGCTGTATTTTTAATTTACAGCGAAAGTGTGTGATACTTAGAAATTACAGGAGAATCGTTATAATGAATGTGAACTCTTCAAGTTACGAAAAGGAAAAAAAAAACACTAGTGAGTTGTTAGTTTCAATGCAAAAAAGGGCAATGAAGATTCAGAAATTAATTCGCCAAGAATTGCAAATATGTAGACAAATTTTCATAGAGATTTTGTTTCACTCCTCTACTTACTGTATTTAATATCAAGAAAAAAATGTTCCGAGAAAAATAGACTATGCAAATTAGTCAGAGACGTAAAGATTATCTTACAGTAAGTGTATCTGCATTATAAAATAAAATTATAAATTTTGCATATTTTTATTGACACTCGATGACATTATTATCTGTCAGAACAGAGCGGATCTCTTTTGTTAAACATAAAAAAATACTGATACAATAAAACCAAAATCAATGATGTCAACGAAAGATAATCTAATTTGGCAAGATGTACTGACGTCAGTAATGTAGTAATTAAAACAGTTCATGGGCCAGTAGGCCTGCAGCAGTGCTCCTTCTTTCTTATGAAACACTGGTGAGTGACCACAGAGTCATTTCATCCTATCGGACTTCTCACGTCTCTTGGCCTCAGGTAATGACCAGAACTTCCCCGGGCGATCAGGTTGAGAGCCCGAGTAAAGGGTGATCCCACTGCAACCTATTTATTTTACTGGAGTTTTAAGGAGAAATTGCAATCGCTGCATCAAGGAGTGCAGAGATCACCGATGCAACGCTAACAGTACAGAATAATTGCATCGTTTTGGCATTCCAAGAAAACAGACAGTTAATTGCTACGACCTGCCGCACCCATGCAACAAGTTAAAACAGTTATCTGTACCCCTACCATAGGGTCGGAATCATAGAGCCCCGTAAAGGCAGGAATAACAGAGCCCCCATCTATAGGGCAGGTGTCGTAGAGTTGCGACTCTCTGATACTGGAAGGAGTTTTGCCACCCAAGTTCTCCTCCAGCATCCTGCCAGCAGCCAGCTGCCAGCAGTCAGTTGCCAGCTGCCACCAGCCATCTGCCACCAGCCATCTGCCACCAGCCATCTGCCACCAGCCATCCTGCTGAAAGTTATAGTTAAATGAAAAAACCCACCACAGAAAAAATGATCATCAACAACAATAACAAAATCAACAACAACACCAACAACAATTACAAAAAAAAAATAAACAAAAAAACAACAACACCAGCATAATGAATATAACAAAAAAAAAACAACAAGTTTTCCCAAATATACACCGTCAGGCGGGCAGGTGGTATAACCAGCCAGCACTATCCTGTAGCACTATACTCAGCTCACTAACAGCTGTACCCAGTAGCACGCATATAAAGTAGCAGGACGGCAGCGTAAGGAAGCAGCGCAAATGCAGTGCAGAGGATGGAAATGGTTTCAGGAGAGGCTACCCATATTACGAACGCAGGTGCTACAGGCCTTTAGACTACCATCTGTGTTCGTGTTGGTATTAATTATGTGCCTTCCTGGTCCTAATTTGACCCATTTTTTGAATTTTTGCTTTTTTTTTTTATCTAAATGTAATTTTAAAATAATCGTAATCAAATATTTTTTTTCTTGCAGTATCGTAAATAATTTTAAATATAATGTAAATGAGGAAAGAAAACTGGAAAAATAAACTTCCGAGGTTTTATAATATATATTACTTTAACGAGGGGGAGACTTTCATATTTTTCTAAACGTTCTCAACATTTTCTTTACTGTCTCACATATTGTCTTGTATAATTCGAGAACGTCTCATTCGGTCGGATTCAAATATTTAACGCTTGTGGATTGTATCCTGGGGCTACCTGCACTCATGGGTGTCCTATGCTACATAGGTAATTCCCAAATTTTGTTTACGTTTGATAGGTGGAGACTCCCTCGTCTGATCGGCTTCAAAGTATCAACATTGGTGTTATATTTAGTAGGTTGGTATTGCCAGTATAATATATAGATGTCATTTTAATACTTTTAATCTGGAAAAAGTATATTATTATTTTACGTTATTGCATTATTTTTCTTGATGCTGGTGAGGGGTTTTTGATTCAAGAAATTGAACTTCTCTTCCCCTTGCTTGTTTCGAATTTGAATACCTCCAATTCCACAGGTGTTGTATGACCCATCATTAAACTACAAGAAATGTAAATGGTAGCAGTTTTCAATGGTCTGACTCATGGGTTAGGCTGTGTTGGCACAATTATTTTGGGGGAGGGGGGAAGATTTTGCGCTATAACCGGAAAATACATCTTCTGGTTAGCTTTAATTAAAGTTTTAGTGCTGATGTGTTTCCCCCATAGATAACAATCTGTTGATCCGACGTTGTGTAAGTTTTGTATTAATTTTATTAATCAAACTGGTTTCCGTTAAATAACTTGAGAATATCACTTATTACCTGGAGTTTACCTGGAGAGAGTTCCGGGGGTCAACGACCCCGCGGCCCAGTCTGTGACCTGGCCAGATGTAATTCACAGTGTTTGACTTTATTTGGTTATCCTAGGTTAAATGAACTTAATGTTCTTTTTTTGTGCGTTTATAAGATCTGTGAGCCTTCAAGACCATTGATAAAAAATAATGTGTTACATTCATTTTGGCCTATGTAGTTCCAAATTAGTATTTTTTTTTTTTTAAATGGAAAAATTTCTACACTGCTTCTCATGCGATAATTTCTAAGTGTCGCATCTGATCAGCCGCTCAGATGTACTTGACAGTATATCTTTTGAGCGGGTTCAAACTTAATGTACTTGTAAATTTTAGGATATTCGTCTCTTTGGTCTTTCAATGGGTTGAATTATATTTGGGCTGTGTCCTAATTTACCAGTTTTATTTTTTTAAGAAATTTTAAAACTAGTTCCCATATGATAACTTGTGTTTACCTCTTCTGATTCCCTTCAGATCGTCAGTGCTAATAGCTAGTGTAGCATTATCTACATATGTACTGTTTCAGACGTATGCACAGAGGCACAGAGCACTAAGTATATATAAAATACTGGGATAACCTAGTCGGGACGCACAGCATCTGATATGCGTCTAGTTATAAATTGCATCAGTCTTCAACATCTGTTGCAACTTTTGAATGGGTTGAAACTATTATTTTTTGGAGGGGAGGGTGAGAGTTCGACTGTGTGGGTGCAAATTTTGTTGGATTCTAAGTAATAACTGAAGAATGCTTCTTCTTGTCAGCTTTAAACTTTTAGTGTTGGTGTATTTAATGTGTCAGTTTTATTATACGTATCAGTTTCCGTGAAATAAATGGAAAATGTCTCTTATGATCAGAAATATTTCAGTGTTTGACTTTTTTGGGTTATCCTAGGTTAGTCTGCATAATTTAATTTTATGTCCCCTCAAAATCATTGTAAAAATTGGAATGTTATGTATCTAAAAAAATTAATTTTACTAGATACTTATGTATCTAAAAAAAAATATAATTCTACTTACTTGCTTATTAATTAATTATCTTATTTATTTGCATTCTTACTTACTTAATTACTCAATTCTTAAACGTTGTCACTCCTAGTAACACAATTGTTTGATTTGGTTTTGACCAGTTTAGGTTTCAATTTGTCTTTTTTTATGAAAAAAAAATGGAAAATCTGATTTAAATACTAAAATTTCTGAGTGTCTCATCTAATTGGCTTCAATATTTCAAGGTTCATAACTTGCCCATGCTTCTTCTCAGCAGCTTCACACTTTTAAAGCTATTGGTCTCTGAGAATCAAGAGGAAGCCTCTTCACTTTGGCTCACCTGTAGTTTTTAGAAGAAAGTTTTAAATAATTTGTGCTGTGTATATCCTAAATTGTTTATTTTTTATTATTGATAAAATAAGGTCATTAGTTTACAAGTGCTAACTCGTGAATTCATTCTTTTATTTGTTGATAATCTTTATTGGTAATATTTAACTGAATTAGAAACTTATATAACGCTCTGCACTCTTGCTATTGTAGACGTTGACGTAGAGGTTACTGGGATTATGCAACACATGGATACCTTTCTGGGATGTACGTCTAGTTAGGTATCCTCCAACGGGACCTTTAAGTTGTTGCCGGGAACTTTTTCTTTTCCTTTCTCAAACCAACTTTTCATTTTTATAAGAGAAAGCCTCGTTCAGGCGATGGAGTTGGTGCGATTAGTAGATAATGCCTCTTCTGATCGGCTTCAAATTTCAGCAGTGGTGTGTTTTCCACAAAATAAACTTTACTTTGTTATTAGGCCGCATAACTCCCATTTTGGCAGTTTTATTAAATAAGCATTGGTATTGATTTCCGTTTAATAACTAAAACATAACCTTACTTAGTGACTTCAAAACCTTAATGCAGATCTATTCTTTAAGAATTGAAAGATTCTATAAGCTAAGACTCTTCAAGTGCTAATTAAAAAAATAACGAAATATGTCAGTTAAGTAAGAATCGTTGGTTTCAGAAAAGTGGAGAATGTTTTTTTTTTTTTAATGGTTTTTACTTTCATGGTTGGTGCACCTTATTAAAAGGTAGCTTGGGTTTTACTTTCACTTTACGTAAATTGTAAAATGACAATAATAAGCAAATTGGTTTTCAAGTATTAAACAGAGAATTCTTCTTCTTCTGCTCGATTACAGACACTTAAAGAAAGTGAAGATTTTTGGGTTGAATTTGGACTTAGTATGTGTTACTTCACCAGTTTTAGAGAACTTTTAATCTAAGTGACTTTCTAAAATTCTCCAAATCAAATATTTTTATTAGGTTATTGAAGAGAATATTTAATGCAATATAACTGCTTAAAGAAAATAAAGAAATACAGTAAAATCCGGTTTTTATGTGTTTTTAACTGTTATGAGTTTAGTGAGACCTTTCAAACTTTAAGTTAGAAACGGCACATTTTTACCTACAGTGTTTCCCTTCTATCAAAATCTTGTTCCAAAGTTTTCGATTATAACATTATAATTGGTTTCCCTAACAGCTTCAAAATTTCAACCCTGATTGTTATGTGAAGATTCGTGGAACAACTGACAAATGTAAGTACTCCATGATCAGTTTCTAAGCGACCATTTCCGAAACTGGTGTCATGGGAAAATTTAAAAAAACTCTTTGATCTGCTTTAAGATGCCAACTCCAGTGTATCCTACTTAGAATAAAGATGATATTGTTAATGGAGATTGTAAGTGCCATTTTGTTATTTAAAATTTCTAGATGGTATAGTATTTTGCTGCTTGATGAGGGTGCCCTTTATCCAACAAATTGGACCTATCCTCCCCCTAGATCGAATCTGAATGCATCTCATTCCACAGGAGCTACTTGACCCCTGTGGGTTTAGCGCTTTTCCAAAATTAAAATAAAGCGGCATGTAGGAGTGTGGAAGAGCCAGTTGTGAATGTGGGGCAAGTTCGTGAGGCAGTGGGTAAAATGAAAGGGGGTAAGGCAGCTGGGATTGATGGGATAAAGATAGAAATGTTAAAAGCAGGTGGGGATATAGTTTTGGAGTGGTTGGTGCTATTATTAAATAAATGTATGGAAGAGGGTCAGGTACAGTTTACGTGGTCATTATAATGTAAACAACTGGTCTCTGAATTTCATATTATCTAATATCTCAGTAGACATCCAGGGTTCAGTTCTTCGTTTAATCCCAACCTCTTTAACTGGTGCAATATTATCAAGGATGGCCTGGTTACGGAGAGAGAGAGAGAGAGAGAGAGAGAGAGAGAGAGAGAGAGAGAGAGAGAAGAGAGAGATGTTGTTTAATTTATGTTAAGCGCTAAACCTATTTAGGTTATTCAGCGCAATACTTTGTGGAGGCTTGATCCTCCGTCTGCTGGGCGCGAGACAGACGCGCTTTCTATTTGTACTCACCTATATGTCCAGAGAGAGAGAGAGAGAGAGAGAGAGAGAGAGAGAGAGAACTGTTAATCTGTAAGGAAAATGCAGTATCATTCATTGACAACTGGGACCTCTTCTATGGCAGAAATGACATGTATGCCAGGGATGGGGTTCACTTATCTAGGTCTGGGGTGGGGGCACTGGCAACTGCAGTGGAGGGAGCTGTTAGGGCTTTAAACTAGAAAAAGTTAGTGCAGCAAGAGGTGTTACTCTCTAATGGCTGATACATTGATTGAAATGCATGAACCGTTTCTTGAGCACAGGCTGTGTAGATGCAAATTTTGTTGGATTCTGCGCAATAACAGGAGAATGCATCTTCTGGTCAGCTCTAAGTTTTAGTGCTGATTTGTTTGTCACAAAGGAAACTTTCTCTTGATTTCAGGTTGTGTAAATTTTAATATGATTATTATTTAGTTAATTAAACTGTTTTTTTGAGAAAAAAACCTGGAGATTGTCTCTTCTGATTAGAAATAAGTTGCAATGTTTGATTTTATTGTTCTGCCTGTAACATGTATGTGTCATCAAGATCATTGTGAAATATTTGTATGTTATGTACCCAAAGCTTAAATGAATCTTTATTTATTGCTTTCTCATTTATTAAATCGCTTAATTACTCATTTACTTAATTACTTAAATAATCGCTAGTCAATTTTACTTTGAGAAAAGTTTTGATTGATTTTGACCTGAGTAAATCTCACTTTGCCTTTATTTTTTTTTTGGGGGGAAGGATATTAGGAAAATTTAAAATCTGATTTTCTTGCGATATTTTGTGAGTGGCGAAGCCGATAATGCTTCAGCTAAGAAGGAAGATTCTGCCCAGCATCAGCCTCAATGTGCTGGTGTAAAAGTCTCCATATATTCACTAACAATTTATGTTACGTTGATGGGACGGTCGCTGTCGGCACAGATCTGGTCTCTCTTTTTATTCAGTATTGAGGTAACTTTTCCCTATTTCTAACCTTTTGCCAACTTGCCTTTTTCTAGCGATTTCTTAAATATTGCCATTAGTGAGTAGAAAGTTTGTTGTTTACTTTCTTTTATATATCTGGCAAGTGTGATTGATTCGTTAATTTTAAGGTTTTCAAGCTATTATAATATATAATGGCAACTATTTTCGTTAGTATTTAGTGTGCTACAAGCATTAAAATATATTGTCCTTCTTAATTGCCTTGGTGTCATATTAAGCTGCATAGATTGATCAGAAGGCTGAGCTTATTTTCACTGCTATGTTTTCCCCTTATCGCTGGTTCAAGGTCTCATCGTTCCTGTTACTTTTTTCTCCTTCCTCTCTCGTGGGGGAGGGGGGAGGGGGCTTTAAGTCCCCCAGAATTCTCTCTCTCAAAAAAACAAAAAAGCAAAAATAAAATCAGTAATAATAATGTTTTCTCAAGGCAAAGCTCCTGCACCTCCCCTTTGCATCCACCCCCTCCCAACAAGACTGCCATCCCTAAGCTTCCTTGTATAAAAATTCTGGCGGCGCTCCTGACCTTCACCCTGACGTATGTGAAAAATTCCTCTCTTGGTTATAGTGTGCAATTCGTCTCTCAATTACCTATTCAGCATTTCTAGTTTTATATTGCTTTCTCTTTGCAACTCTAGGTAGTTAATATTATTTTCAAGGATCCTGTGAGTTTAAGATTTTTATATGTATGTTTTTCTGCCTTTATTTTAACGAAATTGTTTTGTTATCCAGTCTGTTATTTTTTTTTATCTTATTCATGTTTTATCTTCCTTGGTTTGTTATTCTTTTCGATATTTAGATGCTTTGTTTCACAAATAACTTTACATGTTCTCTTCATTGTTTTTATTTCATAGTCCATTTAAGTTTACACTAACAATTTCACGAATCTTATCAACGTTTGCTGCTATTCTTTTCATTATCTTTTCAAAACTAAATTTGTTCAACTTCAGCCTATGTATTCTAGTCGTGTTTTAAATATTTTCAATTCCAGTTATTTATTCCAGATTTTAGTTAGTTTGCTTTAACCACGTGCCAGTAATTCTATGCCTTTCCAGAGTGAGCAAATTCAGTGCCCTAAGTCTGTGCTTGTAGGAAAGATTGCTGATACATGGGATTAACTTTGTCACCCTCTCTGTATGCTTTCCACAGTATTTACGTTCATTCTGTAAAATGGAAACGAATTTAAACAGCACTACATTATATATTACTGCTCAGACCTTTAACATATACATGTATTAAATTAATAGGGCCATATTTTCTAAACAGATCAGTCCTTAGCTGTGTGACTATCACAGGCAGTCTTGGTTAAAGTGTTTGCTAACAATGACTTGTGTAAGAAGCTTACAGGAATGTTGCAGAAATTTTTAGATTTTGCAGAGTTACAGAATAAAATACATTCTAGTTCTCACGGTTGAGGCTCTAGTTCTCAATTATGTAGTTAAATTCTTAGAGAGGAGAATGATAAATTAAAATCTTATTTGGGTTAACGGATGTAATGCATAATAAGAAACGTGAAGTGGTTGGCAGTAACGAAGGGAAACATAGTGAATATAACAAAATGGAAATTGGGTTCCAGAGGTAATGGTGCCAATGAGCCCAGTGGACGAGAAACAATAAATACAGGGTTTGCTTTGATGAGGGTATTTGAGATAAATCTCTGTTGTCTGATCATCAGCACACATATCTGAGCTAGGGCGACCAGCTCACAGGTCCTGTCTCACTGTAGAATGTGGAGTGCCGCTGATTGTGAAGCAAGTTTCAATTGTTTGCCCCAACTTAGGTATTTCCCCTTTGGTCACGATTTATATAATTATTGTGGCGCTTTATGGTTCTCAGGGAGCGTATGGAAGCCTTTTACATTAGCAATTTTAATTTGGTATGACCGTATTTATTTGCATACTGTTTTTCCATGGTAAGCATTTTTTCCATTATTTGTTAATTTTATATTTTTTTTTGAGTATGTATATGAATGTGTTTCCGTATGTATATGTGTGTGTGTTTCTGTATGTGAATGTGTGTGTGTTTCTGTATGTGAATGTGTGTGTTTCTGTATGTGAATGTGTGTGTTTCTGTATGTGAATGTGCGTGTTTCTGTATGTGAATATGTCATCAAAACAATTATATTCACCATGGCCTTATTGATTTAATGATACATTGCTAAAACATAAAACTGTATATTTATTTTATTCTCAGATAAGAGGCTCAGGATAACGGAGAAGTTATTGCAACGTGATTCATCAACTGGAAACAAAACTCTCAATAATACCTTCAACATTCAGACTTTTGTCTCTGTTAGAATTTTCAGACATAACTACAAAATCATTTGTTCTGGCATCACTGTTGTTGTTACTCAATTAACTTTGTCAGTCGCAGGCAGGAAAAACTACATTCTCATACTGCAGAATTTACTGGCAAAGTCACATTGATATACGCCAGCTTATAGAGAGAACTGAAAGCATCACGTTATAGCATAGCAGAGTTGGATTTAAAGGGGAAGTGAAGAGCGTTGACTTGTAGGTTTATTGAAGATTAAACCTTGAGTAGCTTACAGAATGTGATATATGAGTGAGGAAAGTTGGATTTGAGAGGGACTTTCCAAATATAGGCTAGTAGGCCTGTTGCAGTGTTCTTTCATTCTCATGTTCCTATATGAGCAGATGAACACTAATGTGTCTACTGGGTCTAGTGACCTATATCTAGTATAGGATGAGATTTGTACATATGAACGTAAGTGTTATCAAGGAGCATTTTGGACCCAATGAAATTATGTGGGTGTTGATGTGCCCAAGGCTTGGAGAGCACAGTGTTTCACTAGTACATTTCATGTTAATGTTGAGCTAACTAATTTATTTCATGCAATTAAATTTGACTTAAAAAATATTTCTGTTATCTGGGGTTGCTATCTCTCTTCCTGATAATTAGGTAGTAATGTGGGCTACGGGAAGTATGGGACGCTGATCCATTCCCCTCAACACAGACTTCAACAGTTTTCAGACATACGCTCTCAGTCATTTTAACCCTCATCATACCGCTAAGAATTTACGAAGATTATTATAAATACTGGAACCAATTCAAGGGCTGTTGCACCAGGCCGTAACCAAAGTCTGCAATTAAAGAGCATCCTGACAATAAAAGGGCAAAGAAAACACAGAAGGTATAGCATTTGTTTACCGGTATATTCCTTTGACTCAATGTACAATATTTACTAAGTTAAATTGGCAGTATAGCGATGAGACAGCAAATAGCCACTCATAATGGGAGTGAATTACACCAGGGTAAGCAAGTATTTGATTCACAGCCAGGCAGGAAGGTACAATATCATCTTTGATGAGGATCCACCTCTGGTTGGTTGAATTGGACAGTTACTATAGTAGTGGGGCGCCAGAACTCATATACTCTGAACTGACTCACGAAATCGTAATGACACGATTGGGCGTCGGTCTGGAGTTTTATGACTCTCTGATCGCGGGTTTTATCCCCACCCGTGGTATGTTTTTTTTATACTCCAATGGGTGTGTGGTGAACGTCGAATAAATGGAACATATTAGGCCCACGTGACAAAGATAATTAAGCGCTTATGTGTGCCTGAGGATGTATAGATGTAGAGTCCTGGAGGGACTCTACATCTCTTGTATACACTACGAGGACCCACCAGCCTCCAAACATTCACCAGTTTCTTCTCTGACAACGATCCTACAGCCACGTCTGTCTTCGCTCCCTCCTTCCTTACACATTCCGCTATTTCACTGTTTCTGAAGCCACTGTACAACGCAAATATCTGTCGCTAAACTGGAATCTTTTTCTGATGCTCACACTGAAAGTGGCCCTTGGCAACAAAGCTAACTCTTCTCTTTCAGTAAAATAAATGGCCCTCACTGTCCTACCATCTTTCCTCCACACTTTCCAATGTACAGAATGAAGAAACGCCTGTGTGTGGTCAGCTATGCGCTACACATTCCATTCCATCAGTTTACATAATTGTTGAAAAACTTGCTTCTTGTTAGAGCATGTTTGAAATGCGAGCCAAACGCAAATCGAATGAACGAATAATCTGTCTGTCTGTCTCTCTCTATGTCTCTCTCTCTCTCTCTCCTTCCCACCCTCCTACTCACTTTTCCAAACACCCTCCTATCATTATAATTTTTCCCGTAACAAATAATGCACCCCATCCCTCACGTTGCGTACTAGTAATCATTAAAACTTCCTTTATTTTTTTGGTCAACGTTGTAAAGGTCAGTCAAATTATACATGACATTTGCAGCTGCCTCGCAAACATCCTGTTCTTCAACTAACTTTTCTGCCGTAACTAACATTTATTCATTTACACTCTTGGTGAAATGTGATAATATTTTGTCAGGAATATTCTCAGAATGTCGCTGCTGTTGATACTTAATGTGTAAGAGAAAGTGGAAATAATAGCAATATTAATCGTAATAATGACAATAATATTATTTATTAAAAATAATAATAATAATTATGATAATGATAATATTAATTATACAATAGTAAAATAATAATAACAATAAAACAACAACAAAGATAATAAAATAATAATAATAATAATAATAATAATAATAATAATAATAATAATAATAATAATAATAATAATAATTGAAAATAGTTACACTTTTTAATATTAATATATATATCATAATTGGTTAGCATAGGTTAGCAGCTTCGTCTATATATTTAGTTGACATTTTCCATAACTGTTTACGTGTTGGCACGTGTGTGCTAAATTACGTCTACTGACATCATTTGTTGCTACAGTGTGTTGCTACAGTGGTTGCTACAGTGTGTTGCTACCGTGTGTTGCTACCGTGTGTTGCTACCGTGTGTTGCTAAGATGTGTTGCTACCGTGTGTTGCTACAGTGTGTTGCTACAGTGTGTTGCTACCATGTGTTGCTACCGTGTGTTGCTACCGTGTGTTGCTACCATGTGTTGGTACTGTGTGTTGCTACCATGTGTTGCTACCGTGTTTTGCTACAATGTGTTGCTACCGTGTGTTGCTACCGTGTGTTGCTACCGTGTGTTGCTACCATGTGTTGCTACCGTGTGTTGCTACCGTGTTTGCTACCATGTGTTGCTACCATGTGTTGCTATCGTGTGTTGCTACCGTGTGTTGTACCATGTGTTGCTACTCGTTACATGTGTGCTACCATGTGCTGCTACCATGTGTTGCTACCATGTGTTGCTACCATGTGTTGCTACCATGTGTTGCTACCATGTGTTGCTACCATGTGTTGCTACCATGTGTTGCTACCATGTGTTGCTACCATGTGTTGCTACCATGTGTTGCTACCATGTGTTGCTACCATGTGTTGCTACCATGTGTTGCTACCATGTGTTGCTACCGTGTGTTGCTACCATGTGTTGCTACCATGTGTTGCTACCATGTGTTGCTACCATGTGTTGCTACCATGTGTTGCTACCATGTGTTGCTACCATGTGTTGCTACCATGTGTTGCTACCATGTGTCTACCATGTGTTGCAGGGACCATGTGTTGCTACCATGTGTTGCTACCTGTGTTGCTACCATGTGTTGCTACCATGTGCTGCTACCTATGTGTTGCTACCATGTGTTGCTACCATGTGTTGCTACCTGTGTTGCTACCTGTGTTGTACCATGTCTGCATTGTGTGCTACCATGTGTTGCTACCATGTGTTGCTACCATGTGTTGCTCGTGTTGCCATGTGTTGCTACCATGTGTTGCTACCGTGTGTTGCTATCTGTGTGTTGCTACCATGTGTTGCTACCATGTGTTGCTACCTGTGTTGCTACCATGTGTTGCTACCATTGTTGCTACCATGTGTTGCTACCATGTGTTGCTACCATGTGTTGCTACCATGTGTTGCTACCATGTTGCTACATTGTTGCTACCATTTGTAGTTGTCTACCATGTGTTGCTACCATGTGTTGCTACCATGTGTTGCTACCGTGTGTTGCTACCATGTGTTGCTACCATGTGTTGCTACCGTGTGTTGCTACCATGTGTTACTACCGTGTGTTGCTAGAGTTTTAACTAACCTGCATTGTTGTCTACTGATCATACAGATGCAGTTGCTGGGCAAATATAATAGTCCATTGATTTCTGTCGCTCCAGAATATTATTTAAGTGAATCCTATACGTGCAAAGGGCTTGATCAGGTGGTTGCTAAGTTACTGTATTGTGTTCTGGCTTACAGCCAATAGATTGTTGTATTCTACCTTAATTATGTTTGTAAAAACAAAACAAAAATTATATACGAAAGTACTGCGTCTTTTGGCCCAAAGATTCATTCCACGTTTCGAGGTATTGCTTCACTTTTAGATCAGAAAAGTATTTAAAATCTTTATGGTTTATGTGAGATCTAGTTGTTGTCTCAGTTTCATAAGAGAAACAGGTTATTCTGAGTGTTTCTTCATTGTTTCATTTGATTATAGAAGCTTGGTACCCATCCCAGTATATGTACGTTTTATCTTAAATCTTCTAAGGTGATTCCGAGCGGAAGACTAATCAATACAGATTATTATGTTTACTCAAAAGAACGGCTTTAGATGCTGCATTTCTCCCCCAAATTTTTATATTCAGCAAATTTGCTTGTCTAAAATGTTAACTAAATACCGTGCCAATATTTGTACATTCTGAAGAATGCTGGACCAGAATGTATCCTGGAGGATCTCCACTTTTTACTTTTAGTCACCCGGAACCACTACATTCATTACCACTCTTTGTTTTTTATTTGTGAGAAAGTCAATTATCCAGGCATGAGGAGTATACTTCTGGCTAGCAGTCTTCATTGGGGTATGTTGTCAAGTACTTCTATTTGAGATGATTTGTGTAAAAACTTCAGTTCACCAGCTGATCTTATGCCTTAGTTAAAATTAATGTTTACGTGATTATTTGTGGTAAACTATTTGATACCTCTTCGAACACCCTATCATGTCCAATAACCACTTTACACGTGCCGATGTGTGATTCGTACCTACCTTGCACTACGCAAGTCCCACCAGTGAAGGCCGCCTTAGTTAAGCATGTTTCTGTCACTACTAAAAACGTCTCAAAGTTTAAAATAATCTAGGGAAGTTCTTCTCAAACATTCTGATGTGGGGAGACTGGCCATTTCTATCCTATGTGTCAGGGACCACTAAAAAATTACCAAACCAGAATTGGGAAATGGGAAAACTACGTTATTTTTATTGAAATTATTAAGTCAAGATATTAACATTCTTTTAAGAAAAAATAGTAAATATAATTACTTACTGTAGTGGAGGGAAGGCGGGGTATGGGTCGGCCTAGGAAAGGTTGGGGGGAGGAGATAAAGGAGGTTTTGTGCGCGATGGGCTTGGACTTCCAGCAAGCATGCGTGAGCGTATTAGATAAAAGCGAATGTAGACAAATGACTTTTAGGACTTGACGTGCTGTTGGAGTGTGATCAAGGTAACATTTATGAAGGGATTCCGGAAAATTGGCAGGCTGAACTTGAGTCCTGGAGATGGGAAGTACAGTGTCTTCACTCTGAAGGAGGGGTGTTGATGTTGCAGTTTTATAACTGTAGTGTAAGCATGCCTCTGGCAAGTCAGTGATGGAGTGAATGATGATGAAAGTTTTTCTTTTTCGGGTCACCCTACCTTAGTGAGAAACGGCCGATGTGTTAATAAAAAAACAATTACTAATATTTATTCAATAAGCATTTCCAAACACATAACATTTATGAATGTTCTAATGGTAAAGGTAAGTCTGCTTTTTATTTACTACAGCTCGCTGTTGTCTGCTGGCCACCGCTTTGCGAACCAATGGTCTAGACTCTAGAGGATCGTTCTTATGTCACAAATCCTTGACTCTGGTTTAGATTCGTGGCTTTGCTGAGTGCGTATGTGTCCTTGGTAGCAATCCTGTAGCTTCAAGTCACCTCACACTGACTTTGAATTTCCTTCTTAAGGAACTGTACATGTTGAGAATCCTTTCCAATCAACTTCGGTTAAAACAATTTAATCCAATTTGATTCACAAAAATTGTGGTCTTTTGGGTGTCTTTAATTACCTCCTTAAATTTTTCAAATAATTAGTAAATCTTCACCTGTAAACACATCCTTTTTCAATACCTGTATTTTATGGCAAAATACCTGACCTTTTTGACTTTCTATTGAATCGTCTATGGAAATACTATCTACAGAGGTCTGTGAGGAATCGGCTGGCAGAGAGAATTTTTTCCTGGGATGGTCGGGTCATGTCAGGATGTGATTCTGCTGGCACATCAAGCCAAAAATGATGTGTTGTCGTTTTAACCTATGAAGGCTCCCCAGATTAATTAATTTTTTTCTCCAGTGTAAAACCGCAGGCAGTCTTTCTTTCATTTAGGAGCTCATTAATTCTGAACTCCGGTCCTGCCCTCATAAGAACATAAGAAAGAACACTGCAGCAGGCCTACTGGCCCATGCGAGGCAGTCCAAGTCACCTCCCGGCTTAAATCAATGACCCACCAAGTCAGGTTAGATCACACCCACTTAAGGAAGGAGCACGGCATCAGACCTAGTAGCACAAGCTAGTCAGGTTCAACTCACATCCAACCACACCAACTCATGTATTTATCTAACCTATTTTTAAAACTACACAACGTCTTAGCTTCTATGACAGTACTGGGGAGTTTGTTCCACTAATCCACAACTCTATTACCAAACCACAGCTTTCCTATATCCTGTACTTCCTGAATCTGAATTTTTCCAACTTAAAACCATTGCTGAGAGTCCTGTCTAGGCTAGATATTTTTAGCACACTATTATATTTTTTTTATTAACACATCGGCCTCTTCCCACAAGGCAGGGTGGCCCGAAAAAGAAAAACTTTCATCATCATTCACTCCATCACTGTCTTGCCAGAGGCATGCTTACACTACAGCTACAAAAATGCAACATTAACACTCTTCCTTCAGGGTGCCGGCACTGTACTTCCCATCTCCAGGAATCAAGTCCTGCCTGCTGGTTTCCCTGGATCCCTTCATAAATGTTACCTTGCTTACACTCCAACAGCACGTCAAGTTCTAAAAACCATTTGTCTCCATTCGCTCCTATCTAACATGCTCACGCACGCTTGCTGGAAGTCCAAGCCCCTTGCACACAAAACCTCATTTACCCCCTCCCTCCATCCTTTCCTAGGCCGACCCTTACCCCGCCTTCCCTCCACTACAGATTTATACACTCTCGAAGTCATTATATTTCGTTCTAGCCTCTCTACATGTCCAAACCACCTCAACAACCCCTCCTCAGCCCTCTGGATAATAGTTTTGGTAATCCTACACCATCTCCTAATTTCCAAACTACGAATTCTCTGCATTATATTCACACCACACATTGCCCTCAGACATGACATCTCCACTGCCTCCAGCCTTCTCCTTGTTGCAACATTCACAACCCATGTCTCACACCCATACAAGAGTGGTTGTATAACTATACTATTATACATTCCCCTCTTTGCTATTTATATTCCCTTATATTATTCCTGTTTTCCATTTATACACCTCATTCATATCCCCCTTAATTCTACGCCTTTCTAGAGAGTGCAGATTCAGGGCCCTCAGTTTATCCTCATAAGAAAGTTTTCTGTTGAAAATTAGACACATGTGCAACATCTGGGTATCTTTAATGTAGACGTTTCGCCATCCAGTGGCTTTATCAATACAAATTCTAGGGCATAATTTGAAGACAGTAGAACTATATATAAAATATGAGGTAATCAGTCCCCTAGCCTTGAAGTTGGTGAGAACAGCACCTTATAGGCTGGTGCTAATATAATGGCGTCAGGTGAAAAGAGGACGGGTAGGAGACGATGGCTGTAGTTATTTGGGTAATTGGTTATTTGGGTAATTGGTTATTGGGTAATTGGTTATTTGGGTAATTGGTTATTTGGGTAATTGGTTATTGGGTAATTGGTTATTGGGTAGTTAGTTATTTGGGTAATTCCATGATATATTGAAACTAAGTGAATCCTTGTTGGCAAGAGCCAAGTCAAGCAGATTGTTTCCTCTAGTTGGTTCTGACACAAACTGTTTTAAAAAACAATCCTGAATCGTATCAAGAAAGTCACTAGCCTCAAAATTTCCTGTCATATTATTCCAATCAATCTGTCTAAAGTAAAAATATTCCACTAACACGACATTTTCATATCTAGACGCCTTATGAATTTCACCAGATTACTTATGTATGGTGAGCCGGTGGTGACCTGATTCAAGCTACGACCAACCTATCCACTCATTCACAAAGTGCATCGTTTCTGTTTATTTTGCCTTAGCCTTGTTGACAACAAAGGTGAAATAATAGGCATATGCCTGGAACATCGTCATCCCGGAGATGAAGAATTTTTTAATGAAATGTAAGGTGCAGCTGAGACACCTATATATTTTCAAGGGAGACATTTCAGCAAAATACACGTTAATTTGTTAGACCATGGGAATTAACGTTGCGCACGTCTGGACACCACAAGAGTAGAGAGAGAGAGAGAGAGAGAGAGAGAGAGAGAGAGAGAGAGAGGAGAAAGTCAGCTAATCAAATGAAATTGCTGGCCCACAGATGACTACAACTTCATCCTGTTCCATATTTGTTTGCCTCATAACAATAAAAAGGCTTTCAAATGAGGTGATGTAGGTAACAGCTCTTAGCTTGTAAATATAGTTAGGAATCTTAACCTAACCTTGTAAAACACTGTATAAACAAAGGGAAAGAGAGAGAGAAAGACAGAGACACAACAGAGAAAGAGAGAGAGAGAGATAGAAGAGGTAAAGACAATGGATGAGATAGAAGGGGAAGAGAAGCAGAAATGATGGGTAGAGAAGGGAGAGGTAGCAGAGAAGGCAGAAATAGATTAAGAAATGGGGGTAGCAGAGGAAAAGGATGAGGAAAGAGGGGAGAGGCTGAGGAGGATAAAGAGGAGGAGGATAAGGAACGTGAACTATTAGTAGAGGAAGAGGGTGAGGCAGCAGAGGAGGAGATAAATTGGAGATGGAAGTAAGAGAGGTTAAGAAGGAGAGGAGGTAGAGGGAGAGCAATAGAAAAAGAAGAATTAGTGACAAAGAAATAGTGGAGAGAGAGGTATCAGGAGGAAGAAGACAATAGGCAATAGGAGAAGAGAGGTTAAAAAAAGAAGTTGATGTAGAGGTGGAAAATAATGAAATGGAAGAAGAGAAATTTAAAAACTACGTAGAGGAGAATAAAGAGATCTACGTTAGTGATATTAAAACCTTGTTCCTCTTTAACGTATCTGTCACGACCTGTCTGAACCACCACTCCTCACTCCCTCCTCCTTATTGCTCACTCCCTCCTCATTATTGCTCACTCCCTCCTCATTATGTCTCACTCCCTACTCATTAATGCTCACTCCCTACTCATTAATGCTCACTCCCTACTCATTATTGCTCACTCCCTCCTCATTATTACTCACTCCCTCCTCATTATTATTCACTCCCTCCTCATTTATTCCTCACTCCCTCCTCATTATTCCTCCCACCCTCCTCATTATTACTCACTCCCTCCTCATTATTCCTCCCACCCTCCTCATTATTACTCACTCCCTCCTCATTATTCCTCCCACCCTCCTCATTATTACTCCCTCCTCATTATTCCTCCCTCCCTCCTAATTATTGTTGTTAAGTGTCTACGTTTCCATCAAACTGATATGGAATACATAAACATGCGGACATAAAGTAATTTCTTATTGTATTCTGAATAGGTTTACAAGAACTATCCTGCTTAGTAAGTTACACTTGTCATATTTATTAAATAATAAAGAATAGTACGGGTGATAATATCCTCCACGATTATTGGTGTTTTTCGGTCTTCTACAATTGTAATTTACGAATGTGTGAATGTTGAGCACGCCATCTGTGTATAAAGCTATAACTACATTGTGAAAATCATTACTAATTTGTTTGAGTTAAATCAATCTCCTTTATTTTTTTACAAAAAAGTTAAGCAATTCTTTTCGTGTTATTGTTTTCGTAGTGATGGGTAGATGGTAAGTCCTTAGAGATCATTGCATCTCCTAAGGAATTTCGGGATATGTGGACTCATTCAAGAAGAGGATTGCTCCTATTACTTAGGATTAGGTATAGAGACCTTCAAGGGCTTCAGGGAATCCTCCTGGAAGGAATTAATTGCAAATATATTTGATTTTAATATAAATTAATAGCTGGAAGTATACTAGTGTATGCTTATTTTGAAGTGATATAAAAACTTTCTTCTCGCATCGTATGGATTAATGTTGAATAACTTCTGATGAGGAAGATACAGATTCTCTCATGATAGATTACAGATGAATGTCAGAGAATTTAATGTCAATTTCTATAATATTTTGTTTTAAAATTGATTATTTGATGCTGTGAAGACACTGACGTTATTGAGGTTTCTGAAATCCAAAATGAAAATAAAAGGCTGGATTTTTTTAAGTATATGAGAAGCACACAGACACAGAGCCTTAATTAAAGGAAAGCAAAAATCCAGTGGTCAAGGTCGAGAGAGATCAAAGGAGAGGTGTGGGGTCACCCGAAGGTCAAAGGGTGAGGAAAGAGTTGAGGTCAGGAAGGTGTAGTGAGGGTCTACGGATTGATAACATTTCTCATATAAAAACCGTATATGATATGAGCAGTGGGCTCAGCCAGCATGTTCACTCTGGTGTTCTAGTTAGCGGTCTCGTTAAGATGATTAGTTGCTGCCTCAAGGATCAAGAAGCAGTTGCAGAACTGCTCCCTATTTCATGATGTGGGAGTGTAGCTGAGGTGAACGACGCATACGTTATTGGTATCATCCCTCCAGCATGTGTATTTCTGTGCTTGAAGGCGAGAGCAAAGGTCTTGCCCTGTCTCCCCAGCACAAAGGTTACTGCGTCTTTGCACTCATCACTGTAGAAACCTCACAAGTAGTTACGATTTTGGGTCTACAGAGTCCTTCATCGTTGTAATAGTACAGACAGCCTCGTTTATATTGTCCTAAAGGAAAAATAAGGTGATTGATGAAGCGGCCACCATTAATCTAACTGGGAAAATGAGCAGGACAAAGGAATGTATTCGTACATGTTAGCTGGATCCATTGTTTACGCCATTCATAATTCTTCAATAGTGTTACATATCAATTTCCTGACCTCGCCTCTTATCTCACACCCAGGCATTTCCATTTATCTTACCTTGACCTTTGATGTGCCCTCTCGAGTTTGATGTCAGTATGCTAATTTGCCTTATAGGACGGTGTTTTTGCGTAGTATATATATATATACACTTGATAAAGTCCAGCCCTGCAACATCGTGCCTATATCATCACTTGTCAGCTTAGGCCAACACTTACCTGAAGCTAAGGATTTAATTTTGTTGAAAAGTTTGAGCAGTTAATTGTAAATGAGTTGCATTTTCCCCCTCATTCGTATACATCACTATTTTTTATTAATCCCCAATATACAAAGAAAAATTTCCGTGACATTTCTACTCTAGCCGAGCCATTATCGGATCGTGAATGATTCCAAAATGGTATTGGAACTTTTTTCTAACTGTCATAAGAGTTGTTTCAAATATTCATCAAGTTAACTTGTATGTGAAGATCAGTGACACGTGAGGATGAGTAAACCAACGAATATCATCAATCAAATGACAAATAATTCCATTTAGCTGCTCATCTTATAACTAAGAAGTTTGTCAGGTAACACTAGTTATCTTTCCTGACCACTAAATTACCACTACCACCATAGGCAACTAAGTATTGCAAATGAGAATATGGAAGATATACTAAAGCATCAATTACACTGGAGATCAAGAAATATAACATTTAGTTTTTATGAACTGAGTAAACGTTAAATATTTATAGTGGAAGGATTTTTATTTGTGGTTGTCATCAAAACTGTTGGTGAAGGTCTGAGCCATGAGATGGTTCTTACTATGTTTCAGTTATATTTGATCCAGTCACTTTGACGATTATTTATAAAAAATATATTTACTGGGTCTACGAGATACTATTTCGTTTAAGATTTTCCACTTAAATTTCATTACTTCTACGAAATACAATAAAGATTTTACTGTGACTACAAGACACTACACAAGTTTTACAACGTCTACAAGACACCACACAATTTTTCACACGTCTACGAGGTACCACACAAGTTTACCTTCTGTACGAGATACCACAATACCACACAATACCAGACACGTCAACCAGAGATCAAATAATAATATTTTCACACATATTGCAGTCAATGCTCCTGATCAAACATCAGTGTTTTAAAACAGTGACTATGTAGCTTACACTGTCATGCTTCCTCACCTGTTCTCGGTTATTCCGTATTTTCTGGTGTTTATGTCAAAGCATTGTCTTTACATTAATTATTATTGCATTTACCGGTATACGAGTAAAATTGGTTATCTGACGTTAATCTATCCTTAATCAATTATAAGCAAACTTGACTTAACCTAGCTTAAACTGACTTAACCTTTCTCGACTAACTCAAAAAAACGCATGTAGGGAAGTGGGCTGATCGCTAAAGCTCTCGCTTCACACGGTGAGGTTCTGGGTTCGATTCCCAGCGCGGGTAGAAACATTGAGCGAGTTTCTTTACACCGGTTGTCTATGTTCAATCATCAGTAAAATGGGTACCTGGGTGTTAGTCGACTGGTGTGGGTCGCATCCTGGGACAAGGACCTAATAAGCCCAAGGGGCTTTCTGTATAGTAGTATGTCACTGATGTCAGCTAAGCCTTTATACCTTGGACTTGTAGTAAATAAAGATATTATGATATTATATTATATTATAAAAGTCGCTGAGGTTATGAGGAAAGACTATTACTGAAAGAACGTCATCTAGATTCTGTTAAAAAGAGAAACAAATACAAATAAGAAAAAAAGATAATGAAATTAGTCTCAAAGGATTCGAGGGTTAACCCAAAAAGTTTCTTTCAGGTAAATAGGACAAGATAGGCCCACTTTGACACATATTTCCTCTCAGTTTTCACGAAGGAAGATACTAGATTAATTCCAGAAATAAAAAATTATGTAGATCAAGACGAAAATAAGTTGTGCATAATCAAGGTCGCTAATGCCGTAGTTCTCAGAGAGACAGATTAAAACGAAACAAATCCCCAAACTCTGGTGAACTGTTCTCAAGGGTTATAAAAGAATGTGGGCAGTATTTTCAATATATTACTACAAACTGGCATATTGTCAAATGATTACTGCGATACCTACCTAAAATCAATAATTGCCGAGTCTATTCGATGCCACCATGAAAGACATAAATTGAGTTCTACATCAGAGATTGTTGAGAAAGTAGAGGCACACTGACTTAAATTTGTTTCCTATATAGAGACGTAGTTGACAGATAAACAATTTAAACAATAGAGTTTGTAGATAAATCGTTTAGAGAACCGATAAGTTGATAAATTAGACATGTGCAACACTTGGGGGTATATTGTGGAAACGTTTCACCACACAGTGGCTTCATCAGTCCAATACAAAGAATAATGATAGAGATCAGAAGGAGTTTGTTGTAATCAGTCCCCCAGCCTGGAGTCGATGTAATCAATCCATCGATCTTCATAATAATACAGCATATGCGCGAAGGAGTTTATATACTACACACAGGTGAGGTGAATCTGTCGGAGGAGGTGTCACCTTGGACAAATCCATAGGTGGAAGTAGGCCTTGCTTATAGGTTGTGAATAATTTATTAAAAAGAGAGTTTGCATAAATGGCGAGAAGTTTGAGCGGGGACGCTTCATAAGCGATGTTCCACAGGAGTCAGTGTTAGGCCCTTTGTTGCTCACGGTATATATAAACGACATAGATAAGGGAATAAATAGCGACATAAGCAAATCTGTTGATGACACCAAAGTAGGACGTCGGATTAATTCTGACGAGGACACTAGAGAGCTACAGAAAGATCTGAATAAACTGATGCAGTTGTCGGAGAAGTGGCAGATATAGTTTAATATAGACAAATGCAAAGTTCTAAACTAAATCCTGTATATCTTTGAATGCGAAAAAGATTTAGAAGCTCTGCTAAGCAGTAATCTGAAACCAGGACAATACTGCGTAAGTGTTCACAGTAAAATAAATAGAAATTCTTGGTTCCGTATCAAGAAGTATAAATAACAGTAGTCAGCGAGGAGGGAAGATAAAGTAAGGGTGTTAGAGCAGTGACCACGTCGGGGGTAAATTCTGCGTGTTTGCTGATAGACAGGATAGTCCAATAGAATATGGCAAACTGAAATTGGAATCTGAAAATTCACATAGAGTGGAACTTTGGGCCTCTCCATGAGATACCATGAGTGAGACGTGTGTGTCCGATGCGAAGTCTCCCAACCATGACATCGATAATTAGAGCAGAATCCAAAACTCGGCTTGATAGAATGGAATTTGTTATGAATGAACTCAGTTTCGGATAATAGATCCAATCGTTTTTACAGCTAACACATAATTTCAAGTAGAAACTTTAAACTATGTAACGACCTGTCCTGATATTTCAGTGTGAAGGACAGTCCAAAACGTCGGCTCAAGTTTATTTTCCATTTTGTGGGTTAATTAGAAATTGTTCCAACAACGGTACTGTTCCAACCACAGTATTGTTCCAACCACAGTATTGTTCCAACCACAGTATTGTTCTAATGAAAACAGTTCATACAACAGCGGGTTTTTTCTGCCAAGGTATTATTGCAGCCATAGTACTGTTCCATCCAGGTATTGTTGCAGCCATAATACTGTTCTACCCATGGTATTGTTGCAGCGATGATAATGTTGCATAAATTGTATTGTTGAAGCGATGACACTGTTGCAGACATGGTATTTTTGTAGCAATGATATTGTTGCAACTGCGGAATTCTGACTTTTATTCCTCTTAGCACGTAATTTTTTCTTGTCATGTAATCGTCTCTGTGCAAAAAATAAAATTCTCTGAATTGTAACTTTATGGTTGTCGAATATTACATTTGAGTGTAATTTTTCATCTATTACGTCAGACTCAGAGCTAGTGTGGGAATGACACATGCATGACACAAGCACATAGCTGATGTGGGAGTGG